>JAUEPU010000039.1:0-529892 GCA_030435615.1 Armillaria luteobubalina
CATTAATTCCATGTCAATGCTTTTCTGCAGTACCTAGAGTAGCAATAGCACCATATTATGCTGAATTTGTGCATTAACATGGCAATTATATTCCTGGAAAGCCTGTTGTGATTCAAAATTGCAGTCAATAGTGTGTATGTAAGGTCTTAGCACCTTTTCAGCACCCACAATACCTGAAGAAAGGAATAAAAGCAAGTGAAAATGTCAGTGCAAGCATTCAGTTGAATTCATACCTGGTTTACTGAACCAATAGGATCAGTTGTTGGCTTCTTCTGATCAGTCCGAAATCATTCACTGCTACATCTCACTGCCCTAATGCACACATCAATTTTTGCTTTTTTTTTCTTTTTGCCATGCATCTGGTGGTTAAGATGTTCTTACCATCTTACTCTTTAGTTTGTTTTTCATTCATAAATAGTAGTAATTTCAATATATTTTCTATCACCTATGTATAAAATAACAAACATAAGATTGCATAGAAAATGTACAGGGATAGGAAATAGAATCCTATTCAAAATGTGGATGGTTCAGATTGAGGAAGAAGCCCACTGAGGTAAGCAGCTGTAACCAATTTGGGCAGTTATATATCACTAGTAAGGATCGGTGATCCCTAATAAAATCTGGTGCAATCCAAGAAGGCCTGGTGCGATCCGATACACACTTTGGGACCCCATCAGCAACTGTCAGTCTAGCCAAGGCATGGAAGAGCGGAGCTCATTGTCACTGACAGTGAGCAACAGTATATTGCTCTGGGGCCTATTTTTGGACTCTTTTCTGATGTGACTGCAGATGATATATCAATCAGTGACTGCAGGAACAGGTGTTTAATGTATCATGGTTAACAGTATCCTGTAGACTTTGATATATCAGTCTGTGGGGTAGTGGTGTATTTAAGTGCTGAGGGTAAAACTACTTGAACACATCTATTCTAGCTACTGGTAGAGACAATGGGCAGCCTGCACAATAATTACAAAATGGCATCATGCCCTCAAGTGAGAATTTCCAGCATATTTCTGACTCAGTTAGGACTTGGCTTGCTGGAAATTGCTAAGTCTAAGCCTCATAATCTGCCTTATTAGCTTTTTTTTTTTTTGGTGGATGCGTTTGTATTGACTTCAGGAGTACTCTACTTAGAAGTCTAGGTAGAGTAATCTTGACATTGTCGCCTCCCTTAGCCTGTGTAAGGTATGCGAGGGAACTCGACCCCACATTCTAATTGGTAAAACCCCGAGGAAATGCATTATGCACTCCATGTGGGACTCTGCATCAGTGATCACATCTGCACCCTCTTCTTCTCCTCCCCTTCCATCACATATTGCATAATGAAACATAAAACATACCCCACTTACTACTCTTCATCTCCATGTGATCAACGATGCCATACCCACTAAAACCCCAGCTGTCCCTGTCCAATCTTCAGGGAGGTCTTGTTCATTCTTGACCACTCCGCTCCATGTTCTCAGTATGGACTCCATAGAGATTCCTCACTTCTTCCATTTCTTTCTCTTGAGGCTTGCCAGATCAATCTGTAGCCTGTCATTCATGGTGTACAGGAACTTGTTTCTGATTTCTTGGTCCGATGCAGTGCTGTTGCCTTCTCTCTGGATAACTCGTTCATTTCGGAGGCACCAGATCAGGTGGGCAGCTTCTGTAATCACTATTTTCGCAAGCCTTGTGTCTCCTTGCAGTTCCATTTCCCCTCTCCCATTGAGTTTTATGAATGGTGTCACTAGTAAAGTGGCAAAGTCCAGTTTGGGGAGCTTTGATTCCTTTCTCGCCCAGAGCTCTTGGGTTAACTTCCAGACTTGGTTCTGTCCTGGCGCTTCACATTCAAACAATATATGTTCCATTGTTTCCATTTGGTTGCATGTGGCACACCTGCCTTGTTGTTCATATCCAGGTTTGTCCTTCCACCAGGAACCAACTTTGTAAGTGTCATGCATCGTCATTCATAGGAATTGTCTGATGGATTTTGAGAAGTCCTTGTGGCATATGCTTAACCATATTAACTTGTCTGATGGTTGTCTTCCAACCAGTTCTTCCACTGCAGCTTGTGTCCTTCCCAGGTTAATTCGTGTCTTCCTTCGTTGCATCTGTTTCTGGTATATTCTACCTTTATTCCTTGTGTTCGTAGTCTTAAATGCTTTGTAGGCTATCAACTGTGATATTGTTTGGAGCTTTGCTCCTGTGATGTTGTAGGGGGGCTCGATGGTGAATTCTATCTCATCTGGGAATTCTTTGGTCAGGCCTTCTGTAGTGAGTCTGTCTGCTTCCTCATTCCCTTCTATTCCTGAGTGGCCTTTCACCCATTGTAGTGTGGTGGGGCCTGGTCTTTCTCTCATATTCGCAACTAGGGCTTGGTAAGCATGTGCATCTGCTACACCTATCCACCCTCTATCTTTGTTCTTCTTTAGCTGCATTGTCATTGCCATAATTACTGTCATTGAGTCACTTTTCACTTCCAGTGGTTGCACTTCGTCTGCTTTTTGTGTTGCTATGTATGCTCCCATTATCTCTCCAAGCTGGTTTGATGGTTTCCCCAGGTTATTATGTAGTCGAACTGCACTGTTTCATGGGTCATTCTGGCCAAACCATATGCCCACACTAGCAATCGCATTTTTGTCCCCATTATTTGTACATCCCCCATCTGTATATATGGTCTGGGGGGTCTCTGAGTCATGTGTGCCTCCGCAGTCTGACTCTTCCCAATCTATTCTTGGTGGTGGTAGTTCACTACAGACTTTCCCTCTGGTGAATATCCGGAATGCATCAGCCAGGGTTCCTGCATCTGTCAGGTTTCTGTTGAAGGTTCTTTCTATTCCATGGTCTTGTTGTATGCCATTGTCTTCTGATGTATCAACTGGGGGTTCAGAGTCCTCTGGTTGTTCATGTAGTGGGTTCCACTTCAGGGGGAGAGCTCTGAGTAGTATTTCAGCTCTTTTATAACACTTGTTGGGATTTGTGCAGCCCTGCCCTTGGGCTATCACACATCTCTGGCATCTGCATTTCTTGTTATTTCTGTGCCCTGGCAGCTTTAGACACTTAGCTAGGACTTCAGCGTCTTGCACCCATTGCGCTCCATGTGTTTCCTTTAGGCATCGACTCTCCTTTTGGTTGGAGTGGAGGTGTCGTTTCTTGTCTGCTTCAGAGTGTAGCCATAGCAGCATCTGGCCCATTGTTGCCCTGCTGAAGGCAAGCCCTTCTAGCTGCACTCCATGTTTTTTGCTAACTTGCATGATTTCTTTTAGATCTTGTGGTAACTTTTGTGTCTTGGTCTTCCACAATTGTAGAAACAGGCTCATTTTGGTAAATTCCTCAGATTCTGGTGCACATTTTGGTGCATGGTGTGCCATTAGAGCATCAGCAAAGTAGGTCCATAGTGCATGGTTGTCTCCATAGTTGAGTAGTGATTTTATCCAGGTCACCGTGATCGCCTTGTTTCTGGTTATGATGTCCAGTATGTCCTTTCCTCCATCGCTTCTTGGAGATTTCATCTTGTTGAAGTTAATGGGAGCATTCTTGTCTTTCCATAGGAAGTCCCTTATTTGCTTCTCAAGTTTCCGTTCTACACATTTCGGCATGCCCTGGACTTTGGTGAGGTACTGAGTTGTTCCTCCAATCACCATCTGGATGATCAGTCATCTGCCCTCTAGGGTTGGGTGGCTCTTCTCCCACAGTTCTAATCTTTCATTGATGTTTTCTAGGATTGGGGTCCATGGGGCGGTATTTTTGGTGTTATTCCCTATGAAGCCTCCTAAGATCCTTACAGCTTCTTCCTCCCTTGCAACATGTATTCCGCTTGGTATGGGAGTACAGTTTTTGTCATCTGGTTGGAGTTTTCTTGACTGAATTACTTTGGCTCTGTATTCCGGAGTTCCTAATGGTATGATTTCTGTTTTTTTAATGTTGAACTTTGCTCCTGATGCCTTGCACCATTCATTTAAGGTTTGTTGAAGGGCCTCAAAGCTATCCTCCTCATCTAAGTATACTGTGGTATCATCCACAAATAGCATTGCTTTTAGTTTGTCTAAATCTGGGTGCCCAGGTATGTCAAATCCTCTGAGGTTGGAGCTTCGTAACACTTCTGTTAGAGGTTCAATTGCCAGGTCAAAGAGGAGGCACAAGAGAGGGTCTCCTTGGCACACACCCCAGTTTACTCAGAATGGTTCGCTCAGGAATCTGTTTACCATTACCTGTGTTTCTGTGTGTCTGTAAAGAGATTTGACTACAGCTATGAATTTTGTGTTCACTTTGAATTTGTCCAGCGTTTTCCACAGGTATTCATGGTTTATATGGTCGTAAGCTTTTTCTTGGTCTAGGGCTACAATTGCCCCATTGGTTTCTGTTGTTTCCGCATAGTCTGTCATCAGCTGTGCGAGCTTTAGCTGGTCATAGATGCTTCTCCCGGTGAAGAGGCTGGCTGTGGGCACCTGTGGAATAGTGCTTGGAACAGTGTGCTACACACACTAAACCTCACACACACTCACACAACTACTCAATCTATACAATCACCCTCGTAAGTACATGGGGGGATGAGATTATATCATCTTGTGACTACTAGTACTTTAGAACTAGTAAAGCACCTTATTATCTCGATGCCATGCAGTGTTTTACTCGTTTCAGACTGATCCTAAGGCTAGGAACTTTTACAAGAAGGTACACTTCAAGGTGCAACCTTCCAGGCCAAGTATAATATTCAAAACTACACTAGGACACTCATTCTACAACACAATCGGACACACTGCAGGTCACAACGACACTGAGCTTGCTCTTTTAACCACTCCCCAAGTACAAACTTAGTGAGCTCACTACATGCAGGCACATAGGGTTAATGGAACTGACTGCAACGACAAGAGCAACCTCTAATCCTTCTATTGATCTCGGATTCGGAACAGAAACAACTCAGAGAACAGAACAGAAACAGATTTCAGAAACAGACAGACAGAACAGATTTCAGAAACTTCACTTCAATTCATACTCTAACAGACTCCAAACAGTACTCAGATGGAACAGAACTAGAACACTGATTTTTATTCACTCGGAACTTAAGCACACAAGTCAGATTCTGAAGTTATCTCTATTCCTCGGAGTGAGCTTGCTATTTCTATATGACGCTCAAAGCTACAAACTAATCCTTTATCACATCGCTTGCTTTCTACATGCACACTGTAACTCAGGGGTTCGAAACTTGTATACTAACCCAGACTACTGACTACTTATACTACAACCATTGTTAATTACAAATACCACAGCCATACCCAGGTAAACTAGACTCCTACATACATAGCCTGCCGCTGCCACAGCCTTACTTTGCATCTGGCTCGGTATTTCCTCCTATAGTATCGTTTCCATAGTGAGCTCGCTAAAGCCCAATAGGCACACACCAATTTACAAGTCCGAGGGTGTATCACCTTTTGACCACATGTCACTCCATGTCTAGCCCTTTGTGCTACATGTATAATCTTCTAGATTAGTGTCAAGCACACAGTGAGCTCGCTAATTCTGCACAGCAATGGATATTCTTGTCAACCAATTACTCGGTTTACCAGCACTCAGCTGAAGCTCCTATTCAGACCACATGCTAGCCATATCATTTTTATCTTATCTCTCGCATGAGGTTTGGTCTGGCCTTCTCAGGTATGGTATGTCACTTTTAATTTAGTGAGTGCACCAATCTTTTCAATTACAATCTTCTTTATTCTCTGCTTAAGGAAGTGAGCTCACTCAGTAAGCGTGACTACCCACAGCCAAACAGTGCTTTGTGAACTTTCTGTCAAGCAGGCCTGTCAAGTACTTGCTGTAACTAAGCTCTGGTTTATGTCTGTCATGTCAGGTGTCACTTATGCATACAATTATGATGCCCTTTTGTACTTGTTATGTATACTCGCTTATTCTTTATGTACGCTTGCTCCTATACTTCATTGCAAGGTATATTCATAATAGATCGCAAAATTACATGGCTGGTACGTTTGCAGTCACAACACCAGGTACAAAACCAGCTTGATTTGGGTGTATTAGGTCTGGTGCTACCTTCGCTAGGCATAGCGTTAGTATCTTTGTGAAGATCTTGTAATCCAAGTTGAGGAGTGTTATTGGTCTATAGTTTGCAGGGTCTGTTTGCTCATTCTTCTTGTATAGTGGGCAAAGCCAACCTTTAGTGAATGTTGTTTTGCTTGATGCCCCATACATGAGTATATCATTGTATGTCATGCATAGTAGATCCAAGACCATTGGGCTCTGCCCACTCACCTCTGAGGTGTTTTGTTTGGTGTGGTTAAGGAGGGCCTTCCAAAATTCATATGTCAGTCCGTTAATGCCTGCTGCTTTTCCTTTCTCCACTGTCTTTATGACTTCTTCTGCCTCATGCTTTTGGATTTTAGTACTTAGTTCATCATTTGGTTCTCCTGTTGCTTCACGAGTGATTTTTTCTAGGGAGTTTGTTACCATCTGTTTCCACTGGGCTCTCCCTTCTGGGCTCTCATCAAGACCATCTTTTTGAAGTGTCTTGTAGAATTTTCTCATTAGTTCTGCCATTTTCTTGGAGTCCTTTTCATATAATGTGTCTCCATTTGCCATGGTCTGATTTGTCTGGAGGGTGTATTTGGTCCCTTGGTTTTCTTTGGGTCCCATTTGCCATCCAAGTTTTTGACATTGTCTCATCCTCTAGCTTATGTAGCATGCGGACTTTCTTTCTTTTTTTGTAGTGGCATTTCTTATTGAGTTCATGGATTCTTTCCATGATGATTCCAGATTCTCTCATCTTGTTGGTGTCATCTCGGTTATTGTCATTGACAATATTCTCTTGCTCTTTTTCTAAATTTTTGATTTCTCTGTCTATCTTTGGCACTATTTCTTTCTGTCATTTTCAGGCTTCCTCTATTACCTGATGCTTGTATGTCTCAAACAGAGTTTGTGCATTATGGTCTTCTGTTCTTGTCCCTGGTGTTGTGGTGATCTCTACCATTTTTTCTACTGTTTTCTGCAGCTTGGAGATTGCAAAGGACATATATTTTTTTATCAGTGAGTACAATTTGTGGGATAGTCCACCTCCCTCATCCAGTCTCAGGTGCTTTGTCACATGTAATCTGGACTGAAACCATTCAGTAGTCTGTTTTGATTGCTGGTTCCTCTATCTTCCATTCTCATTGATACACATGTTGCATGTCTACCCTTAGATTTTGCGATTTTGTATAAGATATATACATCTCAGAATCGATATCTACTTGAATATGAGAGCTATTGTTGAGGCTTCGAGCAGATAGCTAGGATCCTGTGCAATGAATGAAGATATAGAGTCACAATACAGGACTTAGGAACAGTACCTTGAAGGATTGGACCTACCAGCCTGAAATAGTCGATCTCTAATAGGTCTAAACAGGCAGATATATGCTATAATGTCCTATTCGTGCACAATCCACTTAAACCAGAAGTAGCTAGTCCCTTAATGAGGTTGACTAGCCCCCAGATGAAGGGAATATTCCCCTAATGTGATTGAATAGCTGTGACTAGTTGTCTATGGTTTGCAGAATTATTCCGAGGCAGTTCAAGCTCTGGAAAGAATAGATAGAAGAACTTCCCAAGTTCACATTCAGCAGCAAGTACTTTCCCTCATATGGCGGAATATTTGCTTTTATATTGAAGATATGAAGTGACTCTCCAGTACTATCTATTGATAGTGACTTTGGACCTGTAGATACTCTGCAGACGAGTCGGATTCCAGAATAGTAGGCCATGAGGCTCACATCAGTGATCAGAGTATCCATATTAATGGATCAATTGATCAGGAATATTCCACTGACTGTAGCCTTGACTAGTTGCCTAGAGATAGAGAATGGTGACGCATTCTATGATGCAATAGCCTGGGCAGAGGGTAAAGCGACTGGTAACCAAGCTATTCAGCTTTGCAGTTCCAGAATCCTTCCTAGTCTGGCAAAGAATGATAGAATATTTCGATTCAAGCAGCCATTAATGAGCCTGGAAAGTGGACTAGAAAGTACCTAGATCATTTCAACCGGGAAACCCTCAACCCAGCAGTATGTAGCCTAGATACAGTCGGATATTAGCTTATACAGTATGACTAGTTATCCGAGATAGATCGGACTATGTACAGTATATAAAGGCCTCCTAGATGTAATATACTGGAGGCAACACCCTCCCCACAATTTGTCCTTATAAGCGCAGTGCTTGAGGCGATTCAAGGGCCTTGGAGTGGAACCTTGGAGCTGGAGAATAGTTGTTAAGTCCCTGGGAGCTTGCCATCCCTTAGAGTCGCACCTTAGCCTGTGAGCAGGGCGATTTGAAGGCTTTTGTGTATATTCCTTGGACAAGACAGGTGTTTCTCAAGTCCACTAAAGATAGAAAGAATATATTGATATTTATTTGAATATTTTCGAGATTGAGTCGGCCAGTGAGCCATAGTAAAGCCAGTGAGCTTCAGACGTCGGCCAGTGCGCCATAGTAAAGCCAGTGTGCTATATAAATCGGCCTAAGTGCCATTTAATCTCAGAACAAGAAATATTTGAAGTTTCAGGATGAAAAGTTGTCCTTAATATATTGTATTTGATCACAAACCAGTGCTATATTTGCTAAGTAGAATTGAATAGCTTGAATACCTTTAGAAACAAAAGAACAAGTCATAATAGTCCTGCTTCCTGCTGGGATAGTTGCGCACTTGGCAGAATATTTGATCTTACAACCAAACTAGTCGGTTTGCAGAGGTCTTCTATCGATCTCGAAACACCCAAACTTATATATTTGGTGATTGTGAAGTGCAAGGATTGCTTTGGGTTGAGTATATACGAGTTTCACTCGTTGTATATTTGCTCTAGATTAGTCTCTGCACTGTTACCAAGCACATCATTGTGAGGATTCCAGTATGCTCTGGGTGACGTATATCCTGTCAAGTCTCACAAGTTTTAGATTTGAGTGCTGGTATGTGTAGTTTCATTCACTTGGGTAAGTCTGTCTCCAACCATCATTGAGTCGTAACAGAGTTTTTAGGGCATCGAGTGCTAGAACAGCCTCTTTGGTGTCTGCTTTTGCTGGAAGACGGTCAATGGGGTCTTCTACAACATTCGTGTCTCCTCCCATGATGTCAGGGCATGGGACCTGTGGATTCCTTTCATAGAAGTTGTGAATCCTCCTCCAGAATCCTGCTTTTATTGTCCTGCTTTCATTGGGTGCATATATACCTAGTACAGTTAGTGGCTTGCCCTGATGCCATTTGATTTGGATCTGAAGTGCTTGCCCAGGCATTATTTCCCATCGTTTTATGTTTTGATAATTAGCCAGTTGTTTGTTGAGGATGATCGTCACTCCTTTTGCATTAGGGTTGTCTTGCATCTCACTATGCTCAATGTGTAGTAGTTTGCCAAACACATTGTTTATATTCTCCTTGCATTCACTATTGAGGTGTGCTTCACCCACTATCAAGATGGCTATGCCACAATCCCGCATCTCTTGGTTTATGTGCACCCACTTATTTTGGGGATCGTTGATGCTGACCCTACCGTTTCCTTTAATGTTTAGTGCTGTGATGCACATGTATGGTTTGGTGTGTTTGTTTGACCAGTGAATTGTTCTCTTCCTTCAGACACCTGCTATGTGTTGCACCTGGGTTTGGGTGTTATTGAAGATGGGACCTGTGTCTGTGATATTACTACAGTTTGGGTTGTCCCCTCATCAGAAGATCACCCTTGGTGGTGGGGGGTCATTTTCTCTTTGGTTAAGAGATTGATCTAGTGCTACGCTAGATTGGGGGCTACCCTGTGCCGTTGCACTTGGCATTGTTAGGTTTGAATGTGTCAGGTCTGTGGTTGGTTCCTGGAGGTCCCATTGTTGGATCCCTCTTGGGTCTAAGACATTAGTCCCCAGTGGGCTGGTGTTGCCCATAGCTGTGGCCGGTGTTGCTTGCAGCTCCACTCGTGGTGGTGATATACAGTCTCTGTTAAGTCTCCTGCTGTCCTCAGCGGGTGAACTGACTGAAAAATCCACCTCGCCTCCTGCAAGAGAAGAGCTCAAACCTGTTGCTGGTGGACCATTGGAATAAGTGGAAATAAGATCAGTATTGTTAACAAGGAGAGTGTGAAGTTATCCTCACCCAGAGAGCAAGGACTTACCAGGGTCGCTGACTCGATAATTCACTTACCGATTTGATGTTTCCGGGCTAGCATGTTAGTACTTACCAGAACATATGGGTTTCCTGTCCACCAAGGACACTGGCTCTTGGCATCAGTAAATTCACCCATGTGTGCTGGGGGAGGAGTTGGGCTTGTTTGAACTAAGAGAAGAAGGCTGAGTTGGGATTGTTAATAGTAGGTACAGGTTGGTATTTTAGTTGAGGTGAATGCAGCGAGCACCTGGCTCCTAACTAGCCCCACTTGCATCCCCTGACCACACCCTGCTGGGATCCCTTGGTCTTTGTTGCTGTATGGCTTCTGTCTTTCTTGCCAAAGATTGTGTCTGCCTTTGGTCCGAGGTAGCCATCGGTTTTTGGCCATGGGCAGTCTGTGTCATTGTGCAATATGTCCTTGCAGATATGACATTTGAAGTCATGGTGCATGTGATATGATAGTACCATCTTCAGGTGTTCCACCTGGACATTCTTAACAGCGTCGACCCAGGCAGTGATGGCGGTTGTGGCAGCATTTCATGGGGGCATCATATACACCGCGTACCCAATGGTTGGGAGAGTGTTCTTCACCTTGACTGATGCTTGGGTGGGTCTGAGTACAAGGGTGTCGATATTCTCCATCATGCACATGTTGACCTCATTTTGTTTGCAGTGGAAAAGATGGACAATTGCATCATGTACTGGCTGGTTGTAGCTGAGTGCGGCCACCATCATATTTCTGTGGAGACTGGCATTGGTGGGGTCATTGTGTCGGATTGTGTTACTCGAGTTTCTGGCATGCATCATTCCCATGAACATTTCATGGGGCTCAAGTATATCCTTGCCGGAGAGAGCTATGAAGGCCATCTCTGGGCTGTAGATGAAGATGTGTTTACTTCGTATTAGTTTCTCCAGTTTGGGTGGGACATCTGACAAGACAAGGGTGTGGGGGGGTTGACCTGGGCTTGGAAGCTGTGCATGACCTCTTCTCTTGATGAGTTGTGGAGCTGCTGCTGTGATTGTCATGTTGGACATGTCGACATCATAACGTTCCCATCGAAGCCCCATGAGAACATTGGGGCCAGTGTTCTGGCCCCGTAGGAGCATGTTGCATCCAAGGAAGCAGACGAGGAAGAGGGTGTTTTCCTGGTCGAGATACCATTCAACCTTTGTTGCGTCTACCCCCTCAAAAACGATGTCTTTCATCTGGTGGAAGGGTGGGCAGGTTGTGAGGTCAATTGGTGTGGATGGGAGGGGGGTTGAGCCTTCTGGGATGATGAGGCCAATGTCCTTGTCCATCTCATCCTCATCATCTTGTGGGCCATCTTCCACACCATGCTCAGGGTTGGCTCCTGTCTTTCCTGGGCCCGGGGTTGGAGACAGTTCAGATCTCCTTCTGCTGATTTCTGCATGCAGTCTAAGGAGTTCCTTGTACTCCTGAGGGCCAGAGAAACCAGGCGCGCACTCCTGGAAGTCTCGTTCACCCTGTAGCTCACTTCTTGTTGCTTTGAGTCGCTCATTGAGTGCTCTCTCCCTCTCTTGGAAGAGCTCTTGGTCTTTCTGCTTCTGCTTCTCGAGTTCAGCCATTTTGTTGTTGAAGTCCTTTTTGAGGTCTGCCTGGAGTTTGCCCATCAATTGTTCGAGGTGGGCTGCAGGGACATAGACTGGCGACGGGGAGAGTTGGCATTGTGAGCCCTTGCTATCGCTAGCGTTTGTCTGGATCCAGTGTAGCCACTCACTTCCTTGTGATGAGGTGTGTGAATGGTGGGATGCAGCAATTTCTGACTGGAATGGATCCTGATCGCTAGCTGTTTGCTCATCGGCATTCTGGTGTACATCTTCTTGGTGGAAGAAGTCACCTCCTTGCCTTGAGGCTTTAGTGGGCATGTGCTGCGTGGTGTGTCTTCTACTCTATCCTGCGGGCATTGATCCTCAACCTCTGGTTCGGGGGGGTTACTACCTGGTGTCATTCTCCTCAGGTTCACTGCTTTGTTGTCGCGCTTCTGTTGTATGTCTATTCTTTTCAGTTTTGTTAGGGGTTTGGTTTTCATGGGATGGCTCACTCTTTGCCTTTTCCTTGTCCTCTGCCTTGTGGTCAGCATCACTATGCTTTTTCCCAGGTGGCTTCTGGTATGGTTTAGTGGAGTGCTCGACTCTGTTCGCCACTGTGGTGGAGGTGGGAGATACAGGTGTCCAACTTTTCCCATGCATTAGCATCAGGTTTGTCATGAATTACAGCGTGATGGCTCATGTCCAGCAGTTCTTTGGTTTGCGTTTACATCGTCTTTTAGACTTGGTAGAGTATATAGGTATACTATGAATGTACTTGTTAAGTACCTGGGCTGTGCCCTTGCGTTCGACATGTCAGTCCGCACATGTTCCCTTCTGGTGGTGAACAAAGGTTTTTGAGATGATTTCCTTGCCCATGGGCTTCCTCCTGCTCATTCCAGCAGGGAGACATCTGTTAGCTTCCTCAGGCAAGCCTGAGTACTGGTCCCTTGGGCCACAGAGAGGCCAGATGCTGGACCCACCCCTTTTGATGGTGGTGGTCCTAATCCAAGGGGCCTTATTAGCTTTATCGAACCTAATTTTGCTCATCGGCTCTGTTTTGCTGATAATTTGGCTGGGCTTGTTTCTTTGGGCCATATCAGTGCCTTATAAGATCATTCTGAGTCCTATGTATATAGGTAATCAGTTATTATAGAGGATTTGCCATTTTTTTTCATGCCTTCAGTGATTGCCAGACTTGCTGCATGAGCCCAACCGTGGGAAAAATTGAAAAAGTTTCATCAATATCCTGGGAATCTTTTCCCTTTTGTTTGTTTCAGTATTGGCTGAATGGATTTTCTCATCCATATCACGTGAAAAGAGTTCCGATCCCTTAGTCCTCGGCTGATCAGATGTCCTGTCCATCTCACATGTCTTGTTCATTCTCCTTTCTGCTTTTTTCACATCACTTCCCACTACTCTTACAATGATTTATTGTATTCTTGCTTTGCTGTCTTTGTTTATTTATTGGAAAAAAACACACCGTTTAATGTTGTCGACACCTACGGGACCGCAGACCATTGTTAAAATTAAGCTTAACATACATGACACATGTTAAAGGTACGTGTTTAACCCTTTCCCGAGTCTAGGCACTCTTGTCCATGGTAGGTCCATCTTGTGATCTTTTGCTGGGTAATCCTTTGTCCCCTTTGTCCTCCATGAATCCAATCTTACGCTTCAGGCACCTCAAGCACAACTGTTCTGCAGTCACTTGTTTGTTTGCTTTACGTTTGGCATCCTAGAAACGGTGAATCTTTTGCTGTCATCAAATGTTATGCCCACTTACTAACGTGATGTTGCAGTCGAGTAATGCGATGGCACATAGCACTAACTTCATTTGATGTTTTATCCCTTTTGTCTTGAAAACAATGATGGAACACTGTGCTTCGACCATGTCCCCGATCCTGAAGAGTTGAGGCCTTGCTCATTGGAACCTATATTACTGGCATTAGTCAAGGCCTTTCACTCCTCAAATTCTGCATCACACACCTGTGTTTCCCCTTGTCGTCAGTGTTTGCCTTGAAGTATTGAATGGCATTATCCTTGGTGTGTACCACATCAGTGTTGCCCAGCCACTGCAAAATACCTACTGGATCAACATCATTACTGAAGGGAACAGCTTCATGCTGTGTGCCTTCCTTCATGGTCCAAAAATACCGGTTTGAGAGTGTGAACACAGGAAATCCTCGGTACATGGAGGGGGTCCATTTGTCCAACATACTGTGCTTGAATTCCCTTTCTGTGGTCAGCTTTATCTCCTGCAACATTGTGATCACATTATCAAACGATGCACATCCCAACCCTGTTATGGTGATACTCTGTGACAGCACAATCACCTTGTCTCGTCCAACGCTGTATAGCGTTTGTTGTCAGGTGAGCCCACAGATCCCATAAGTACTCACCTTGGCATTCTGACCACTGGCGGCAGATTGGCTTCGCACACGATGCCTGTGCAGGAAAACACCATTTCTTCTGCATCGTCCCCGTTCCCTTTCACCAGCTGCCATATAGAGTCATCTGCGTCCTTTTGAAGGCTCACTTCAGACATCTGTATGCCCTTCTAGTTGCAATGTCAGTTTTATTGTTTGAGAATTGCTGTATACTCACCTTAATGATTCTAGACATATGGTATGGGTTCATGTTCATGCTTTCTTCTGCATGAGTTTGCACCGTGTTGTCTACACAACATTTGCCAATGTGAGTTGTTTTTTTTTTTGGTCTAAGTTTGTTTACTCACATGCTCTGGCAATGTCGTAGAACTCATCCATAATGACACCTGTTTTGCGGCAGGTCTGGAATCGTTTGTCTGGCGGCCAATGAAGCCCTGCAACTGGTCATATATTGCTTTAGTGCCTCTCCCCCTGCTCGATGCTGCATATACCTCCTTACCTTTCTGGTATGACTTTTCCTTGAAAGGTACCCTTCTATCCCATGCTATACCCGTTCCGTTGACATCTCCGTTTCTTTTCGGTTTAGCTTTAACTCGTTTTACTCGTTTTTTGCCTGAACATTGTGTTCATGTTATGTCCATATCAATTACTGTGCCCCACCATTCTCATCATTGGCTCCCTGCTTTCATTTCCATCTTTCTGCGGTTGGGTATAAGACGTCGAACCTTGCATAGATTATTTGCTTGCTTTATTTTCTTTCATTTTCACCTTCTCTTCCTTCCTGGCTTCATTTTTGGCATTACCCACTCCATGTTGCCGTTGCAGGCTATGCCTGTTACATTGATTATTTACTCTATCTGTATTGCACTGATGTTTCTCGTGCATTCATTCTTTTCATTTACGTGTTAGGTTTATCATGCTGTGAGCATCATGGTGTTTTATTTCCTTTTTATTTTATTTTTACTTTGCTAGCATCGCCGCCATGTTTATATATCTTCTGGTAAACTCCCCTGCAGCATCAATCTATGTCGTCTACACTTCAAGTTCATGCTTAACAATGCCTGCTACTAATTCAACCTCCCAGTGAGCTTGAACAGTTTGATATTATATGTTTGATCAAATCTGACTACCCTTCCGACCCCCCTCCTTTTGTTCTAGGAGTGCCTCTAAGCGCAAGCTCATACATTCGTCCCCTGTTCCTGCATCTGTCGCATTGTCTGCTGAGGCCAAACAGTATGCCTTTTTTTTTTGAACCAGCTTTTCCCCATCTTTTCATATCTATGTCCTGCTGCAGTGTTCCTCGCAAGAAGAACAAGACAGTCTCTCGTGTTCATGGAGGCTCGTCCCAAAGAGACTCTGTGCTCCTTCCACCTGTTTCCATTACGTGGGTGTATCTGTTCTTCAAGCATCTGATTGTCTTGCTTTACGCAGTCCTTGTTGTGTAGATCCAGCCAGACTCAACCTTCTCGCATGCGTCCTACTTTGCATCACAAGGTGTCATATGGTGAACTTTCTGCCGAGGAGGTGGAGAATGTCATAACTCAGTCAGATGTCAATGAAGCCAAGCTGTCTGCAGCATCTCTTCAGTGCCACGGGCATGTCCTCTTTGTTGATGATGAGGCTTCTGAAGCTTCTCAGCAATCAGATGGTATGTCTGCAGATGATGAGGCTGTAGGCACAGATTGTGAATCAGATGCCAGGTGCGTCTGTTCATTGTGTCCTACGCTTGTGTTTGACTTATTGGTATCAGTGGTTGTTCTCTCTTACAGGTCATCTTCTGGTATAGAGGTTGTTCATGTCGTGACCCCGGTTCCCTCAGACATTGAATCTGTTGGTGATGAAAGTGTTGAGTGGGCTGAATCTCTGGAGGTTATTGAGTATGCTAAACCCTCTCGTTCTCTGTGAGTTCTGCCTGGTTTCTATATATTGCTTGTGTTTATAGTACATTTTAGTTGTTCAAAGACCAAGACAGCTAAAGGTGCCTACATTGAAAAACTGTGTGTTTCAGTCATTTTATTTGATGGTATCCTGGACTTACTCTTTTGGTATTTGAGCCTATCATCTGGAAATGGTGATGACGTTGCTGTGGGCAACGACACTAAACAAGATCCAACTGTACCATCATGAGTGGATTGTTATGTGTTACCAATGTATTTAGTACTTATACATTGTTTTCAGGCATGGATCCCATTTGAAAGGCTCTGATTCTGATGTCTATCTGGAAGATCTGGCTCAGATGCCCAAGGCTCCATCTAGGGCTAAGGGTAAAGCTCCTTTGAAAATGGCTACGAGTCGGTGCTCTTCATGTGGTACCAAGAAGGTGGCACCATCTTCCAATGCTCGTTTGGAAGAGGTGCTCTCTGTCAACCTGGTTACCACTGCTATGACCAAGACCATGGCTATGTCGAAGGCCAAAACTCTATCTTCAGGTACAATCAGTATATTATTCCGCAATGTCACTCTGTTTTCTGATTGATTTACTAGGGACAAAAGCAGTTTCTAGGGGTGACAAGTCCGAGCAGGCCCCCCCTGTTACAAAGCATTCCACTGGCACTGCAGTTACTGCCTCCACTGTTCCGTTGCCTGTTAAGCACGCTCCATCAAAGCCAACGGGGAAGACAAAAATTCCTGTCACCGTTTCTGCAACATCTACCAAACAGACATCCCCAAGGAAGAGTGCCCCCAAAGCATCGGCTGCTGCCATTAAAAAGCCCATTGATCCTTTGTTCCTCCCTTCGGATTCAGGTTTGTCTCCCCCATTGTTCTTGGATTGTGTACTATGCTGACCTTCTTTTCTAGACGGCAACAAATCTGTACCACCTCCAAACCGGCATGCCCAGCTCGGTGCTGATTTGGCAGCTCTTTTGGGGTACGTTGTTTCGATTTTTTGCTTTATTTTCGTTTTATCGTACCATTCTTATTCATTCCCCCAGGGATGCCATTCGAGCATTGTCTCCTGAAGGCGACACCGATACGCCCGTGTTGCGCTTGCCAGATGTTTTCGCATATGTCTTTTGTCTTATCAAATATTGCTGTTTGACATAGATGTTTCAATTGTACAGCTCACAACATGATGCAGACACAACCAATCCCGAGGATCCTGCCCTTCATACTATGCAGCCTGCTTTGATGGAGGACCATCTTATCATGCTGGGGGTGTATGAGTCTCTACTGCCTCTAGGGTATGTACTGACTGTTTATTGCTGCCAATATGTCTTTCCTATTTTTTTCTTTCTCGTGTTCTAGGGCCTATTGTCCCATTATACCCATCGGGTTTACCCCTGAAACCTTTGATCCACCTAGGTTCTTTGCATTTACCGACATGGCAAAGCTGTTCCATCTCGAAAGCCTGACGTGTGTATATTCAGTGATGCATTTCTCCCCCTTGATACATTCTCTTTCATCTAGGTCCTTGGTTGAGGCTTTCAAGTTTGGGAGCTATGGAGCTTTTGTCAACCTGGCCTGTGTGCCACATTCCACGGTTTCCTTTGAAAAGAGGAGCCTCCATTTATCAGGGACTAATGCAGTTTGTATGACAATGGGCCTCGTCACTGAATGCATGCTTTTCGAGCCCGTTAATCCAGGCATGTTTGGGGCCAGCAAACGAGTCAGACGCTTGTGGATTATGCCATTCCATCAAATGTTTCGCCACGAATCCACTGTTTGGTCATTGGTCATTGGTCATCCTTGTGTGGAGATGACTTGTATCTCTAACTGAGGATTGTCATTTCCTACGTGGGTTGAGGATGCCAATGGTCGCAGCAACAACAATTTGAGCTGTACATCTACCTCTGTTGTTTTATCTCTTTGTTTAACTGCTGTTATACAGATACTTCGACTCAATCATCCCCTGCCAAGGGTCGTCAGGGTTCTCCTATGAAGAAGCTGCTTGGTGCTCCAGCTCTCGGTCCTGGTGGTGGGTATCCCAACTCGCTCGGTTTCATGGATGAAGGTAATCGGTTCTTGCTCTCTCATCCAAATGTGTGCTGATCATATACTTACTATAGTTCCTGTTTACGATGGCCGCACTAGTGCCAGAAATCATTTTCTGTTTTGGCTGAGCGACTTTGCTGTATTGAAGTCCTTACCCCACTTTACAACGTCTCGTGATTTAGATGCTTTTACTATGGTGTCCATGGGATACTCCCTTACTGCCTGGGAGAGCTACAATAAGGAACCTTGGCTCACTCCTAATATTTTGTTTGTGATCATGTTAGGTAGCACACCCAAGAAGGACAAGCTGGAAGCACTGGGTTTTCTCGAGTAGCGTCTCACAAGTATGGTAGTTGTTATGAGTTCACACGTTCCTTGGTGCACATCTATTGTATTTGATATTCATACTAGTTAGATCCTCAGAGTAATAGTATATGTGACTGTCATGCAATTTTCAAGTGTCGAAGCTAGAATATAGACTGAACAAACCAATATCTTGGAGATGAAATTAGATGGGCAAGAGTGCCAGATGAAATGTGTGCTCAGTGGACAATGTTGATGGATTCATCGTTGTCCTCGAAGTTCGACCCAATTTTTCTGGTATTGCTGTTTGTAGGCCATGAGGTGTGAGCTTATCGTGTAGTACCTTATCAGGTGTCACGATCTAATGCAATCTGCAGGTATCCAAGGTGTCGTCCTTCTATACTATTTTGTATTATTCTGGGTCAATGGCCATCTGATTACACCTTGCTTTTACTGCACGTGGTACCTCTTGCATCCAGGTACAACAAACTACATGTGTTTTCAAACTTGATGGTTTGTGCTCGATGCCTACATACTGTTGTCGTGGATGATTGATCCACTCCATGACTCTATGTAGCCGAAGCTTCTCTGCTAAATTCACTTGCATCATCAAATGACTCACTAACAACATCACAAAAATCAAAATCTGCCAAAGTAATATCTGATGAAATATTCCTTGATGCACACCACACTGTTTTTTTACCTAGTTCTTGGTTCACTAGGATCATGCTCGTTTTTTTAATTAATGTCCAGCTATGCCTCATTCAGATGTTCGTTTTCCTCTAGCTCCTTACACCACTTCGTATTATATACAATACCAAATGTGTTGCTGAAAGCTGCTCTTTGCACGGGTTTTTTTTTCAATATACTTATTTAACCTTTGGCCCTTGTTCTCTGACATGTCCTGCTTGTCTTCTTTACAAGTTCGACATTACAGCATTGTCATGTATGCCTACAACCATTTTGTCATTCTGTACACTAGCCAGCTTTTTCTATACCTTCTTCTATGATGTTGCCACTAAGCCTTGCCTTTATAATGGTACAACATATCCTTTTTATTTTGTCTTCTGCATCTCAACTGTTTGCTCTAGAGTCTAAGCTCCACACCTTTGCGCTTGCAGCATGCCTTGATACACATCTGTAAGTATTCTATCTCTCATGGTAACACCCTCTAAGTTTTATCTATGATATTAATTTCGGTCAATTAGTTCAACTTTGCAGATATGGAAGAAAAAATCTGCAGGTTCCAGTCCGGCAGAACTGCCAATGAAATACTGATATCCCTGAATGATGGTATGTTTGATAATTTATCCATAGTTATTTTTTTTTTGATGTTGGCTGTCATAGGTTCACATGTGTACTTCAGGTACATTTCTGATGTCGTTGCCTTGAGCCAGTCAGACGGTAGTACCATCAAAGATGTGGTCTATCGGTCTCTGGAACCTTTCCTCACTGACTTCATTGATTACTGGTGCAATTTTGCTCTCCAACATGCTATTAGTACTCCTTCCCTCTCGAAATGGGATGTCCCCCTCAGCAGTTCCTTCATGGACTTCCCTGACAAGATCAAGATGCATATTATCAATACCATACCACACACCGATCTCCTCGCCCTTCGTGTTGTGAATAAGCGTCTCTGGGAGCTTATTACCCCTATCACCCATTCTTGACTACATTTCTGAATGCCTCCAGGATGGGCCGCCTTCACGGACAGTTCTGTGACCCCACATGAATGGGCTAGTGGCGCTGAATTACTGGGTGCCATCTTCATCTCAGAAGCTTGGTTTCCCATCGTATCCGTGACTTATAGTTCCTGGCCTATTAGAAGCCATTGTTTCTTCAGGTTCTTGCCTAATGTGGCAGTGACGAGAGTCGCTATCACAGGTTATCGTCATAGTGAATATTTTATCCCCCTCGTGCCCTTCCCCTTCATGTTACCATCCACTGTGAGGGACCTCAAGCTTGCGAGGTGCTCCCTCACATGCCATAGTCTGCTGGGTTTGCTTTCTCCTGGCACCCAGTTGGATTCGTTGGAGATCGACCGTGTCAACGATGGGTTTGTGGTATGTATCATCCCCCCCTTCATGCTGTTTCATGCCAATCTCTGATGGCCCATATTGTTTCTGTTGTGTGTAGATCACTCTGTCTTCCCATTCAGCGGACAAAATCGATATATGGCACGAACTGAACAGTTTCCATTCTTTCCGCCAGCAAGTCATGAAATCCCCCCCACCTGCATCTCTACAACAATTGAAGATCAATTTTTCCCCCTTCATACCACAAGGGACAGCGCATGTTGGTCATCAACATACGTACTATCAGCCTGAGTACATGCAGGAGCTCTTGATCATGCAGCTCTTTCACGTACCGGAGGCACAGCGCATCGTAAGACCATACTTACAGGCTGACAAACATTTCCCGGTATATCTCAAGTTGTCCTCACTTGTCGAACTTGATCTCTGTGTGGGCCCATTCATATATTGTCACGTTCAATGGGGATGGGCTGAGCTGAGTAATTCGCTCACCACTTTGACCATCAGAGATTGTGAGCATAACAACATTTATGCATGTGATTATCCTGATGTTTCCTTAGGTGATTTAGAGTTCTATGACATGCGTGGCAGTCATGCGCATCTGCCACTCTCTGGTCTGTGTGTGTTAGAACATGTCAAACTGGTCGCTCCAGTCTGTTCCATTCGCCGCATGCTCTGGAGTGTTATCAGCTGGACTGCTTCAGCTAAGGAGCTGACTACGGCTACTCTGGATATTGTTGCGTGCATTAGTCATAAGGATCGCTGGATTTTACCCTGTAAGCTGACACTGGCTTTCATGTGGCGCATACTGGTCCCAAGTTGGTACACAAGGGATCATCAGTTCGGTGGATCTGTTCATTTCTCCATTGCATCTCGACTCCCTAGAGTGTTGTTGAACGATGAGACCAATCATCTCAGCCAGTTGTGCAATTCTCTCGCTGCCAACACATCTGTTAAGGCTATATTTATGAGCACAAGGGTGATTATATTCCCTGAGTACATACATAGCATTATCCTTTACACTTAATATTAACCACTCTCCTGCCTCCCCCTTAACATTTCCATCTGAGTTCACTTTATGTACATTTCGTAGTTGTATTGGTCCATATATTTTGTTAGCCTGCTCACTTGAATAATATGTCATTATGTTGAGTCGATATTGCACCAGTTGCTCCTCAACGCTTGCCTGTAAATGTATTCTACATGTACCAGCCGTCAGGTTACTCACACCTTACAGAAATTTCTGCGCACACAGATGGAACAGTTCCAGACTGACGACACCAGTGCTGTGCACAGCATAGATTCCTTGTCGATCTCATCCTGTTATGATTACAATCTGGTCACTCAGTAGGATGCTTATTGAATTCTTGCATTTCATTCAGCACCTATACCTATGAACAGTGATAAATTACAGAGGTCATACGCTAAGCCTACACTTCCAGATGACCCAGATGAGAGGAACCCAGCAGTATTTTCATGCCCACAAGGAATATCTATCAAAGTGAAGACGACGACTGAGCCTATACTCGGGGCTGAAACCTATAATTAGTTTGAAGGGTCTTTGAATAAGCAGAGGAGCCATCCCTGGATATCAGTGCAGAGGCCAGGAATGAAATTGTCCGAATGTGAGCCTGAAATCTTGGATGAGTATATCCCAACACATCAAGCATTGAATGCAACCAGTTTTCGGACTCAAGATCTGAAAGTTGACATGCCGGGTAGTCACCTTCAGTCGTCATGGCAC
Source organism: Armillaria luteobubalina (assembly GCA_030435615.1). Lineage (NCBI taxonomy): Eukaryota > Fungi > Basidiomycota > Agaricomycetes > Agaricales > Physalacriaceae > Armillaria > Armillaria luteobubalina. Next base: position 22,063 of record JAUEPU010000039.1, read on the forward strand.
TGTTGATGAGATATGGTTGTTCCAAAAGTGGGTGGAAATCACAAGATAAATTGCTGTAATATGACATGCATTCGAAGGAGGGTCAAAGAGGGTGAGAGTTGTTGAGGGAGCCTCCAGATGGTATATGATAGTAATTCATTGCATTTGAATAAAAAATACAAAGGCAAGGGTGAGAAGCTTATATAATTGTCATCAAAGTTGTGATACCAATTGTTTTAAAATACCGCTGGAAACAACCATCAGTCCGGAACTGTGGTTCATTCCCACCGGTTACTCAACTGATCTCCCTAACGTCTTCATCTTTTCTGTGATTAACCCCCCCGGGAGCAATGATGATGGCAGTGCTGCATGCGAAGTATTGTCGAGTTTCAATATCAAATTCTTTCGTCTCGCTTCCTTCGAAGGCTGGCTCTAATATTCAGATGTTGACGTAGTTGGCTCCTATTCATTTGTCCTACTCATCTGCAGGAACTCCGTGCCAATACTCCATGCTACCGCTTTGCTTCAACACCTCAGCAACAGGCCCTGCAACCATCACAGCCGACCTCCCTGTCATCCAATCCCTTGATGGACGTGGCTCAGTGCGCACAAACACAGGGCCATGGTCACGCTTCATTCTTCTTTTCTTTGTTTCACAAGCAGATGCATCCTGATGCTCAGCAGAATGGATGTTAGGTCCAGCGCAATACCTCCTTACTCACACAAACAAATTATAATAATCCTCTCGGGCCACCACCACCTCACATCATGGATGGTGCAGCTTCAGATACACAGCATCCCATGATCTCTCACTCTCCCACTCAGGCTATTACCAACTGATTCTCATAACATGCTGAAATTTGTGACCATTGCTCATGCACACAATATCTACTTCTACCATCCCTTTTTTTGTAAGATCAAGTGTGGGGCCAATGGGCAAAGCCCTACCAAGGAGGAATGTTGGATCGAAGTTTGGGCCTGGCTGGGCGACATGGCACTCAGCATATGGTATATGAATGAATCAAAGATGCCAGCCAGCAGGGCAAAGAGGTGCCCCCCCCTGCCTGTGTAGATACTACCGATGCCATGAGTCGTTACTCGATCTCCTCGATAGCTGCTTGCTCATATTTTTAGGTCATGCATACACAAGACAAGTCCAATGAGCTCAACCTGTCCCATCCCTCCTGTTTGGAGCTTGCATAACTGGCTTGGAATGCAGTCAATTTCACGAAGACAAGTGTGCCCCTGAAAATATCCCCACATCTTCAGATTGACAGAGCCCTTTAATTCCAACATGAGGTCGGATATATATTGCATGATGCACCAGTACAGCTCCTTGGGCTCATTGAGCCGCATCCAGACTATGGCCCTGTTTTGTAAGTTTCGACTCCAACACTGTTCCCGATGACTGGCTGTGTTGGATACAGTCAAAGTGTGTATGTGCTCGACGACAGCAAAAGACACAAGCTGACCTTTTACCTAGGTCGTCTTTACAGTTTGGAGCATTCGGACCGAAGCAGTAGCCTGATGGATTTGTTGTCTGTAATAATGTTGTCCCATATCGCGCCATTGTTGAATGAATACAATGCTCTGTCTTACCATACCCATTTCAAGAGGGAAGCTCTTATTCTTCAAGGAAGTAAATTCACATATGGAACTCCTGTTGCAGCAAGACCGGCTATTGAAAACTCTTAATCGCCTGATGAGGCAATACTGGCTACTGGCCATAATGGTTTCTGGCCACATGATGCACCCCGATCCATGTACATGCCACCCTTTTCTCTTTCTCTTTTCCCTACCGGATTTACTCCAAATGCTGCTGCATTCATCGACTGTTTGTTTTATCGCTGCTGTAAGTCATTTCCCTTTACTTTTCCATCATTATCTGATTATCATTCCTTGTACTTTATCAGTTTTATTGCTTTTACATGGACAAATTGTATCCTGACTTGCGGTCGACTGTGTCTATTCATACCTGCTCCCTGGTGCGTGTTCCTTGTCTATCATGCTTTCTATTCTAACACCCGACACATAGATGAGCTATGTACCCATGTCCATTTTCGGACATATATTTGGTGCCACATCATCAGTCTTGGTGGTGAGCCATTGCATTCATCACGCTCAATGCAATTATGTATGCCGTATCAATAGGAACCATGCAAATCGACTTATTCCATCTCCTATGCCTTACCCCGTTTCTACGATGTCACAAGCTCCACGTTTGCTGGGTATGTTGCACTGGGCACCCCCAAGGCATTTTGTGCTTTACCCCAGTTGCCATTGCGTGAGTCCAAATATACCCTGACATCTAGTTTCTTTACTCATGCTGTGTAGCGTATATGACGATTGAAGCTAGGGTCTATGCTTCTACCTGCCTACGTTCATCAATTCATTTAAATGTCACCAACACAACGTTACAATCATGTTACCTTTGGCCTGACTGTTCTTATTGTAAGTCTCCCTGTATATACTGATATCCTCGTATCTAATGCCACTTTTTTTCACAGCTGAACTGGTGCACCCTCATGAGGTGTCCTCGAATGTATGCTCGCATGCTGATCTGATGGGTGCGAGTGGGTCAGGATTTTTGCATGCTGGAAATATGGGTGCAACTCTATGTTTAGGCTGTGCCTTCATCTCTACACATTTAACTGTACATGCCTTATCATCGGATGTACATATATCAATGCATTTAATGGATTCTGTCGCTTGTCCATCTACTGTAGACCCTAATTTGTTGCTGAGTGTCGGGCTTCTTTTATTGTTTGGGCTGGGCATGATTGCCATCTCTCTATATATGCTGGTGTGGGGTAGATATGATACTAAATTTGTTACCGATGTTTTTGATCACACTCAGAGCCATGTAGGTGGTGGTGGTTGTTATATTAAGTATGATATAGTAAGGTCATGGTTACCATCTACAGTGAAATCTTCAGAAGTTATGCGAAACACCTATTGGTATACATATGTTACACAGTATATGTCAGAAGAAGAGGGATCAATCTGCCCACAGGAATCTCACATCAATACTCGAGTTCCTTTATCTGTGATCTGTGAATTTATACCACTTAATAGCCTTAAAGACCTAGCTAAAACACATGACATTGCCATATCAGGCTTGTCCTATAAAACCAAAGCTGCGATGGTGGACTTATTTAAGTCACACAATTGCTCCAAATGTACTGGTGCAATTACAGTGTTGAAGCAGCATCTACATTATGGTATACCTTCCAAGCAAAAAAAGATGAATACAGATAGTATGGGACCTCTTGGAGGCAGTACTAACCATGCATTCCCTCCAGAGCTGCTTACTGATGCATGTGTCCAATCTATCATCACCTCATTTTGTCATGCATCTAGTCCAGATGTGTTTTGTGAAGCAGGCTGTGCAGTATGTGGCCAATTGACACCGCCCAAAAATCTTAGTGATATCAAACATATGAAACACTTTTTAAATATTTTAGAAGATCCTGAAGTAACTAGAAAAGAACACTATCATGAGAAAGATCCTGTCACCAATATTGATGGTCCAGTGATTGCACCAACAACTGAAAAAATATGTCTCACATGTCGTGCAGCTGTAAGGAAGGGAAACATTCCATCAAACACACTGTGCAATAGGCTGTGGCTTGGTGAAGTTCCTGATGTTCTTAAGCAATTATCTTTTGTTGAAAAATTGCTGGTGGCTAGAGTACGGCATAACTGCTGTTTTGTCAAGGTCTCAATGGCTTCCAGTGGCCATCCAGATATTGGTAGTCATAAAATGATTTCTAATGTCATTTCATTTGAATATCCTGTTGCTAAAGTGTATGACATGTTGCCTCCTCCTAAAAGTGAGATGGATGAGGTTCTTGCTATAATGTTTACAGGCCCTCAGAAACTGACAGAAGATGATTTGAAATGCACACCTCTATTGGTATGTCATCGGAATATTGTAAATGCTTTAGGCTGGCTTTGTAAGAACCATATTGATTATCATCATGTACAAATATCTACCGAGAATCTAAATGAATATACAGATAATGCAGCACCAGTTGAAATTGTATACCAGCATAGTATGACTAATAAAGTTCCTGAAGGCACAAGTGTATTTGATATATCTGAAGCAGATGGTACTGAAGAAGGCACTTGCCCAATGGTGGTACATGGGCTTATTGGTGAAAATCTCCCTAACATAGACATTGAGACTCAGAAGAATTTGGCAACTCAACATTTCAAAGGTAACAATGGTGTATTAGCAGTTGGACATGCAGAACAACCAGAGTCAATTTACAATAACACTTCACTATATCCATCTATGTTTCCATGGCTTTTCCCTTATGGATTAGGTGGGATTGGTACAACTGGACTTTCAGATATTGCACATAAGCGATGGTTAATGATGTACTATGATAAACAGTTTCAAACAGATATCAACTTTCCCTTTGTTGCTTTCAGCCATGAACAAATCAAAGCAAGTAAAACAGCAGGTTTTTTGCTTGTTAAAAAAGATAAGTTTAAATCTATTGCTGAGAGGATTATGAATATAGATGAGCATGTTTTAGAGAATCTATCTAACCGGCTCAGTTCTGGCATGCCTGTCAAGCCACAGAATCAAGCAGAAAAGGATTGCTTTCAATTGTTTAATGATTTAGACCATGTTTCATACAAAGTGCAGGGTTCATTGACATCAAAGAAATATATGCATAATGAAGTATACTCTTTGATGGCATCGGAAGGGGCTCCATCTTGGTACATTACCTTTGCTCCTTCAGACAGTAAACACCCTATTGCATTATATTGGGCAGATCATGATATTGAATTTTCACCACTGTTATGCAATGACTGTGAACAGCTTCTTCTTATTACAAGTAATCCAACTGCTGCAGCTAGATTCTTCAATTTTATGGTTAAACTGTTCATTGAACATGTTCTTAAACCTGATCAAGAGGAACCTGGAGCATATGGAAATGTGTCATCTTATTACAGCACTGTTGAACAACAAGGTCACCTCACATTACATCTTCACTTAGTGGCTTGGATACGTAGCAGTTTAAGTCCCCAAGAAGTCAGAGATCGCTTGATGAATAATAATTCAGAATTTCAGTGCAAGTTTATTGAATATCTGGAATCTGCCCATGCTGGAGACTACATGACTGGTTCTACTCTTGATGTAATAGAAATGAGACACCAAGATGCACTACAACCTGACTTTGAAGAACCCACTGAAACTCTACCAGTCCCTCCACCTTCTTGTTGCAGCTGTAAATTGCCAACATGCGTGCGATGTAAAAAAAATGAATCTTGGTGGCACTATTTTAAACATACAGTGGATACCTTACTGAATATGGTGAATGTTCATAAGTGTCATTCAAATACATGGGCAGATGGCACATTAAAAAGGAATGCAGCAGCCAAAGGATGTAAAGACAATAAATGGGGAAAATGCCATGGGAGATCTCCACGTCCTTTATTTGCAGACAGTCATGTAGATACTTCTACTGGACATATTAATTTAAAGAAAAGGGAATCCTGGATCAATACATTCACCTATCTGCTAACATATCTCTTACATTGCAATACAGATGTTACTTCATTACGTTCTGGCACTGCTATTAAAGCTGTTTTAATTTATGTTAGTGATTACATTACAAAGCCAGCTTTAAAAACACATATTTTCTTTGATGTGATTAAAGGTGTATTTCAGCGGAACAAAAATCAACCAATGTCTGACAAAAGTGATATAGAAAAAGCCAGAAAACTGATGACTCAAATGGTAAATGTCTTGGGTGCGAAAATGGAAATTGGTGCACCCATGATATGTTCATACCTGCTTGGTTTACCAGATCATTATACAAACTGCACCTTTGTGACTTTTTACTGGAAATCATTTGTAGCTGAAGTCAAGAATGACTGGAGAGCAGATAGTGAAGTACCTGAAGATGTTAAAGTGCAGATTAAGAAATCAGGTAAATCTGTAGTTGGTGTCTCTCCTGTAGAAGATTATATTCACTGTCCTATTGAGTTAGAACATATGTGCTTGTATGAATGGGTATGTAGGTGTGAACGGGTTCATAATTGTGCCTCTCCAAAAGAAAATATTTCAAAGTCTCATGAATGTGCAGAGGAGGATGATATGGATCATATGTTGGAGCAAATTGAAGAACAAGGTGATGACTGCTCTGACCCAGGTGACATTGATGCAGTAGATAATGTCTCTCAATCTGACACTTCTTCAATTAAAGCTTTCATTGAAGATGACATGGATGAAAGGAATGAATCCGTCCATCCTGAAGATGATGTTTCCATTTTCCCTGCATCTCAATCAACTGTAGTTGATGGACAAAAAACATATGACAGTCTTCCTACATGCACTCAAGAATCAATACAGTCCACATTGGTAGATCATGAGTCTACTAGCAGTTTGAATAAAACCAAGTGCACAGCAACTAAACCAACTAAAAATATTAAGTACTCTTTCTTAAAAACACATCCTTTACATGACTCCTATCACATTTCTGTGAAACCAGAGCTTCAACGGCATGTTCCAAATTTTGTTGGGGGCTTATTACCACAACATAATGTTGGTGATCGAGACTATTACTGTATAACAATGCTTACATTATTTAAACCATGGCATAGAGGGAAAGATCTTAAATCTGTGGAAGTTGACTGGGATGCTGCATTCAATGACTTCCAGCTTTTACCTTGGCAAATTAAAATTATCAATAACTTTAACTTACGTTATGAGTGTTTAGATGCCAAAGATGACTACAATGCTCAAATGAAACAGATACTGTATGGAGAATTCAATATTCTGGCCTATAAATTAAATTTTATAACTGTATATTAATTTCATATTTTATACAAAAATATTGAAATATCATTTTCAATATTCTTTCAATGTTTTGGAATTTCTCAATATTTCTTCAATATACAGGATTATTGAAATAAAGTTAAGAATAATGGTTTTCTATTTTGGTCAAGATTCTGGAACAAATATACAGTTATAGAATTCAATATTTCAGCAAACAATATTGAATTCTCCATGCAGTGAGAATGGTGTTCAAGAACCTCATATGTTTAATACTAATTGGACTGCACTAGATTACAATAATGATGTCTATATATCTACAGAGGATATTAACACAGGAATTTCTGAGGGATCTGAACACATAGCAGTTAAAGTTGGAACTGCATATATGAAAAGAGCTCAGAATATTGCAAAAATTGCAAAAACAATGGGAACTACTGGATGTTCATGGTCTATTCCTAATTATGAACTAGCAGATAAAGCACACATCTATGATTCTGATAACATACAAACTCGATCTGCTACAGAATGGAGGGAAGAAGTTATTGCACTGCAGCAAGCTGTGCTTGATGCACAAAGTCAAACACATAATCCAGATGTGCATGTACCTGCAAAGAGATATATTGATCAAGTAGAAATTGTTAGCCACAATCATCTGACTAAATCAAAACATGTTGTTACAGATGCATGTGTTTTAAATGATGTTACTCAGCTGTTTCACTTGAATACTGAGCAAGATAGAGCCTTTCATATTGTTGCCCAACATTCATTATGTCCCATATCAGAGCAGCTTATGATGTATATTGGAGGCATGGGTGGAACAGGAAAATCTCAAGTGTTGAAAGCACTAACTGTTTTTTTTGAAAGACGACAAGAAAGTGGTAGATTGATACGTGTTGCTCCAACTGGAACAGCAGCCTCTATTATAAAAGGTTCAACTTATCACTTTACATTTGGAATCAATGAGTTCACTGGTGGTGAGTTGTCAAAGAAAAGTATGGGAGAAGTCAAAGCACATTTAAAAGGTGTTGAATATGTATTTTTTGATGAAGTGTCTATGATATCCTGTTCAGATCTATATAAGATAAGCAGTCAGCTTGCAACATGTTTGAATCATGCAGATCAACCCTTTGGTGGCATGAATGTGATTTTTGCTGGTGATTTTGCTCAATTACCTCCTGTTATGGGTGGTGAATATTCTTCTTTGTACTCTCCTGCAAGTGGTCTGTTTGCATCTAGTAAGAAAAGTCAGGATTCTGCTCTTGGAAAAGCAATATGGCATCAAGTTACTACAGTTGTTATTCTTCGTGAGAATATGTGTCAAACATCTCAGTCTGAAGACAATATAAAGTTAAGGTCTGCTTTATCAAATATGAGATATAAATCATGTACAGATGAAGATATTAGATTTCTAGCAAGTCATGTATGTAATTTGTCAAAGAATGCACCAGACATTAATAGTAAAGAATTTAGAGGTGCATCTATCATCACTGGTCTTAATGTACAAAAGGATGAAATCAATAGATTAGGAACAATTCAATTTGCTCAAGAGACAAACCAAGAGCTGATACATTTTTTTTCAGATGATTCTATCTCAGAAAATGTCACATTGAAACAAGTTAAAAAGGGAAAATCCAGTAAAATAACCATACTTTCACCTCAAATACAGATTGAATTGTGGAATTCACCACCAAGTGGGAATAATAAACATGTGCCAGCAAAGTTGTCTATATGTAAAGGGCTTCCTATCATGATTCGATTGAACACTGCTACAGAACTTGGCATTACCAAAGGACAGGAAGCTGTTGTACATTCATGGGTAGAAGGAACAGGCACACGGGGTCAAAAAGTATTACATATACTGTTTGTGAAAATATTGGCACCTCCTGATCCTATTCATCTACCTGGACTTCCTGAAAATGTGGTCCCTCTTACAAGAACATCTGTCCCTATTACTTGCACTCTAAAAGATGACTCAAAAATAAACATTACTCGATTGCAAGTGGAGGTGATTCCTAATTTTGCAATGACAGACTATTGTTCTCAAGGTAAAACAAGGCCATGGAATCCAGTAGATTTAAACAACTGTAGATCACATCAATCATATTATACAGCTTTATCAAGAAGTGCATCAGCACAAGGAACTTTGATTTTGCCAGATTATACTGATTGTAATATGAAAGCTTTTGACACTAATAAAATCCAAGGCATGTGTTCAGGTCACTTAAGACAGGAATTCAGAGAATTGGAAGTATTAGATTATATAACAAGTCTACAGTACAACAATGAGTTACCAGAGGGTGTACATGGTGACCATCGATATACTTTAATTGACTCTTTTCAATCTGTATTTGGAAAGCACTTTGTTCCTAAAACTGTAGACTGAAATATCCAATGGTCAAAGTCTGATCCTTTAAATGTTATAGATCAGACTGTTATACAATGGAACACATCTGGATATGATCATAAGCCTCTTCCTAAGATGATTAAACCCACTGAGATTCAACCCAAGGATACTCAGCCTGAGTTGAAACAGAAAGGACCTATATTACCAAGCAGTATCAAACTCAAGAGTGTATACCAGTTTACACCTATGAAAAAATCTACAAAGAGAAAAGGCAGACCATCTGACCATATTGAAGTTCCATCTACTAGTGAATCAAACATACAGAACTTTATCAGATTGCAAGATGCACCCCAAGGTGTTAATACAGAATCACCATCAATATCAGGATGTCTTGTACCTAAGGGATGTAAGTGGTATAATAATAGCTGTGCTTATGATGCTGTGTTGTATGTGTTATTTAATATATGGAATTTGAATGCAGATGTGTACTCTGTTATGTTCACACAAATGAATACAGAATGGCTGGGCTTGCTTGTAGGCTCATTTAAAAAGCATGCAGCAAATGAATACACATTGGAAGAAGTGAGAGATTTTTTCCATCAAAGATTATGCAACATGTATTTGAATGTATTTGTATTTGGACAAAACACAAGTGTGGAAGCAATTGTGAGCAAACTATTCATAAGCTCAACTGTGTTCAACAAATTGGTAATAGAATGTTCCAATCTGCACAGTATCAGTGTAATTGAATCCTTCAATTGTTCTCTTATACCTGCTCATAATAGCAAAACATCAGAACAGCAAACCATCTAAGAATACATAGATGCAAGTTCAAACAGAACAATGAAACAGCAGTGTACACATTGCTATGCATCTGTTTACAAAAAAGACATATTTGAATCTGCCCCACCATTGTTAGCAGTGCTAGTATCATCTACTAATACACCTGCAGACCCTCATATTGAACTTCAAATATGCAGCCAAAGAACAAGATATAATTTACAAGGCATAATATATTTTGGACATACTCATTTCACTGCACGATATATAGACAATAATAACAATGTATGGTTTCATGATGGACTGACTCTTGAACGCAATGCAAAGTACAAAGGCACTATCCATGAAACTAATTTGGCTGATGGACCTAATGATCAGGTCCCTGAAATGTACATATACAGACATGAATCCACAGCATAATATATATTGTATCATAATTTGTGATTAAGTCCCAATAACTTCAAATACAGACCTACATGTATATTGCAAGGTAGGTATCACAAAATTTTAGACCATAGGACTCGGATAATGCCACACGAATGTGATGGCCCTCAACCACTAGTCATTAGTAATTCTCCCTTATAAGGCATTTCGCAACTTTCTGACAATTTTTACAGCAATGGAATGCTGGGGCTCCCAGCATTTTGGTGTGCTGGGAACCCAGTGGTTGATCGGTTCAAGGGTCCTTAGCAGATGTGTCCGAGAGTCAAAATCATCTCCGATACCTATCCTTGACTGGTGAACTGCGTAGGTTTGTCTACAAAGCTACTAGTCATTAACTAACTATGACGTTGTTAGTGCAATGTATATCGAACTATGTCGCTAGACTGAATTCGCCGCAGGTCATTGAATTACGGCAATTATTGGTGTTGACGCTGGGTCCGATTGTTAATGACACGAGATTTAACGCTATCGAGAACTTCCTGAAATGCTGGGTGCCAAATATTCGAGGGAGCAAAACTAAAGTTACCACCAAAATCGATCTGTCTCGTTGCTCACTTGAAGGCCTCAAACTCTTTGTTCATGGGGAAAAGTTTAAATCATTCTGTCTTCACGTCGGATGGTGCCAGAATAATCTTCATTTTATTCTCATTGACGACCCGAAGATAATTTCCAGTGATCAAATTCGTCAACTAATACGGAAGGAAATACGAAGCATAGACATAACTGCGTCACTGAGTGCTGTCGAGCAAGCGGCGGCCTACCAGTTGTTCCTGATGTACATTCCGTTTGTATAATCTTTGCGTCCTAGTCCACATTTTCTGTAGCTAGTACGCACTGCACCGCGATAATCTCAAGCATATCGGAGAGACACGTATAACCTTCATTAAATTTGATGCCTCTACCGAATACTGTTGGGACGACTTTCAATACACAATTCAGTATTTCTCTGGCCAAATCAGAATTTGAAGTCGGGAGTAGGCACAAATCCGCATGACTCGCAAGTTAGAACTCGTGGAGAAGTCATACGGGAAGCCCCTTCTCACCACGTGCGCTGACAACGCGTCTGTGAGAACAAATTGAAATAAGCCTGTCTTCTCCTTTCCACCACGGCCATTCTTTATTGGGACCTTACGCCGGTACCACGATCGCTACCACCACTACCCTCGTTCCCGATGTTGATGAAGTCCTACTGAAGTTTGAGATTATGGAATCATATCCTTCAAGACTCAAAACATCCGTGAGAACGTGTTATCCAATGACTCTGAAGGAATCTTGGCAAGACTTTCACATCGGAATCGAAGAAAAACGCATCCTCTCTACCGTCGGTAAACCTCATTCGAATCAGTAACAACCGTGTAGTTGCTATTAAGGGATTAAAAGGGATGAAAGGGGAATAGCGACAAGCTATTCGGGTGACAGGTAGGTTGTTATCAAGCCTATAGATCCTACTGATTCGCACCTCTCGATAACTCCTACGTCCAGATTCGCTACACGATGGATCAATGAACTCACACGTCGTGGTCCATAAATACGAAAGATTGGATGATCGAGTTGATGATTGGGTTAGTGTCTTCTTCTTGTCAGCATGTCGTCGCGGATTGACAATGGTAGATGAACCATATATATCCTGATTTTTCTTTGATATGCATGGACTAGTGCAAGAAATAGGCAGATAATGCGATGGCGTACTAGTTCTTTCCGAATAAGAATCAATGGACAAAGGGAGAACACGAAACAAATATGTGCATAGCCCTTTCTCTGATAATTCTTCGGCTAATATCGTTCACTCTATAGTCTACCACATCGCCAATAATGCGCAGGAATGGACATCTTGCTTCCTACAGATGGGAACATGTGCATTATGGACATCCTTGTCAGTTAGAAAGTCGAGGAGAACGTTGAATACTTGTCCCTTTGTCACCTTTTTCAGCTCATAAATGTGTTAGGCAAAACTATTGCGGCTTTCATCTATCCACAACAGTTCTCACGATTTCCTATTGTCAAAACTTTCGTCAGTGCCAGCTTCACCGACTCCAAGTATGTCGGGCGGGAAGGGCACGGAGGTTTTCGGGAACCTGTATAACCGAAGCCTAGGCTCAGACCTGAAGCGCTACAATAATGGCGTTACGTATAACATTCTGGGATGCCATGCCGGTGCAGAGCTTAAGAAGGGACCTTCAAAGGTGTTAAAGGTGTTAGATTGTATCTTTCGATGCAAGTTCACAATTAATGGATGTCATCAGGCCTTGGAGTTCCTATCAGCGCCTTTTCGATGCTCTTCCTTGGCTTATTGCGGGGCGTCTTGACTCCACTTGTGGTCCTTTCGAGGATTCAATGCTTCAGTCACGGGAAATAGCGACTGATCCACAGTCAGTTTAAATTTGATATCTTTCTTTTATAAAAATCTATCAAGACGATCGCCGCCTCACGTACGTGCAATATGCAGTATCATGTGTCGTCTTTGGTCTAACTACTCGTACACGCGGGACGGTGATGACGCTCAACAAGTGCTCTTCTATTGGCAAAGTTGGCATCCGTACTCCTCGAGACGTCGTGTCTTAGTGCGAGTCGTTCGTTGCCTTTATAACTTCTTCCTGCTGAAAGCAACAGCATTTCTTGCGGTTCCTTATCTCATGCCGTAACCACGTCCGTTGCTATCATCCAGAAATATTTTCTTGCCGCGCTACTGTCACGAGTGACCAGGACCTCTCTTACCGGGACTCAACACTGGCGGTCTGTGTACAACATAAATGTACGGTGGATGTCTCAATGATTTCGATTTGACCAACCCGAGACTATGAGTGGTATCTTTTCAGCACTAGCGTCCTGCAAATGTATTAGCAATGAACCCCGAGGGAGCCCGTAGGTGTTTCACCGAACCGTGCTTAGAACACTCACGTATCGGTGAGTTGTTAAATATACCTGTGCTATTCTTACAATTCACTGTTCCATCATCAGAATCGAAATACGATGAGAAAGCGAGGTCATCACCTCAGATTACAAAAACCACCGTCTTATGACTGATGACGTCTTACTTTCATCCAATCATAGAGCATTTTCTCACAGACAACTTTTCATGTCAACAGGATCGTCTAAACCGCCGTTCGGCATTTATTCTATGTCAGAAAGCATGGACTCGCGCGATTGGAGCGTACCGTTCGCATGCAACGATAACATCGTGATCCTTTTAAGGATCTTCCATAAATGAAGCACCCTTTGAGGCGGTTTCCCATCTTCAACCAGTATGGAGTTCCCAACACCCCAAGGATTCTCATCCCTCACCTTCACTCCCCCTCCTCTGGACGGCTCGCTGACTTTCGCAGAGATAACTGATTACAATGGAAAGCACAGTCCGAATCATCCATTGTTTCGATACGAGGAGCCCGACAATGAAGATGTACGCACCATTCTCTGGAGCGAGGGCGTTGCAGCCTTCCACACTGCCGGTCAATACTTCCAGAAATACCTCGCCGACGAAACCAGCCCTGTCGTTGTCGGGATTTTGGCCAATTCTGGTGCACTTTCTTTTCCATGTTATGGAACCAGAGCGCTGAAGCCGACTCCGGCAGATACTCTTACTTTCTTTGCAACAATTGTAGGAATCATGCGCTTAGGGCACATACCCTTTCCTATTTCCATACGAAATTCAGCTCCCGCGGTCGCACACCTGATGAAAGCGACCAACTCCATGTACCTCGTCGTCACCGCAGATGCCACAATTCAGAAGATTGCCGACATTGTTTGCAATCACAACGTTGATGAGAGGGTCATTACAACCATTCCGATGCCTACGTTCAGCAATACTTATGTCAGTTCATACGTGCCCCTTCCGCCGTTCAAACAACCGGACCTGACTCAAATATCATTTATCATGCACTCGTCGGGTACCACGAGATACCCTAGTCCGATTCTTAGGAGCCATCGATCCATGTTGGAGCTACTTAGGGCCTCCTGTGCGCATCCTATATTTCGCTTTATCAGCATTTAACATTTCCTTCATAGATTACGGTGAAGTTGACCTCTGTGATGAAGTATTCGCTGCTCAGTCATGCCCCATGTACCGTAAATGCACACTTTCAGTTCCCCATTAGCACGGTTAACAAGCACCATCTTTGTAGATACACTTGGTTTCTGGATAACGTCAATGAGTGTACTTGCTTCCCCCTCTGTGCCTTTACATCTTATTCACCAGCCTATGAAGGTAGCGACAGGTGCTATTACCGCACATTTCCCTCCGAGACAGCCGGCTGTCATACCTACCGCCGACCGTTTCTTATCCAGTCTTATCAAGACGAGATGTACATATGCATTCTCTGTTCCATCTTTCCTAGAGGTATACGTACCCTTTCTCTCTTCCAGGGCTAGCTGGCAACTCATTTATTCTAAAGCAATGGTCCCACGATCTTACTGCCATACAGGCTCTGAAAGCGCTGAAAGGATTAGTAAGTATTGCTTTCCTTTCCGTCGAGGCTTCATGTCAACATGCACACAGGCCTTTGGAGGAGGACCTCTGTCGAAAGAGGCGGGCGATATATTGTCAGGCAGTGGAGTTAACTTGTTTTCGGCGTTTGGACTGTGGGCATCGCTTCCTACAAATCTTCACTTCGATTAATTTGTTTATTTAGTACCGAAGTGGGAGGTGTCTCGATCATGTTTCCTAGTACGTGAAACATTTTACTCTTCATCGACTTGATTAATTCTTCTCCTACAGAATCTGCACCGCCGGAAGGCTGGGAATGGATGGGAGTTCGCATCTCGTAACTCTTCCATTGATTCGCTTCCCTTATTGCATGATAGATTCGCGGTAACGCTGACGTGGCATTCGTACCGACTGAGGAAGATGGTATCTATCGAATGTTCATCAAGGTGACTTGTCTATATTCAAAGCTCTGTAAAGTACCCCCGTTCATTTTCCCTACAGAAATCCGCTTTGAATACACCCTCGGTTCTGAACTCTGAAATTGACGGTATCCGTGCTTTCGATACAAAGGATCTAGTCAAACTGCATCCGTCAAACCCCAAATTATGGAAGGCATATGGTCGTGCAGGTGCGACGAGTATACCCTTGATACGAACACATGACGGCCTGACTTTTCCGATAATCAGACGATCAAATCATGCATAGTACAGGCGTAAGTCTATAATTCTTGTCCGAACTACGAGAACTCAGCGTTTCTTCTGCAGGAGAAAGTAAGGACCTTTGCCCAGACTGCTCTCCATTCTCATATCTTCTATTCATAGACGAATCCAGGCCCCATTGGTTAGATCTCACCTCTATCTGATATCTGGTTCTAAAATTACTCTATACTGTAGAGTCAGCTTTATTAGGTGACAAACACATTTCTGGCGCTGTCATGTTTGGACGAGGGAAATTCCAGCCAGGTGTACTTGTACAACCTTCGGCGGAATTCGCATTTGATCCAAATGACATGAAGCGTCTAATGGAATATCGATCACTCATTTGGTTGGATCTACTTTAGTTTAATTTGTACCCCAACTGACCATGACCTGTATAATAGGGAAACTGTAACACAAATAAACAAGGTCGCGCCTCAACATTCCAGAATATACAAAGAGGTAGTGAAATCTCACAACGGACGTTTGAATGTAAACTGATGTTTCTCTTGCTAAGATGATCCTTGTCGCCAGTCCGGACAAGCCCTTCGAATTCACAGCCAAAGAATCTTTAAGGAGGGGAGCCATACTCAAAGCATACGAACAGGAGATCGAGGACATATACAACGCCGTTGAAGCGGTATCGCATAACGTGCCTGTCCCACCAATTCTGACATTAAAGACAGCAACAATCGTAGTCCGCGACATCGTCAAAGGTGCATTGGGGCAAGACACTATCGGTGATAACGATGATATCTTCACCGTCGGTGGGGATAGGTACGCGTGTTCCAATTGAGTGGCCTTATGATTAACCATCATTCAGTTTGACGGCAACTTCTATAAGAAACTCAATCATGGGGGCGCTGCGTAAATCTCACTTACCGGCCGGGGTCATCAGATCACTGCCACCTAATTTCGTCTTTGATCTTCCCACAATCACGGCGCTCGGTGCTTTTCTGCATGGAATTGTTCTGAGTGCGAAAACCATCTCTGAAAAGGCGGACATTTCCCAGGAACATGAGCGCGTGTACCCCGAATTCAATGACAAGGAGATCCCCAATAAGGGTCAGACTGTCATCAAGCTCCGGGAAGGAACGGGCGAGATACCTCTTATTCTGATTCACGGTTGGTTCTGTTTATTTGGGTTTGATGTTTTCGTTTATCGTGAAACTAGGTGGTGGGGGATTTGCGTTTGAATTCGCTTCGTATTCTGAAAAGTTCCGGACGGCGGTTTGGGCTCTTCAAGTCACACCGGAAACGCCGTTGCACTCTCTTGATGAGATGGCCGCGTTTTATTTCCAAAAGATCAAAGTAGAACAGCCGCATGGTCCTTACCGTCTCGCTTCGTACTCAGCCACCAGCATCCTACTCATCGTACTAGTCAAGATATTCGAAGACAACGGCGACACAGTCCTGCAAGCAGTGATGCTCGACGGTTGCCCAGCAACGTTTATCTATTCTGCGAATAAGGCAGGCAATCCCGATCCCAGAAACCCAGACAGTATGAAGGCAATTCTCGATGGCGGGATTAAGGCGATCGGCGGGCTGATGAGCAGGGACGGGAATCGGGAGTCACTACAGCGTCCTCGGAAACAGCTCCTGGACGCCTGGGACGGTATTTATGTTAACGACATCATCAATATCGGCGTTCACAATATCAAATCGCATATGACCGCCATTACCTTTTTCCTTTACGATTTGACTACGGAGAGGGATGGTAAGGCTTCGATCGAACTTTTAGCACGGTGGATGAGGACGGTGAAGGCTCCCATTACTGTCGTAGTTGCACACGAAGGTTCTCTAAGTTCAATTCCGAAGGAGGATCTGGAGGAGTGGGCAGATCTTGGGGTGAAGAGATGCCTTCCGGACGCAAAGGTGGTCTTCGTGAGCGGCGGGCATTACGAATTTCTTACAGACGAAAGGGTCATCCATCTTCTACAGGAAGGGTATTGAATATTTTTCCCTCTGATCATTGGAGTAAATATGCTTGTATATTAGCCAAATACTGACGTCAACTATGTATCGCTTTCTCAGGATCCTACATGATACCGCCACCCTCTCCGTGACCAGTTTTCGTCACTTGTTTTTTCTGAAAGTCCCCTTAGAGATTAGCTTCCTTCTGCTCTGAAGTATGGCTTCGGCTGTCCTCCGTATCCTTCTTTAAGATTCGTACGAATGATCTACACGGCTGGAGGTCGAACCTGATCCGACGGTTCGTGTTTTCAAGTCCGGCTTTCCTCCTAGACTGAGACGCAACAACACAAACACAACGATATGCATAAGTAATGGGGCGAGTTGTACATTTCGAAACAATATATCTAGAGAAGCCTTCCCTAGTCCTCAGCGTATCTTTAATCCCAATCCCAGGGCTTACTTGAATGCTCAACTTGTTGAACTGTGGACCCTTCACGAATATTGTAGTCGGAAAGCTTACGGTCGAACTTTAGCCACTCTCCCTGATATACAAAATACTTGTTGTAACTGTATATCAGGTCTGCTAGATCTGAGACCAACGCAGACCGAGACAGCGTCACAGATTCCGTTTCTCCGGTGAGCAGTTCGACGAAAATCGTCATCTTTCTAGATCGTCCTGGTCCATTATTAGTCAATAACAGTGCTGAGAAAGGCCAAGCACTCACTAGAAATGACCTTGATGTTTCCAATATCCTGGCTAATGTCCGGCCACATCCCCGGTGGAATATTGCTTCCTTCACTCGTCTGAACGACGACGTGATCTTGGACCAGGTCCGGGAAATAGCGGACAAGACTGACAACTAGATCCTACATCAGACCCAGTCACCCCAGATATCAGTAGCTATATATGGATCAATCACTTCTTAGATGCACACCTCGTAATCAGTGACTCTACCCCGAGGGACGAAAACGCTGTTCGCTCCCACCGTAGCGATGATGTAACACTGTTTCGGTGGAAGAGCCGAGTCCTCGTCCGCGCCATAAAAGTCATCACTCTGTCCGAGGTACGTCTCAGGAGGAGGCCGTGTCACCGACCCTGATCAAAGTTCCATCAATTCAAATGAGTGAGGCAGTGTAACAATAACGCACGAGTGACAATTTTGATGCTGCGAATACGGGGGCCTATGTCCCCCCATAATTCCCCCGGAATATCGACATACTCCTTCTTACAGATATCCAAGTTATTGGTTTGAATTATCATGGCATCTCTCGAAAGGGTCGGAAAATGTTTGCGAAGAATGGTTCTCAGGTTCTGTAAAGCAAATATCAATGAATCGGTGCTTGAGGCCTACATCAGAATACGCACATCATAGTAAGTTGCTTCCTTCCTACGAATAGATACCGTGTCACTCATATACGTAGCGCTGAAGTATATCTGTGATCACTCAGTGGTTGTCGATAAGGGAGGGAGCAGAATACTCGCATCGCCGTAAGTCTTTTCTTCCTTACGATTAGGAGGTGTTCCTTCCTTTCGGTTAGAAGGTGTTTCTTCCTTTCGTTTAGGAGGTGTTCCGTCCTTTCGGTTAGGAGGTGTTTCTTCCTTTCGGTTATGAGGTGCTTCTTCCTTGGGGACAGAAGGTTTGGCACTATTATACGTATTGTGGTAGTGTGTGTGTGAATGAGTGGTACCCATTATCGATGGGGAGGAGGGAAGAAGGGGCTCCGTGGGAGTGCAGTTTATATGGCACGGGCGCAGCGCCTATTATCCTGATCCTGTGACTGACACTGTATTGAGAACACTGACACTGATACTGATAGACGCCTAGCAATGCGACCCTCGTAACCTTACTCCATGCAGTCAGCGATTATAACTGATTACTTTAAATTGTCCTTTCTTCCATATAATTACAACGAAGGCAGACTACAAGACAAGGTGCATCTCATTGTCCATTTCGCGTCAGCTCTACAACGAATCAGCATGAGACGCGAAATTTCGCAAGAAGTATATCCCATACCAATGACCCCGCACGCGGCTCTCTCACCTGCATTCCCCGTCGTGAGCGAAAGAGGTGTCCCGCCTCTCCCAAGATCATCCGTCCCCGTATGAACAACCACAGAACGCCTACACAAAAAACCCAACCCAATCAACCCCCCACTCAACGAACTAAGAGAGAAACGAAATAATCACCCACCCAACAATACTCAGCGGCCCATCCAGCTTGATAATCCCATCCTTAAAGTCCAGCACCGCCACGCCATTCCCGTCAGATTGGATGTTCCCGAGATCACCTACGTGTCTGGAATTCACACTGTCATATGGAGCTCCATGAGTGGTGTTGAAGGGGTTGTAGTGTGCTCCTGCGGAGGTGCATCCGTCGCTGAGGTTCCCGAATTCACTAAGGGGCAGTGAAGATATGAAGTGGGAAGGAGGGTACGGAAGCGTACTGAACGTGAAAGCCACGCAAGGCGGATGGATCGAGGCCTTGGATACGTCCCTTGATTTGGACGGGCCCGTCAGGTTGGTCTTGTTGGAAGATGACGTTGCCGGTGACTGTTGCTCCGCGCAGGACTACAGTGGCCTTCCGAAATGGTGTATCAACGAAAAGGAAAGCCGGGCGTGGATTTTGCGTACCTCGGAATTGTGAGAGCCCTGTGAGTTATCTGCAGAGACAGGTAGAGCTATGAATGCGAAGAATAGTAATAATTTGAGCATGGCGGGATACGATGTGGGTTACTGTAGTAGGTGAGCTTATATGCCTCATGCGTGCGAATTGCGGGGGTGGGATGATCTGCTAGGAATGAGGCTGTGCTTATGTGGGGGTTCTGCCAAGACACTGAATACGTTAATATATTGAGTCGCACCTGGCTTGACTAAAGAAGTCGCTTCCTTCGGTACCTTCATTTTGAGAGTATGAACGACACTATTCAGCGATGTAAGGATCGTATCCTTGTGAGTTCAAATCGGCAGATAAATTTCTATTTCGTCGGATGTACAGGTACTCAAACCTCCGAATGATGAATCATCATCTTTGTAGCATCAGATGAATATAACGCCACTTACTTTGATTGGTCAGAATCTGCCCTTGTGCTTAGACTATAAATATTTTTCGCAGTCGCCAAGATGTCAGATGGACGAAGCTGGGTATACTTGAGCGAGTAGAGAAGGAGCGGAGAATAAACTTGCGAACAGGAAACGAAAAGGTGTGTTAGGACATCCCGGGGTGTTTCAGATGGAAAGAGAAAGAGGACTTTGGCTTGACTTTGGCGCTTGGGTGTTCTTGGACCAACTGTCATCGGAATACCGGAGACCAGAGTCTATTACTGTCGTTTTCGTCCAGACCACGAGAAATAGTGTTTCAACTTGAAGAAAGTAGGCACGAAAGGAAGACGAAGGCAGCCACCAAGATGAAACTTTGCGGACTTGGAAATTGTTTGACTAGCCCATCTTTGCATCATGAAAGTTGACAGTCGTAGTTCTCCGTGGTCCACAGTCAGATATATACAGTCACATTGGAGGATTCAGCCTCAGGCAGGAGACAAGTCTAGATATTGCTCCTACTGGGGAGACTTTGAGAGTAATATTCCCGGCCTGCTTCCGACGAGTCTTCAGTACTAATCTTTAGTGGAGATTTCCGAGATATCATCCCTTGCATTGTGCGATTCTTGTATGACAATCATCTCTTAGGGAAAACCAAGGAACAGAGAGAAACACAAGCGTCACAACGGGTAGGACGGGAGAAAACGGAAAGAGGCCGACCCGAAGAGTCACATATGTCACAATGGCGTGACAGGTCGTTCGTTTTGCCAACCATGGAACGACGACCGGCGCATTTACGACTTGTGGTTTGGATGTAGATGTTTCAGAATGAGGGCCTTGCATCGGATGGCTTGTAAAACGAACTAACGCCCAACGTTTGAGACCCACAAAATTCACGAATGCGACTGTATCGTTGTATCCCCAAGTCAACGACGAGAACTCTGCTGTGCTTCATTCGTCGCAAGCTGCGGAGTACCTCGACAGAGCACTCTATGTGCTCTGTCTGCACGTCGAAGGGAGGATGTCTTTCATTACGTATGTAAACGCGCCCTTTCCGTACTCATATTTCTCACCATTGCTATTCACAATGGCTTCCCGAATCCTGAAGCACGACTACATCACACTCAACTTCCTCCTCGAGGTGTCGCCCACACCGGATATCATCACACGCGTGTTCGTGCTATTCACGCCGGTCTGCGGGGATGAGTTGGTGGAGTGGGAGGGGGCGTTTGGGAGTGTGGGTATTTGGAAGGAGGTTGTGGGATGTAGGATGGGGGATGTCGATGAGGCCAAGGCCAAGGGTGGTGGAGTGGGATGGAAAGGTGGTTGGGAGGTGATCGCGCAAAGCACTGAGATGTGGGACTTTGCTGTATGTTATTTGTATTTTTATGAAATGGGAGAGGTCCCTTCGATGTATGTATGCGCTTAGCTTGCTGTTTTCCACCTCTATATGCGTGAGGCGAATGGCACAGAAATCTGTACGAGGTCAAAAAGGAGGAATGCCAGCTTTCTCGTTCCAATAATCATACGCAAAGTAAGTCGCGTATCTCTACTCCAAAAAAACTGACACAATCTAGTAATTGGAGAGGGGGAGTCGAACTCCGGATTATTGCTATATCTATAGCCGCTAATCTAGCAATCCACTTTCTCAATGAGATTCACACCATGAAATCAAGACTGGAAGAAGTGGAGGAAGTTTTTGGAAGAAAACGCAAGGAATCCGAATGGATAGGTGCATAGGAGTAATCGAACCTCGAGTTCGCTGGGTTAATGACTGCACGATGTGTTCCGCGATAAACAACTCGTGTACTTGCTCAGGCTGTAAGCAGAAAACGGAGCGACTGCAAAGAGTTGATATACGCCATGCACATCAGATAGGCGAATGCAAGTTGAACAAAGCAGAATCTATAGATGCGGTCTTCGAACGTGAGCGATATGGTGGTACGCATGAAGAAGAGCCATGATGAATCTATCAATCACTAGACATAGGCCTGCGTAAAGACCGATATATGGGACGACGATTAGGGTATGCGGAAATTGCTATTGGCTACGGCAGGATGTGGATTCATATCGCGATGCAAAGAAGGTGTAGAATTGTCCACTCCCGAGGAGAGGTGCAAGAACTGCGAGAAACCACGCGGAGCTTCGGAGGTTTGATACCTGATGCCTGTCCTCGGGAACAGTACATTCACTTTAGAAGAAGGACGAAGTATGGTTTCTTTTCGAATTGTAGGATGTATCATATACAGAAGTCGGCCATACTAAGATACGGATATATTGTGCGCCCGTCGTCTTAACACATAGGAATGATTCATGCGCCCATTCGGCATTATACACATTTAGATAGCGCATCGAGGCTAAATCAGACATGACAAATAGAGGACGAACATGATACTTTGGATGTCGAAACGTTCCCTAGTGAGGGTCCTGGATCGGACGGCTCGTAAGATGATCATCCACTGCCCGACGTTAAAGACCACAAAATCCACGAATGCGACTGTATGGACCGAGCGGTACGATACCAGGGAGGTAGCGCCGCTTTGATAGCTCGCGACGCCAAGTGTTGACCTCTGAACACAAGAAGCGTGAGTGGCGGGCGGTGAATATGCTGTAGATGGCAGTCGTCGATGTCTGCACTCTGCCGCGCTTAAGCAAGGGAACCACAAGACAGAACATGTAGCCACACAGGGTGCTGTTAAGAATCAGGGTAGTTCGAGTAGTATATGAAATAATGAATACTCAAGTAAAACCCAAGTTATGAGCGAGGATGTCCGTAAGCCAAGTTCCAACCACCAAGAGGGATCCGAAAGGGTGTTAACAAGCGCTAGGCATAGTTAACGGGTGTCAGCAAGCACTAGGCGTAACTAACAGGGTTTCTGACAAGTGCTAGGCGTAGTCAGGAAGCAACTGAATGGCAAGCGCTAGGCGTAACCGATCAAAGAAGCTTAGATCACACAGTTAAGTGGACATTGAAGAGTATTGAAAATAGATTACTTTCTAAGTAATACAGGCAGTGTTTATATACTAGAGTCTTTGAGTCTTTAATATTCTACAATTTTCCGTAGTATTCTAGTATCTACAAGAAGAATAGAGAAGATAAGAGAAAATACTGGTAAGCCGAGGTCAACGCCGAGAAGGCCGAGAGTAAGCATGTGTTGACTCATACTCGAACCGGAAAAGACCCCCATATCCATAACAGGTGCATTAGCGCCGAGCGAGGCACGTCGGGGAGTGTGGTGATTGGTCCCGGCGTCGGTCAAAAAACGAGGAAGAGGCTGGAGATCACGGACCTGGCTGCTCCAACGAGGCGCCTGCCTGAATATAATCACGAGGCTCGAACCGTTCTCGTCAAAAGCACCCTAGCCAGATCCAGCGCATACAGTCGCCCGTTTTAGAGGCATGCAATATCGCGAAGCTCTGCGCGCGTACCGCTGGCACTAGTATGCGATGACGCGGATCCGTCGAAAACTGTTGTCGGTACGGTGAAGAAGAGAGCCGAGAGGCTTCATGGCCGGGTGAAGAAGCCCCAGTCACCTACTGTGAAATACGTCAGTCACCGGGCCGACCTCGTTCCGCTTTCTCCCGTCTTTTCCGCATGCCTTTCTTCTTTTCCTTTGGTTCTCCCCCAGAGATAATTGTGAAGCGAGAATCGCACAATGAAAAGGGCTTCCACCTCCGCCATCTCCCCTAAAACTTACTGCTGAAGACTCGTGGGTCCCCTGCTTACGCGTGGCACAGTGCAGAAATCGACGACAGCACGCTACATGCGCCATCTACAGCATATTCCCCACACACCACTCACGCTTCTTGTGTTCAGGGGTCAACCTCGGCGTCGTGGGCTATCAGAAGAGCGCTACTTCCCTGTTATAGCACCATGCAGTCACGTTCGTGGATCTTGTGGTCTCAAACGTCGGGCAGTAGATGATCATTTTACGAGCAGTCCGATCCTGGAGCCTCACTAGGAAACATGTCGACATCTGAACTATCAGGTTCGTCCTCCAATCGTCCTCTATTTGTCATGTCCGATCTAGCCATGATGTCCTATCTGAAGGTGCGGAACACGGAATGGGCTCATGAATGATTCCTATGTGCTAGGACGGACGCGCAACCTATCCACATTTTAGTATGGCCACTCTGTATACATTCTACGATTCGAAATGGAATCATAGTTCGTCGTACCTTTAACGATCGATCCACTATTCCCGAGGATAGGCACCAGGATTTCTCCCCGAACCGCCGAAGCTCCGCGTGGTTTCTTGCAGTTCCCCCTCGTCTCAGAGGTGGCAAACTCTGCATCGTCTTTAATTGCGACATAAATCAACATCCTGCGATAGCTGATAGCGATTTACGCATACACCTACCTTCGTCGTTTACTTCGGTTTTCGCGCAGGCTTACGTCTAATGATTGATAGATTCATCACGCATGCGTACCCATCGCATGGCACACGTTCTTATCTGCGAAGACTGTACCAAAGATCCTGCTTTGTTCAAGTCGCACCCGCCTATTTGACTTGCGGGGCGTATAGCAACTCTCTACACTCCTTCAGCTTTCTGCTAACAGTGAGCACGCGACTTGCCTATCGTAGAACACATCGTGCAGTGGTTAACCCAGCGAGCTCGAGGTTCTATTCCTCCTATGCACCTGTGACCACAGAATGTCCATGTGATTTTTTTAAGTCCTTCTACTTCTTCGCGTCGTGATTCTATGATGTAAACCTCATTGTGAGAGTGGAGTACTAGATCAGTGGCTATAACGATACTACGGGGTTCGACTCCCTTCTCCAATTGCATCGATAGCCTCCTAATTTTTTTAAAAGTAAGGATACGCGGCTTACGCTGCGCATGATTTCGGAACCCGAAAGCTGGCTTTCGTCCTTCTTCATCTCGTCGAAACTCTTGTGCCATTCGCCTCACACGTGCAGAAGCGGAAACTAACAAGCTAAGCCGCTATCTATACATCGAAGGGACCGATCCCATTTCATAAAAATACACATAAGATACGGCCAAAGCCCAAGCTTCGTCTCTTCACACGATAAACACCTAACTTCCACCCCACCCCACTCCACCACCCTAAACAATCACTCGTCCCCCACCCCATGCCCATCAACGCCCACAACACCCTTCCAAATATCCACACTCTCAAACACCCGAGTGGACTTGAGACCGTGAACGACTCGATAATCTCTGAACATGGTACATCCACGGCGCATTCACCCAAGAAGAGCTTATCCACCTCATTGAGCACACGATGACCTTTGAAATGTGCCGGTGGTAGAATGATGCTTCCTGGTAAAACTTTGCGGCGCTGCTATAGGTCAATTAGTATTGCACAGAATCGTACTGCGAGTTTGACTCCCCGGCCAAGGATTGTAGTAGATGCATAGTCAATGCCTTGTTTTTACATTGCTTTGGTGCAAGGCGAAGCAATCAAGAAGGTAGAGCTTATAAGGCGGAACAATCGCAAGCTGCTGGACAGGCCCATGGGAAACAAAATATCGCCAAAGACCTTGAGAAGATGCCAGATGGGTGGCGACAGTTAGCCCCGTTGTACCGCATGGACTGCTTCGAAAATTTGCGAGGGGTCGCAACGAAGGGGGTCAGTGTTTTTACCAACATTGGACTAGACGAATTGAGATATCAATAGTCAACGCCGCGTTGGGTTCAGAGAGTTCAAGGTGAGGCCTCAAGAGAAACTGGGAGAGTAAAACAGGGCATAAATTGTATACAACTACTTTTTGCGATCTTTTCCCAAGACTATTTATTGACATGTCCCCATTCAACATAGCATTCGTAAGATGCTACACCACTAAGAGAGGCCTGAAAACACACATTGAATGGGGTATTGCACCAACGCATATAATCGAGACGCTCACCACTTTATACCACCGTTCCGGGGAGTCGATGACTGGGAGTTCGCTATGTCTTGTGCCCAATTTCGCAAAACAACGCTAGGGTGGGAGAGAACGTCAAAAGAATTTAACATCGCAGACAGCAAAAAGGCACACATGCGGCACAATCCTGTTGATTCGCCTACTTTGGAGCCCGGCTTTGGAAGCAACATCGTCCTCCTTCTCGTCTTTTAAATACTCTTCGAAAGATTTTGACGTGTCGTGAAATAAAATCAGGCTTTTCGTCATCTTAGTTACCTTCCGGTCCAGAGGGAAAGAATTAGTTAGAGAGAACCCCTAAATACCAGTCAATTCCTTGCATTCAGTAGGAATAGAACAGATACATACCGCTGATGGACAGGTTGACATTCTTTTCATCGCATCCTTGAAGGCTACCGAAGATGGCAGGAAATGTGCAGACTGTTTCCAAACGTGCCAATTCATGAAGAGGCCGATGATAGCCGCATGGGGATTAGTTTTGTTCAACAAAGGACCCCAGTCAGACAGAACCGACATGCCGACATAGTTCTTGTCCGTAATATTCGAGACCTCAATACGATCAAAGCTCTGTGGGAACGCGGGGTGGCTTCTGAGGGTTCTCGGAAGCTGCCGAGCATCTTCATCAAAGACATAAATCTGGATCTTGAATCTGCGAAGGCGTTTTGAAAATTCAACTAGCTGGTCCTTGACGTAGAAGAAAAGACAGCCTATCAAATCTTCTTCAGTGGTACCATGGACCTTTCCCGCGTTGAACATCTCATCGAAGCTAAAATCAAAATAAGCGAAAGTGGGACCAGAAGATCAAATGGAGGTTCTTACCTCCATCCGTCGAAGGGGTGTGCACTGTCGTTGAGCATGAGACGATCATCATGAGTAAAGAGCCATGGGTTAGGGATAGCCATGTGAGCATTGATAGCGCCAAAAGGTAGAACCAGCCCAAAAGAACGCCATTCCTTTAATGCGACTCTATGAGACGGTTTCAGCCTCGCATAATACCGATCACGGTAATCGACTCTCTCTGGTGCGTTCATGATGTCATTCAAGGCATTATTGGCAACCCCGGGATCTCTGTACTGAGGTTTGAGTTTATCGAGGAGAAAAGCCCTGGTGTCGGAGGAGAAGGCGGTGCATATTGTTGTTGATGGTGTCAGTTGAACCGGGGTACCATTGAGATCGCGAAATATCTTGGACCCCATGATGGGCAGAAGGACACGGGTCTGGTAAGAGAGAGACTGGAAGATAGAGTACCAGAGATGAACAGCGTGTTCGGCTGCTTCCTCCTACAGAATGAAACGAGTAAGAGAGGATTACAAGATAGTATACATTGTACCCACAACGTCTTCGACAATCCCGAGAATGGACAACATCATGAGATTCCTGCATACGACGATAGGGTTGAGATCGTTCAGTACTATTTTGATTGTCCCGCTGTAGTCCCCTGGTAGTTTATTGATGGTCCTGACCATGTTTCGCAAATCCCCAGAAGCTAGAGGTGAAATCAGATACATTAAATATACTCGTAATCTCGGACGCACCCACGAAAGCCAAGAAGAGATCTCTGTTCCGTATATCTGCCATCCCCTCGTTGTCAACCGCGTTAATGATATCAATCGCTGGGATATTTCCCCATCTAACATCGGATTAGCATTAGCACATGATGAAACTAACAGAAACGAAACTAACAAAATCAAGCCCATTCCAAATATGGGGGCCGCCCCTTGTGACATCCCTCGTGGTGCACTTTCGAACGTCGGGGTCCTCTTCTCTCTGACCCACGCCGGTGACCATGATGATGATCTCAATATATCTCTGCAATCTTCAACAACGTCAGTTTCTTTGCTCAGATACACTGTAGGAGAAAACAGCTACCGCATTTGTGCGATCTCCAATGTTTCAACTGACACTCTTTCGAGCAATACCGGACGAGAAAACACCCCGAGCAGCTCATCGTACCGTCGTTGGGGCAAAATTGTGATTTTGAATAGTCCTGGTTCGCGCAGCCGAGGCGACCCAAAGGTGGCGGCATTTGCGTGCCAAATTTCAAAGGTGTTTGACTGAACTTTATCGATCGCTCTAACATCTCGTGTTGGAGACCGTGGCGTGCAATAAGGTCTTCGAGTACTTTCTGATTGATTATGTCCTCCATATCCGGATCAGTCTTGGGAGTATCAGAGGAGGGGTACAGGAAACTTAGATGCTGCTTTGAGTTGAGTTTGTCCAAAAAGGCAAGTAATACCGTTTTCTTATCGATCGTCGAGGAGAGTGCAGCGAGAGATTTGTCGAGGCTGGACAGGAGGGCCTTCATATTGGTGGTCATGATGGGTGATGGATACAGATAACGTCTTGAGATCTTATAGTGTTTGGCACGTTGCCAGAAGATTGCGCGGTTTCTATACATTCCGTCATCACCCTGAAAATAAGCGCCGAATAATCACTTCTTAAATATAAAATGGTGCGCCATCACCACTGGTGCTGCTGAAAGCAGTAGCGAAAATTCAGCGTGAGTTAGGGCACACGGACGTGAGATCAAACCTACAATTTGAAGCGTAAAGTCGTAGAGAAAGTGGATGTACCAATAGACAGCCGCTGAGGCATACACAAGGTATTACTTTTAGTGTCGGTCGATTAAGCGATTGATGCATCAGTGATACATGAACAATGTTATGCCGCGTATGGACATCTGCATTTTATGAATTATCCACATGCACAGAAAATCTGTGAGACGGTAAAGGACGACTGAGCCAGGCGCTTGAGGTGGCTGTTTAGCGCATAAAATAACAATCTATGAATGCCAAGACTAGAAAATTTCTTTCCACGTAAGGATTCAACGCACCACGGAAGCTCGTCCGTTTTGAAGAGGGAAGGGAAATGCCAGATAGGCTCAGCGCCAAGGTCAAAAAAAGGCCCGAATAACCTTCCACCTTTGCTTTCAGTCACCGGTGTGGAAGATTCTCAATCGTCGATAACATATTGCGTCGCATCTGGCTTCGATGAAGAAGTCGCTTCCTTCAAAACGTTCATTTTGTGAGTATGAACGACGGAGTTTTGCAATATAGGGATCGCATACTTGTGCTTTCAAATCTGTGAATCGATTTTTAATTCGTTGGATGGACAAGTACTCAAATCTTCCAACAATAAATCATGGTCTTTGTAGCATCAGATGAATGTAACGCCACTTACTCCGATTGGTCAGAATATGCTCTTGTGCTTGGACTAACAATATTTTTCGCAGTCGCCAAGATGTTAGATGGACGAAGGTGGGTGTGCTTGAGTGATTAAAGAAGGTGCTCAGAATGAACTTACAAAAACGAAACGAAAGGTTTGTTAAGTCATCCCGTCAGTGCCGCAGGATTCGAGAGGGCAAGCGTAAGTGGACTTTTAAAGCTTGGATCTTCTTCGACCGACTGTCATCATCAGACGACTGCGGACGAGGGTCTACTACTACTATCCTCAGTAAAACCACGGGAAACAGACTTTCAAGAAAGAAAGGACAAAAGAAAGACGAAGGGAGCCACGAAAATGGAAACTTTGGGACTTGGAATCGCTTGACCAACCTATGTTTGCATCATGAAAATTGAAAGCCGCAATTTTTCGTAGTCAACAGTTAGATATGTATTATCACTTCGGAGGATCCAGCCTCAGGCAGGAGACAAGTCTAACTATTGCTCCATACTAGGGCGACTTTGAGAGCGATATTCCCGAGATAATCCGGCCTGCTTCCGACGAGTCTTCAGTACTAAGTTTTGAGGGACGTGGCTGAAATAGAATCCGCTCCTGTGGCTGAGCGGTAATTTCAGGTTGTTAAACACTTTAAAGTAATATTATCTGTGTTTGATTTGGAAATACGCAGGTAAAAACACCTTTGTAAACACCACTTGTCATTTAGTCTGTGTTTAAATTTAGTAATTCAATTTATATTACAGACAAAAACATATTTGCAATCACTGGATGTGTTTTTATCAGTCATATATGGATAAATACACAAGTAAAAACACATGCAGTAATTATAACCGGTGTTTTTGACTGGTAATTTCCTTTTTAAGCACAGATAAAAACACCACATGTGTTTCTGTCGGTAATTATAGTTGAATGATGTCATGGAATTACCAATTGAAACACAGATGAAAACACAAAGGGTGTTTTTATCCATGTTTAAAATTTAAACACACAGCTACTCACTAGTGACAGTGTAGACTCTATCTAGCTACTAGCTGTCAACTCCCTCTCTACTAGATAGAAGATATATGATGAGTGGCTGACTAGTAGAGAGGGAGTTGACAGCTAGTAGCTAGATAGAGTCTACACTGTCACTAGTGAGTAGCTGTGTGTTTAAATTTTAAACATGGATAAAAACACCCTTTGTGTTTTCATCTGTGTTTCAATTGGTAATTCCATGACATCATTCAACTATAATTACCGACAGAAACACATGTGGTGTTTTTATCTGTGCTTAAAAAGGAAATTACCAGTCAAAAACACCGGTTATAATTACTGCATGTGTTTTTACTTGTGTATTTATCCATATATGACTGATAAAAACACATCCAGTGATTGCAAATATGTTTTTGTCTGTAATATAAATTGAATTACTAAATTTAAACACAGACTAAATGACAAGTGGTGTTTACAAAGGTGTTTTTACCTGCGTATTTCCAAATCAAACACAGATAATATTACTTTAAAGTGTTTAACAACCTGAAATTACCGCTCAGCCACAGGAGTGATCCTTTCTATTGTGCGATTCAAGCTTCACAGTTATCTCTTGAGGAGAACTGAGAAAAAGGGAAAAAGGCAAGCAGCACCAACAAGATGGGAGAAAACGGAAGGAGGTCGGCCTGATCTGTTCAGACGTGTCACAGCAGGGGTGACAGTGCATGTCATCATGACACATTGTTCTTTTTCCCAACTACTGAATGATGACCTGCTTGTCTGAGACTTTCGATTTGTCAACATGACTGGAAGTGTCTGTTCCTGCTTCTCCATCCTGCTAAGAAGTCTCTTGGCTCTCATCTGCACCGGTTTTGGACAGATCTGCATCATCCCGTATTGGCACCAGTGGTACGCAAGACACTCAGCTTGAACTTTGCGATATTACATGCTTCTTCAAGTTTCAAGCTTCAAGTTGGTGTATGGGATATTAGCAGGTGATTATATGTGCGGGTCTTAGCCACAGTCCCTTTGATGCGAACCGTGTGAGCATCATGGGGATATTCGGGCAAGCACTTCGTTGGAGCAGCAAGGTCTGTGATCTCCAGCATTCTCTTCACTTTTGACTGATGCTGGGACCTTACTCTAGACTCCCCGATGTGTCTTGTTTGGCGCTAAGCAGTTACATGTTCCATGCTGTAGCCCCCTTGCTTAAGCATGGCAGAGTGCAGAAATCAATGCCAGCACGCTATATGTGCCATCTACACCATATTTCCCATATGCCACCCACCCTTCTTGTGCTCAGAGGCCAACATTGGCGTCGCAGGCTATTAGAAGGGTGCCCCCTCCCTGGTATAGCACCACTTGGTCTCAAACACTCACAGCTGTGGATTTCATGATCTCAAACGTTGGGCAGTCAATGATCATTTTATGAGCCATCTGATCCAGGGCCCACACTAGGAATATTGCAACATCCAAACTATCTGGTTTGTCCTCTATTTGTCACATCCGATTTAGCCTTGATGTCCTACCTAAAGGTGTGGAATACGGAATGGGCGCATGGAGCATTCCTATGTGCTAGGATGGACGTGCAACTATCCATATCTTAGTATGGCCAAATTCTGTATACATTCAACATTTCAAAATTGTATCATAGTTCATTGTACTGTTAAAAACCGATTCACCATTCCAGAGGATAGACACTAGGTACCATTTCTGCCTGGACCTTTGAAGCTCTGCATGAGTTCTTGCACATTTTCTGGGATGTGGCAAGTTCTACATCATGTTTGACTGTGACATAAATTGGCATGTGGCAAATATACGCATACACTTACCTCCATCCCTTACTTCGATCTTCATGCAGGCTTACATCTAATGATGGATAGATTCACCGTGGTCCTTATCCATGCGTACGAGCATATGGCTCATGTTCCTATGCATGAAGACTGTATCCATAGCTTCTGCTTTCTTCAAGTCACATTCGCCTATGGGATATGCAGGGCATATAGCAACTCTTTACACTCCTTCAGCTTTCTGCTAACAGTGAGCATGTGAGTTGCCTATCATAGAACACATCGTGCAGTGGTTAACCCAGTGAGCTTGAGGTTCGATTCCTCCTATGCACCTGTGACCACAGAATGTCCATGTGATTTTTTTAAGTCATTCCACTTCTTCGCATTGTAATTCTATGGTGTAAATCTCACTGAGCGAGTGGAGTACTAGATCAGTGGCTAGTGACAATATGGGGTTCGACTCCCCTTCTCCATTTGCATCATTAGTTTCTTTGGGGGTTTTTTTTTTAAAAAGTAAGGATACGTGACTTACATTGTGTGTAATTTTGGAACGAGAATGCTGGTATTCCTCCTTTCCGAGTCCTATAATGTATATTATAGGTAATCGGTCTTTATGCCGGTTTTGACCATGGGAATGATGCTATTCAGGACTTACCGAGTGCTTTTATATTGCCTCGGCAATGGCCAGTCTTTGCAAGAGAAATATCATGGGAAAAAAAGGCATTGACCATCAAAAGCCTGGGAATCCTTTGCCTTTTACTTGCCCCAGTGAATTCGGATCCATGGCTTTCCCATTCTGCAGTCTTTCTGGTGTATTTTGGAGCCACAACTTCTGTCTCATCCTCCTGTGATTTTCTCCTTTCTTTTTCTTTTCGCTCTCTTGTTTTAGCAATGCTCATCAAGTTCTATTTGATTCAATAGGTTTACTACTCTACATCAACAACCTCAACATCCTTTCTCACACCGATTCATCCATTGTCTGTCCCTCCTTGGCTCGCTTGGTTGCCACATCATCACATTCGTCTTTGTCAGCAAACCCTATTTTTCACTTCAACCATTTGGGTCCCATCTCCTCTGGTGCTGAATGCTTGCTTGACATTCGTTTGGTGTCCTGTGAGACATCAGTTTTTTTTCTTTTTTTCTTTTGCTCTTCGGCTTGTCGTGAATGCTCACCAAAGTCATATTGCAGTCTAACATTGTGATAGCTTGTAGAACGAGCTTCATTCTGTGCCTGGTGCCTCTTGCTTTGAATATTATGACTGAGCATTGAACCTTGACAATATCACCGATCCTGAATAATTGGGGCCTGGCTCATTGATACCTGCAGTTGTATTGTCAGCCCAACTCATCGATATGTCAGTGTCTATCCAGGTGCACCTCCATTTCCCTTTGTTGCCAATGTTAGCCTTGAAGTATTGCACTTCATTATCTTCGGTATGTGCCACATCCATCTTTCCTAGCCATTGTAATATTGACCTGATCACTGGCAGTAGGTCCGCTTCGCATATCACTCCTGTGCACACAAATATGACCTCTTCAGATTCCTTGGCAACCCCTTTGACTAGACACCATACAAAATTGTTGTCGTCTTTCTGAAGACTGACATTCGTCATTTGTGAACCCTCCTGTGTGTCATGGTCAGTCAGATACCACTGTGCTCATCCTCATGCTTACCTTGATTATCCTAGACAAGTGGTACTTGTTTGTTTTCGCACTCTCTTCCGACAGCGTCTGGATGGTATCCTCTGGGGGGAATTATGGTCAATGTTAGCATGCATTCCTTCCTCTTCTCTTGGTTGCGTACTCACTTGCTTTTGCTATGTTGTAGAATTTGTCCATGTTATACTTGGGCTGTAGTATGTGCACTGTGCCTTGATGGACAGTATGAAGTGCAAAACCTTTGTCTTTTGAGTTATTATCATTGTCATCAATCCTAGCCATTATGAAAATCGTTCCGCTTCTCTCAGGCTTTTCTCTGTGCAATTGTGTTTCACTGTGTATGTGGGATTCTCATTGCTTTAATGCATGTTAATTCCGTTGCCTTCTGTGTTTCATAGCCAGTCTTCTTTGCATTTTAACATGTGCATCTTTGCTGGCTGTCTTCTTTTGTTTTGTTTTGCCCCTCACTTTCAAGACAACTGTTGAGTTCTTAGCATCTTTTCCTTCATTTCCATCATCTGTGGTGTCTCAGTGATAGTTCTGGGCTTTTTCCTGCCAATCTTCCCTTCGTTTTTATGATTGCCCACCTGACATCCCCATCTTTTGTGATTTGGTTGAGTCCATGCCCATACACTTTTGAAATCCACAACTAAAATTTCTTTTTGCTCATGTGTTTCCATTACTTATATCCCAATCATCTTTTTCAGGTGCCTGTGTTATATATATCACGCTGTTAACTTCTGTCATCTCTTGTCAGTCTTTTGCCCTCACAATCCATTGTATTTCCCCATCACCTCTGTTACTATACCTTCTGCCACATCGTCTAGGAGCCCCTCCAAGTGAAAGCTGGTGCATTCGTCACCAATTCCGGTGTCTGTTGAAACTACACCTGAACCGTGAGTCATTTGAGGGTCTGTCATATACATCTGCTGAAAGTCTTGTATCACAGGGTGCCTCACAAAAATAATAAGACAACTTCATCTCATACTCAATCTTCACAAAAGGTGTCCATGCTCATGCCCACAGTTTCCATCACATACGTGCCCGCTAGCTTGGCCTGCGTGTCTGGGTTTTCTTTGCTGATTGTTGTCCAGTTCTTGTCAGACATGTCCTCATGGTAGGCCAGCCTTGAAGTGCAAGGTATCGTCACAGTTGGCTGTAAGTGAGCCCCTCAGTCCCTGGTTATATCCAGGATGGAAAAGGGCTCCAGGGTGGTTATTAACCATGGCTAACAGGCTGCTAAACTGCTACCTTTTATGGCCTCATTATGCCAATTATCCACAGCAGCATGGTTAGTAAGCTTGGTTAGCATCTATCCTGGCTCCAAAAAAGGTTGACATCCAAAATATGAAGACCCCATCCAAAATAGGCAACGATAAAATTTGTGGCAACTATGGCATTACATGCTATGTACAGCAACTACGGAAATACCCAGATCCTCTTCTGAAATCTCCTCCTCAGCGGCAGCCTCTTCCTCAGCCTCTCGAACACAGGCTTCATCTGCATTGCGAGGAGTTTGCAGTGCCCTGGTGGAGGCCCAAGCTTGCGACCATTTCCACTGGAAAGATGTGGCCAACCGTCGCCAGATGGACACCTGTCTCTCTGCATATGCTCGTCTACCCTCCTGAATGACAGTGTCACCCTTCATATTCTTGATGTTCTCCTGTAAGCGTTCCCACTGCAACACGCGATGCTCAAGTGCAAGCAATGTCTTCTTCATTTCAGCCTTAACCAATAGTAATTCTTCATGCCATCGATGTACTCAAGCCCAACTCTTGAGCCATTCCACACAGACCACTGTCAGGACAGCATCAGCACCGGAACCAATGCATTGAGAGATCTTTACCTGTGTTCATCTCCTTATCATCAGCATGGTCAAAAGACCCTTCCATCATCCATATCCACAAAACCTTTTGGAAACCCTCTGCCTCCCCCATGACCTGTTGTGTTGCCGTTTTCTTCTTCTTCTTGCGGTAATGAGTGACATCCTTGTCTCCGTCATTGATAGAGAACACAGCTCCTTCTACACTGGTGACATCTGCCTGGGTCATGATCCTCAGGCTCTTCTCCCATTCCCTGGGGCCACACAAGGAGAGCAGAGCAGCTCAAGTGACATTGTACTTGGTGACTGCTACATCCAGACATTTTCCAAGGTGTTTGATAAATGCAATCGTACATGTTATGTGGACCTGCCCCTGCATATTTCTATCACAATACGCAAAGGAATCACGCTGTGCCTGGATGATTCCGTGCACAACATCCAATGTGTCTAAGCACTGTGCCTCACACAGCTGCTCTTCAACCATCTTGACGCTGCCTCTACATCCCTCAGCCCTCTGCTGGGAGGTCAGCACCGATGGTAAGAGCAGAGACTCATGTTCGATGTCGCTTCCACCCAGCTGGACAGGTTTCCCACTCAACAGAGAGGCGACACCAGGCATGTATGCTGCTTGCATATCTCTGAACTGTGTCAGCTGCCATCTCAGTGTTACCTGGCGGTCATGCTGCTCCTTGTGCTGCGTCAATGTTAAAGGATCCTCAGACAATGTCTTGAAATCTTTCATGAGATGTTGCCTGGCAAAACCGTGACCATTAGATAATGTTACCCTTGTGTATCTGACTGAAACTTACTGCATTTCCTCAATCAATAAGCCCATTCCCATTGCAGCCGCAGGACTGCAGGAGTGGAGTTTCATTGCCCCTTTCACAGCAAGAATGCGGTCCTGTTCCTTCAAGCGATGCTTCATGAGTGCCTCAGAAGCATCTGAAAAAGGATATCAGCTCTTTGTTCACTTTCTCATAAGAAAAATGTATGCTTCGCTTCTTTGAAGTAAGGGTTTGGTGCCTCCAAATCCTGCTCCCATGTTTCCACTTGCCTAGTCCACTCCTGCACCCAGTTCTTGTCGGTGGGTAGGGACTCTGTGAAAGTGATATGTATGGTGGCTTGCCTTGCGGACTCCTGCATGGCACATTCCAACTTTTCATGTAGTAAATCACCTACGAGGATGTATGACTAACCATCCATCAACCAGAATGTGATGAACTTACCAGTGTTCACCGTCTTTCTGAAATTATGACCCCTGAACTAATCGTCAATTGTATCATGCCAGGCTCTGGGACCCATCTCCTTGGTGGATGATGCACATGGATTCATGTCATCCCATGTATGCTCTACACCCTCACCATCCATCCAACCAACGCTGCGCTTCAAATTCATCAAATACTGGCATTGACATGCATATTTGTGTGCTTTGCAGTGAAGCTTGGGCACACCAAAGTTGAGAGCTAGATCATCGCAGAACTGGGCCTTGGGTGGCAGTTTCTGCATGCGATCTCGGAGCTTCACCTGCCATTGACATGAGATATCATAGGAGAAAAAGATCTCCTTGCATCCGTTGAAGGCCTTTGATGCAGATCCAGCGATGTAGTCCATGTTGCAGTATCTATATTGTGATATCAGCTTCATGTTCCTAAATTTAATCAAGCACATACCTTTCTCCAACCTGTAAATCTCCAGCAGCCAAAGGTAATACTATCTTGTGCCGAGCGCATACACATATACCAATACCAGTTGCCTGCAAACCCTTGTTACATTTGCTCTCAGCATGAGCTAGTGTTCGGAAGCCGCTACAGCTGCTGATCTGTATAATTCCAGCAGGTATCGGCCAGGCAAAAGGACACATGTACATCTTTCTGTGAGGCATACTTGCAGACATGCTCCACATAACTGTCATGTTTGACATAGTAAGCCAGACCTGTGTGTAAACCAGGGTCAGCGTCCTCACTCAACTTGTCTTGGCTGCTCATTCTAAAATTGGCATCCACAGCTAACACTGGCCAGTGGATGAAGCTGTCATGAATAAAGATCAGTTAGCTGCTCTGATACTCTGCATGAGACACTCACCGCTCCTCTTTTTTTGTGTTATCCTTCCAGTCTTCAGGGAGATTAACACCCGGATGAGGACATGAAAGACATCCAAGGGTTAATTGACCCGGATTCGTTGATGCAATGCCATCCTCTACGTGGCCTCGGGTGAATCGTTTCATCAGGTGAAGGTGATGGAATTGACGCATGAGGCGAAAGAAGGTATGGTATTGTGTCTACATTAGGGGTCAGTCTCACTGGTCCCTATAGGAAGACAATGAGCTTACCTTAGGCAAATCCACCTCCGCATTATTGGTCATATGAATCAGACCATGATAATACTCATATGCAGAAACATTTCCAGCCAGCATTAGCATATGAAAATGGTGGAGGACCTCCACAGTGGTGCAACTACATGGGTGCAAACTCGTTGCAGGGTACCAATTGAAGTGCAGGCACTGTAATCGAAGTGGTGCTTGATCCAGGCAGCAGCACCAATCTACTGCAACCTTGTGAATGCTGTTAACATGTAAAATTGTGAAGTTGTGTGTTGCTGGCTGGGGATTTTGGCAGGTCATGTTGTGATGACCCAGTTGCACCCTCAGACCGTGATCCTTGAGGGATGTCTGCCTAAAATATTTGCCATTCCATTCCTGGAGCCTATTCAAGTTGAAGCATGTAGGTAAAATATAAGACTCACCTTGATTTTATGCAAAGGCATCCATCTGTGCCAAATCAAACAGCACCACACACACTCCAGCAGGCCTGCCCCACATTTGTCACACTTGATAACAGGTGTGCGATCCCAAGTGCTATCACTTTCGAGCATGTTGGTGCAGTTGAGACAACTTTCCACGTCGCCAAGACCAGTCCAACCTTCTGCACAAAGGAATTCCCACAGGTACTCTTCTCAATAGCCAGGCAATCCATCTTGTCCTACCCACTGCTGCATTGGTTGGTCCTATGAGACTGTCAATGTCAAATATTCCATAGCACACATGGGCAACTGACTGAGTTCATGTATCTCTTCGCTCATCCAACGACCAGTGTCTTGTCCATTGGGGCATCTTCCCATACATCCTGATCCACATAAATGTCCTCATTGATAATTGTACACCAAGCTAGGGTGTTCTTGTTGAGATACTGTGTCAAGGGAGGGCAGGTGACCTCACGGACCAAGTGTGTTTCCGAGGAGACATGTATGGTATGGCTAGTTGGAATGGTGAACATTCTCTGTGCCTTGCACTCATTGTGTCAGATGACCTTGGGCTTGTGCATGACTTTACGTGACATTTGGTTGGTCTCCCATGACTCGGCTTCAGATTTGCCAGTGTTTGCTTTACAGCATGTTGACAATGTACAGGCTGTCAGACCAGAGTACACATGCACAAGATCTCAGAAGAAACATGACTGTCGAAATTGCCAACAGTAGTGAGGAAAAATGCATATGGGATGCAACAAATCTGACAAAACAGCTGATTGGATCGCAGGGAAATCTCTCACCCATTGGCAGAGTATGTGCCATTACCATGCCTAGAACATGACCTGACCCTGAATGACATAGCATGTTCTATTTCATGATGCAGAGATACCGGCTTTCCCTCAATTTCACCAGCTGTCAAAGGGAATGGCTTCGAACTATCATGCCCGACTTTGAATGCGAGGTTCTCAATGATACTGTGGAGCCTTGGTTGCGAGGAATCTTGTACCCATGTTTCTTCGCTCGTTGGCCTGAGAACAGTTGGACTATGGCAGTATCAGGGAGGGACTTAACTGCAGAGGAAGAGGTGAGCATGCAGCAGCAAAAAGTGGTGCATGTATTTGCAACTAGTCTTAACCTCACCTCACAAAGATGTCAGGAGGTTTTTGAGATCCTCATCATGTTGCTTGAGGAACAGTGGCGCCAATGGGGCGAACTACCCTCTGCTCTGAATATGTTCGCAGCAGTTGAGGTGTTAAAGGGTTTACACCAGCAAATAGATGCACTTGCATAGAATGTACCTTTAAAGCCTCAAATGTATTCACAATCTAGCAGAATCAATGTATGTCACGGCGGCGATTTTCATTGCAATACACCACACATGTACTATTATAATTCGGTGATGTGCTTGGTAATGGTGCAGAGACTAATCTAGAGTGAATATACAATGAGTGAAACTCATATATACTCAACCCAAAGCAATCCTTGCGCTTCACAATCACCAATATATAAGTTTGGGTGTTTTGAGATCGATAGAAGACCTCTGCAAACTGACTAGTTTGGTTGGAAGATCAGATATTCTACCAAGTGCGCAACTATCCCAGCAGGAAGCAGGACTATTACGACTTGTTCTTTCGTTTCTAAAGGTATTCAAGCTATTCAATTCGACTTAGCGAATATAGCACTGGTTTGTGATCAAATACAATATATTAAGGACAACTTTTTGTCCTGAAACTTCAAATATTTCGTGTTCTGAGATTAAATGGCACTTAGGCCGATTTATATAGCACACTGGCTTTACTATGGCGCACTGGCCGACGTCTGAAGCTCACTGGCTTTACTATGCCTCACTGGCCGACTCAAACTCGAAAATATTCAAATAAATATCAATATATTCTTTCTATCTTTAGTGGACTCGAGAAATAGCCATCTCATCCAAAGGATAAGCACAAAGGCCTTCAAATCGCCCTGCACATGGGCTAAGATGCAACTCTAAGGGATGGCAAGCTCCCAGAGACTTAACAACTATTCTCTAGCTCCGAGGTTCCACTCCAAGGCCCTTGAATCAACTCAAGCACTGCGCTTATAAGGTCAAATCATGGGGAGGGTGTTGCCTCCAGTATATTACATCTAGGAGGCCTTTATATACTGTACATAGTCCGATCTATCTCGGATAACTAGTCATACTGTATAAGCTAATATCCGACTGTATCTAGGCTACATACTGCTGGGTTGAGGGTTCCCTGGTCGAAATGATCTAGGTACTTTCTAGTCCACTTTCCAGGCTCATTAATGGCCGCTTGAATCGAAATATTCTATCATTCTTTGCCAGACTAGGAAGGATTCTGGAACTGCAAAGCTGAATAGCTTGGTTACCAGTCGCTTCACCCTCTGCCCAGGCTATTGCATCATAGAATGCGTCACCATTCTCTATCTCTAGGCAACTAGTCAAGGCTACAGTCAGTGGAATATTCCTGATCAATTGATACGTCAATATGGATACTCCGATCACTGATGTGAGCCTCATGGCCTACAGGCCTACTATTCTGGAATGCGACTCGTCTGCAGAGTATCTACAGGTCCAAACTCACTATCAATAGATAGTACTGGCGAGTCACTTCATATCTTCAATATAAAAGCAAATATTCCACCATATGAGGGAAAGTACTTGCTGCTGAATGCGAACTTGGGAAGTTCTTCTATCTATTCTTTCCAGAGCTTGAACTGCCTGGGAATAATTCTGCA
This sequence comes from Armillaria luteobubalina, assembly GCA_030435615.1. NCBI lineage: Eukaryota > Fungi > Basidiomycota > Agaricomycetes > Agaricales > Physalacriaceae > Armillaria > Armillaria luteobubalina. The sequence goes on from JAUEPU010000039.1 coordinate 63,268, forward strand.
AACCATAGACAACTAGTCACAGCTATTTAATCGCATTAGGGGAATATTCCCTTCATCTGGGGGCTAGTCAACCTCGTTAAGGGACTAGATACTTCTGGTTTAAGTGGATTGTGCACGAATAGGATGTTATAGCATATATCTGCTTGTTTAGACCTATTAGAGATCAACTATTTCAGGCTAGTAGGTTCAATCCTTCAAGGTATTGTTCCTAAGTCCTGTATTTCGACTTTATATCTTCATTCATTGCACAGGATCCTAGCTATCTGCTCAAAGTCTCAACAATAGCTCTCATATTCAAGTAGATATCAATTCTGGGATGCATATATCTTATACAAAATCGCAAAATCTAAGGGTAGACACACAATATGCATATCATCGGTGAGGTCAAAGGGAGCATCATCACTGTCCTCTAGGTGATCATCATCATGCTTGGCAGGGATTAGGGCCTCCAGTGCAGTGTGAAAGGTGGCAGTCTTGGCAGGATCAGTCACAGCAGCCCTCCAAGTCGTGCAATGATGAACGTTATCATCGACCTTCGCTTCTTCTGCCAGATGGATCTGTGCATGGTAGGATGACTCAGCAGGAGGAGGCTGCTCGCACTCAGCCTCAGCATCTTCAGCAAGCTGGACCATGTGGCTGATCTCACCATGAGAGCATCACTCTCAAGGTACAGCTCAGAACCTTGTGGCCACATCCAATACGACCACCAGAGCATCCTTAACAAATCCTAGCATACTAGGTTACTTGCTGAAGTGACAGAGAGAATGGACAATGCACCTGCTGCCACCAGTGATGGGTGGCCTCCAGCTCAAACCTGGTCAAACGGGCGTCCTCAGGGAATTTCTCAAACCAGTCCCTATAAAACTTTGCTAAGTATCTCTGCTCAGCAGTGACACCCCCATTTTTCATTGCCTTGTTGTGGAAGATGGCACTTTTGCATAGGAAACAATGTTGCTCCTCAGTGTACAAAGGCAGGACATGGTGTGATTGCCAAGATTTCTTTCCCTGATGGCGTCAGTCAGTCACAGTATGTCAGCAGAAGTGATCTCGATCTTACTTTTGGCATGGTATGTGAAATTGTGTTTTAGTGAGGGTCTGGCCAAAAAAAAACATGACCCAGTAAATGCTGGGTGGCTGAGGATAGCTGTACAGTCACCAGGATCAGATCTAGATCTGATGTGATATTCAAAAAATACATTCACAAGATTTATAAATAAATTTCAGATTTATGCTGCATCTGACACTGGGACCTCCTCATGAGTAAATGTTTCCACTGAGCCTGTCTCTAACCCCACTACATCCACAGAGACTGCATCGGAGTCTCCCTCCATGTCTGAATTGGCCCCCCACCCAGGTGAATCATCACACCCCCTACCATTCAGCCATTCTGGTATATGGCTCATCCAGAATCCTGATGGACTATGGGTGCGCTCCTCCATGCCCCACACATCGTAGTCCGGGGTCGTGCTCCACCATGCTAACTCAGCTGCCTCGAGGTCATTGAAGATACATTTGATGAACTGTGATCACTGGTCATATATATGCATCTAGAAGTACAGTAATGCACAGGATGTACTTTTATGAATATAACTTTATCCGCTGGCTTGGGACTCCACTCTGGGAATTGGATGAAATATTCTTCCAATAGTGATTGCAACCACGCTTCCTGCCTAGCCTCCAGCACGATCATATAGCCGTCTCGGTTACAGACAAAATATGATTTTGCACGACAACCGAAAAGCTGGATATAAGTCAGAGATGACAGGGCAGGGGTGATTGACAGCTCACTGTGGAATCATGATATTCCATGGGTTGAGATTGTTGATGATAAGACGGCACGCAATTGGTCTGATTGATCAGCCATTTAGGTACTGGTCTCACACGCACGGACTCCAATTACTGCACTAGCAATGCGCCCCCCTCACCGTCAAGGTCTACACTGCCCTCAGATGACATGGGATGTGTTCATCGGACCCATCCGTAGTCACTGTTGCAATTTCTTGGAGTTGGCAGGCCCATGTCCCTTCAAAAGAGCAATTTGATTTATTATCATATTAAAGTCAGTAGATGAGTAGATACATCATTTCACTTTGATATGCAGTTACTGATCTCACTTTCCTTGTCCCCTTCCTTGTCCCCTTCTGCTCCCTTCGTCACTCGGTCTCCTTGTGATCAGAAGTGACATTCGAGCCCTGTGCCATTGATCTCATTGCATCTCACGAAGCTCACTGACTGTTGGTTGGCATGACACATGTCCATAGGTCATCGACAACATTTCTCCTGTCGTTTCAGGATCTACAGAGCTCTTGGATGGTGTGGAACATGTCTGGTATATACATACCTTATCACTCACGCAATTTCTAACAATTCCCAATAGCAGATGGCCTTGAAATACCCATCTGAATTATCATCATATTAAAGTCAGCAGATGAGTAAATACATCTTTCCTCTTTGATACATTGTTACTGATCCTAGATTTCTGATGCCATCTGTTGCCCCCCTTCCTCACTCTGTCATTGCGCATTGCCTGCATCACTGGAGTTCTCTCACATCCACAGTATTGTGTAATGTCCTTTTTTGGTATGCACAATGACCTCTTGGCTTTGCGAGGAATATTTCTCAGTAGATCGACACATGGACCATACTTTCCAAAATTGGATTTGTCACCTCTGTTTCGATTCTCTAGCATCGTTGCCTTCGGGAGAGATGAATAACAGCAGCGAGACACCTGACACTCTCACCTCTGTGCCTCTAGCTCACCGTTGAAGAGGAGTCTGCATGCACAGAGCTAGAAATGCACCAGCATCGAAAACACTGATCACACCCACACCCAACACTACACACACAAACACACTCAAGTTTGTGGGGGATTCTGATGCGATAGAAGTAGCGAACCAATATAACTGAATTCTCAATATATCTAAGATACACATGTAGCGATAGTGCTCATATAATATCTAGACTTCTCTAAGTCCAAAGGCTTTTCTCTAAACACAAGGTGCGACTTCTGTTGCCGGGCCCCGAGGTAAAGGTTGTATAACAATACACAAATGTCGTTAAACATATCCACAACTCTCTAGAAGTTGTGTGCAACTCTAATAGTCACAGCACACAACAAATAACACACTAAACATGACTTAAAGCACTGTGCTCTAAGCAGAAACTGAATCCTACTAAACAATCCACAAGAACTGCAGGACTTTCACCTACATGCTCGAGTTTCCTAACTGATTGTAGACCCACAGGGTTCAAACCTATGTGATCCAGAGAACACAATAAACACAGAAAACCCCATCTGACAAGCCAAAGGGTTTGAACCTTTGCCAACTTGCAGAAATAACACAAAGCAAGCACTAATCAGACCAAAGGGTTTGAACCTCTGCCGCCTGTAATGCCTCGCATCACACAAAACCCTCAAACAATAGAGAAAGTGCCTACACTGACACTAAGCTCTCAATCTCAACACAGAGTGCAATCAAACAATCAATGAAACTTAAGTGTGGAGTGCCTTGCTAGCCTTCATGGCCTCACTCATGACTTGGATCTCTCTCATTTATATCAAAGATGGTCTATATTCTCTCACTCAAAGTCACAGACAGCTCCAAGTGCTAGAGTGCATAGCTAGAATACCTCACACTGTCACAATTGGGGTTCAACACCTCTAACTCGTCACTAATGGACAGAGTGCAAGGTTCAAACAACTCCAAAGGCTAGAGTGCATATCCAAAAAGCTTGTCACTATTACACCGGGGGTCAGAAACTTATCTACTACATCTACACTACAGTATTTATACAATTTTACATCTTACAAACTGGTACAATGTCATATAGTACTGTTAGAACCTCGGAACATTATCGCTCACCATGCACACGTGTTGTTATAGCATGCTGGGACTTGGTGCTTGGCCCAATGATGAGCCTTGAGGCTCTGTGTGCTCTGAAATCGCGGACACACATAACAATTTATCGATGTTCTCCCATGCACAGCCTTTTAGTAAACCAATCGTTGCAAGGCCAGTGCAGGCCGAATCGTAGCAAACTACTCAATGCACATGGCTACGCGAACCTATGACGCACTCTGCGAACCGATAATTAAATAAACATATCCGGGTCAAACAGATATCGGCCCGATCCTTCCAGGTGGCTGAGCCGTAGGTCCATAACGGTATTACAAGTCTAGACCAATCACATGATACCAACCATATGATCATATGGTATGCCTGTGTGAAGGCGGTGCACAGCTAAGGACTCGTAATGGCTAATGGTTGAAAGCATATGGGTGCGTTCCAATAAACCTTTCGGCTTCACGAAGTCACATTCCCGACGACTGTGCAATCAATAATGCTGAGTAAAGGGCCACTTGCCGCAACGACTTGTTAACAAAGGAACTGTGAATATACTACACCACTCAGTAAGACTATAGACAGCAGCATAATATTGTTACAAAGTGTTCGCGAAGCTCACTAATAAATTACTGCGGTTACAAAGGCTGACAGTAGTAGCTTACGAACTGTTACAAGAAAATTAGTATAAAACCCAGAATGTATTAGCTAGAAGAATAGAATACGCTCGGGAATTACTCCCCCACACCATAGTCCTTAAAGCTTTCAAAGCTAACAAGCTTAGAAGACCCCCCTTACAACGTCCATGTCAATACACTAGTGTTTTAAAACAGTCTTCGCGAACCATAAAACACTTGTGCACCGTATTGAATTGTTGCTTCGTTAACACTCAGCTTTCGTCCTTAAACCAAGAAGGCAATAGTTCACCTTCATTGGCATTCTCGCACCTCTTTGCCGTTCACCAGAAGACTTCAAAGGGTAATCCGTAGATAGGATTATTGCACTTTAGTTTCTAACACCAACAGAATATACTTTCGCAAAGCGAAATTATATAATAACTCCTAGCTCTTGTATAGGAACTAGCGACTGGAACCGTGATAGGATTCCGATACCTCATAACCCACTCAGTAAACACCCAAGCTTGCGATTCACTTCTCTTCTTGAAGTACTTCACGCATAGACCTTGCTTCGCAAAGCTATAATTTGCAGCATAACACCCAGTAGCCCTGAATAAGCTACGATCTTAGGACCTACAGTCACTGCACGGAGGTGCCTGACTAGACTCGCTAAGAACCTGCCTTCAGATTCTGTGAAGGATTATACTTGCCGTTCAGGTGTTGTGTTTTCTGCCCGCAGGAGTCTATAGGTTGATCACCAAGGCCTATCTCAAGACCAGACCCTGTTTTCCTCATGGTTTGGACTCCACCCGCACTGCACTCCATGTGTTTTACACTGCACTCTATGTGTTGGCATATCACTCATCATTTTCCTGGAGGATACCCAGAGTGACAATCATTCATACCGGTTGTATCCTATTCTACTTGGGTTTCTAGGTTTCTCTGGTTGGTGGGGTTACCCACTCTAAGCCTAGGCACTGTGCTCTATGGCCAAATAGGGTTCTCTCAGGGTTATTCATACTTAGGCATTATTCCATACACCCATGCAGCGTGCTGGTCAATCTGTGCCCTGTGCATCATAGATCAATGTAGTTCTTTAGTAACACATGCATCTCTCATCAATTCCATAGAGCATGTATCTGATCTGCTTCTAGTGCATTCAGTACCAAGTGCTGAGCTCTTATACTTAGTGTGACCTCACTGGTATCATTCTAAGTTAGAGCATGCTCTCTACCAATCATCACTCAAGACCATCATGTGTGCAACTCTATAACAAGTGCTGCATGTGCATATCACTGCGCTCTATAGCTATAACATTGTGCTCTATGTGTTTATCACTGTGTTCTATGCATTTCTCACTGCGCTCCATGTCTATTCTTCATTATCTCAGTAACCAGCCATTATACAATGTATGCATTGATACATATTGCAAAATTACATGCGTAGACACTTTGTGAGTGTGTCACCATGGTCAGGGCTGACCACACAAGTACCACACTGCTGAGGTGCATGCCGCCTCACATGCTGCCAGCCAGCAGGCCTACTATACCTGGTTGGTTTGTCTTCATTGCAAAACTGTGCTTATACTCAGTCATGATTGATATAGAAACTGAGAATCCGTGTGCCACAGAGTCCGTAACTGCTATCATGATGCTAATGACGAAGCACGCTGATGAGCCTCCAGGCTCTGTACACTCAGAATTTGTGGATATCTACAGCCCTCAGAATTCGCATATTATGCTATTATACTCCTACCACCTCCAGAGAAAACTCCGAATTTAATCTCTAGCCCATTCAGCAATATCTCCGTGCTACACAGGTTATACAGCGATTACTCTTCATCTATTCAGACCAGTTTTCGAAGGCTACAACTTGAATATCCTTCCAGAAACCGAAGTACACTGGTTATGACTCCCACTACTCTTTTATATCCTTTTTCGACCGGTTTTGCACAATATCTTCATGCCCCATCATACCCTGGCATGCCTGATCGATAATCAACAGAATATAGCATTCCTACATCACCAGGGATCGTCATTTGCTGCGCTTTCATTGATCCTTCAATTAAATTGATGTGATTTATTGATCCTCCTCCTTCCAAGTTATTTAAAGTGCATGAGCACTTCAGACCGGTTTTACTAAGGCTGTTACCAGGCCTAGACCTCAAAGTAATCGATAGTAGCTGCGCACACCTCAGCAGACGAGCTGCGCATTAAAAACCCGCAGTTAAACAGCACCCCATGGTCCTCACAGCAGTCACAGCACCCATATGGTTTCCCCTCAAAAACCCGGCATTAAACGCAATGCCGTGGCTTCAGATGACTAGTTTCCACATGCCTGCTATTAGTTTTACTCAGCTACGGAGTTACAGCCTTACCAATGCTTAGATATGTTTTCTATTTATAATTTCGGACTTTTAGTATATATACTCTGTAGAAACTTAGTTAGAGAGGGATTGCTTCGAATTACCAGCTATGGGCTCTATTGACGAGTTTATACACTACCAGTCGATCCCAGTCGCCCACAGTTATGCCCTATCGCTTGCTTTACTCTTAAGCGTTATTGGATCGCATTATTACTGCCCAATAGATGCATTATTGTTCCAACTACTTGCTTTTGTCTCTAAATCACTTCCACATCGTCACTGGCTTTATTGCTTCGGTTTCAGTTTCGATTTCGGTTTTATATTGCCGACATTGTCATCTTCCAGCCCGGTTTAGGATCGTATTGCCTCTTTGAAGGCCCATCTCCACCCCACTCTCCATAGGATTCCCATCATCACCGTTATTGCTTTTCCAAAACTCCACACACTTGTTGCCATAGCTCCGGTTTTATAGACCAAGAACCCGAGATTCACACCGGTTTTAATTCGTTTTTGTACATTTGTTATGGATATCAGGTGTACGTCATTAATCAACACTTACCGACTATCACCGCACTAACCATCGCGTAGGATATAGAAACTTCTTGGACTTTCTTTTCCTTTCTCCCTTTTCCTTCGACAGTTTTCTAGTAGATTCTCCTCAATCTCAAATCTTCCAGAATGTTCATTTCGTAGAATACATATATCGTGTTGAGTAGTATGCTAAAGACACCTAATTTTACCATTCTGAATTCCACTCCCTAAGTGTGAACTTGAGTGATGAAGATGGTTACGCCAAGCGCTTGCCGATCATCTTGCTTACTGACTACGCCAAGTGCTTTTTGGAACCCTTAGCTACGCCTAGCGCTTGCTAAACCTTAGGTCAGATCCTCCTTGGTAAAGTGAATCCTTTTCTCATTTACAACTCGTCTACTACTTACTGTCTTCGCTACGTACATCGGACTCATTACTACCTAGAAAGTAGGCGTATTCTTAACACTGGTGGACACATTGTCTTTACCTTGTAGAAGGAATCCATTGTTCTACTCATCCAACTTTCTCCAACAATCTACAATCCATTCCATTCCATCAAAACACAGCATACATGGCAGAAACAGTCAACCCCGAAACTGATTCGTCAACTCACCCTCCGGCAGGGGAAGATCTCGACTTTTCAGAAGAACTTGAACCTTTAATAGTACCAACGGACCTTGAGCAGATTGATGACGAATCAGTACAAGAGGTCATTCGTCCATGGCCAACATGTGTTCCCTTATACACGTTTGCAAGGCATGTGGATCTCCAAGAACACAGAAACCGAGCACTTGAAATCCTCAAGGTTAGCTCGATGATGTGCTCGGTAACCGTCAAGCTATAACTAGAAACAAATATATATGAAGTGTAACTCGTATATACTAATCCCTAAGCAATCCTTGCGCTCACAATCACCAAAATATATGAGTTCGGGCGTTTCGAGATCGATAGAAGATCCCTGCAAACTGAATAGTTTAACTTATCAACGAATATTCAGCTTAATAGCCAAATACAGGTAGAATATCCAAGTCAATCGGACTTCAACCAAGCGGATATATGAGGTGTGGGTTGTACAATTGTGTGCTTAAAACAAATATATTCTTTCTGAAGCGAAACTTAGCCTCTGAGAATACTGAACAAACTTTAAAAAAACAAAACTTGAAAACTAGGTGGCTTTTGTCTTGCTATTCCAGCTCACTGACTGATATATGGCTCACTGGCCTTTATCTTTAGCTCACTGGCTGTAAATCGGCTACCGTGCCTTCGCTTCAAGTTTCTTTCTGAATATTCAGCGGTCTTCTGCGACTCGCGAAGTTACTTTTATCAAATATATACGTTTTATTCGTTGGTGGACTTAGCGATACGCTAGTGGCCCGAGACTCGACTTAATACCTCTTAATTCAACCTTAGCTACTGCGCTATAGGGTCAAACTGCGGGGTGGCGAAGCCTCCCGTATATTCGTAGGTACAATACTTATATACTACTACCAGTCCTTGCTACCTCGGATATTTAGTCATACAATATAAGGTAAACTACTACCGGTGAAATTTAGGTCGGACTATTCTATCGCCGTGCTAGGCAACATGGTCTATCTGTTCATTTCCGGAGTTCTAGCTTGATATCGCTAGTTACCCGTTTCGCAGCACATCGTCGGGATATTCGGTCGTATAGTCCACATAGCGACTCCGTGACGCCTAGTTTCAGGACTATTCACGATTAAGGGCAACTATTGACCCGCTTAGAATCGAATTATCTGATGCAACGCGATCGAAGCGAATATTCCTGCGAGATTGATCGACAGATAGAATATTCCCATCATTGATGCAGCCCTCACGGTTCTACAGGGTCATATCTCTGTCTAAACGATACCGATAGAGCCGGAGCTTCCATACTCGATATCAGTTCTGCTTGCTATCTCGACTAGTCACAGTTCTTTATATCATGTCAACTCCTGGTTTGGTGGCTAGCATTGTCGGTTGCACGGTTAGGGCGTATATTCGCCTACTAGTGGTTTAGAGATTAGGCTGGTAGGGTAGACTCGTAACGATATCGTCCCTAAGTCCCAATATCACTTAGTATAGTTCATCATGCAATGCTTTAGCTTTAACTAGCGATTCGGAGGCTCAATCCTAGCTCTATATTGCCCAAGTACAGTATAGATCGGATAAGTATATATCATACAAATCGCGAAATCTATGGGTGGATACGTTCCATGCGTATCATCGAACATGGGAAATGGCCTGCGCTCAGCTGAGATACTGACACATAACCAGTATACAGGGACATTCACAAGGGAGGCAACGATGCTGAGTACACTCCTCACACATGTTTCGACGTGTACCACCATGCAGGGGGAGATTGTATACAGGTTAGACAAGGATCGTTACTGGGATTTTCGCAAGACGTTAGCAATGCATCATGCGAGGGCCTCCAGCTCCCTCTCAGCCCACGGACACTCCAGCCTGAAGATTCCAACCTGGGGCGCAGACATCATGCAAGGATTGATAGCAAACGACTTCAAAATATATGCACTGCACTTCCATATGCGCACCGAGAACTTCCTCCACATCCTTGACAAATGCCATGATTGGGTTAGGTTCCGAGTACACCAAGTCCTGGACGACGAACTCATGGCTGTGTTGGATGATGCCAATCAAGCTCATGTCAAGACGGAGGAAGAAGCGCCGAGAAACCTTGCGTCGCCTAGACACCACAAGTCTGCAACCAGAACCAGGACTACCACTTGGGAATGGGAGACACTATGACAAACAGCAATAGGCAATGAGGAATCAAGGCATGGTAGTCAACATGCTTCACAATGTTCTCCCAGAGCCACTGAACTTCTGGGACATCCCTCACTGCGCGCCAACTCAAAACTGAATAAATCCCATGGCTTCAGTCCACGAGCTCACAGAAGCATGCGCGCCTCATCCTATCAGCCTCAGTCAGACGCAGACAGCGGCCAGGAAGCATCAGAGGAAGAAGCTCGGAATCCGAACAACACAGATCCCGACCCAGATCCAGATCCTAGCGATGGTGATAGCAGTCACCATAGCCGCCACAGCCATCATGGTCGCCCTCGCCAATCACCCCATCACTCATGGACAACTTCTCAGCCAACTCGTTCCATAAACTCCGGAATACATTTCGACACGAAACTCAAGATGGGTGATGTTCTGACCTGGGATGGCAATCCAGACACCATCGTGTCTTGGATCTTGAAGGTCAACGACATTGCTTCCATGAGTGACTCGGTTTTTAAGGACCTTGGACGCTTCGTACCAAAGAGACTGCAAGGGGATGCCGATCGTTGGTACTATTCTTTGCCTCTTCGCTATTGTTCGGAGCTCGAAGAGAATTGGGCCACGCTACGCAAAGGAATAACTGATTACTACATGAATCAACGTTGGTGGGAATGCCAGAAGGATCGAGCTAGGCAGGCTACTTATTGACAACCCAGACACACGCACGAATCACCAAGCGATTATTATATTCGGAAGTCAGAACTACTGAATACCGCCTTCACACTCACTGATTCAGAAGTAATCAGCCAGGTAATGGACGGCGCACCTTTGAACTGGAACACAGTACTCACTGTTCAACTCTACGAGACGGCAGTCGAGTTCCAAGCAAGCATCCGATTTCATGAGGATCAGTTGCTCCAATTGGACCCGAGCTACCGAACACACTCTCTGAACACTTATGAGCTGCGTCAAGGCCAAGACAGATCTAATCCACCATACCATACTTCTCACGCCCGTCTGATCGGTGCTACCAACCGACCATTCAATCCTCCATTCCCCAAGGACAACGCTAACAAAACAAGGCGTAGGAAGGCTCCTAAAGACGTAGGCGCCAGACCTTGTAGGAATTGTGGAAGCAGGGAGCATTGGGATGCGGAGTGTAAGCATCAATATGATGGAATGCGCACTGCTAGAACCCGACTAGCTGAGATGGATGTTGTAGACCTTCAAGCCCAGGACGAATATGACGAGCTGTACTACGAAATAGACAGTGAGCAGGATTTTGATTCGTCCCTCCAGACTACTGACTGTTTGTGCAGATACGTTGTTCCGAGTAGGGGTAACACAGATGACAGTTCAGCCCTGGGGGGGGTAACTTCTGACACCAGCGCCATAATGGTTGACTCACTGTCTACTACAACTCCCTCAAACGTAAATACCCTTACGGTCAAGGCAGAAGCAGCTAGTGCCACCCATGAGAATCCAGCTGATTTTTCTCCTTTTGCTAGGAAGGAACAGCGACACCTGGAGAAACTGATGAGAAGATTCAAGCGTACCTTTCACATCTCCCATCGCTCATCCAATGAATCCTCAGACAAGCCAAATGTACTCGAGCTGAAGAAGTGTATGGAACGGCCCCCTGGGTGTACCCTTCTGGGAAGCAAGGCTACGACAGCCTACGCAGGAATCAACAGTGAAGGGCAGGATATCTTGAGGGTGATTATCGACTCAGGATCGGATATCACACTTATTTCAAGGGAAGCTCTGCATGCCTTGTCATTGAAACTGAAAATTCATGTAGGGCAGAAGATAAACCTTGTACAAGTAATGGGGAAGTCAACAATTTCCAGGTATATCAATGTTGACCTTTTCTTTGAAACTCCAAAAGGACCAGTCAAATTCAACGTTGATGCGTACATTGTGAACGGTATGACGACTCCCTTTATCCTGGGAAACGACTTTGCTGATCAATACTCCATCTTGATTCTCTGCAAAGATGGCTCTAGCTACCTTGTTTTCGGGGACACTGGGAGAGAACTGGAGGTAGAAAGTTCCACCACACCATCTATCATTGATTTTCAAGGTAGAACGTTTCAAGTACGAGCCCTGCCAGAAGCTACCTCTCGTCTGGCTAAGCAACGAAAACACCAGTGGTCCCAGAAAATTCGACAGCGAAGGAAACGAGCCATTAGCTTAGGGGAGGTGCGCACGTGCGAGCAAGTGATGATACCGCCTGAATTGCAGCGTAAAGGTACCAGTAGAAGCAGCCTTCCCTTTGAAGGGTAATGACCTTTTCGTAGAACGAATGATACATCAGGATAATAACCATCACAACTTCTACGGCTCACCTGATTCACTTATAACAAGAGATCAAGCCTTTTTACACATATCCAACTTCTCGGATGCTCCGATTACCATAAGTCAAGGGGAGGTAATAGGCAAAGCCAGAAATCCATGGAACTGGCTGGATAAGCAAAGGAACCTTTCGGAAAAGGAACGATCGCATGCTCACCTTATTTGTGAACTCACCAAAGCACAACAGCCTAAATATGAACCTGGAGGAACATCAGGGCACATGGTCAGATCTGAGTCCGAGGTCACATCCAAGGCACAATGCAAGGCCTCTGAACCAGATGATCCTGCCTCCTCGGACCCTATTGAAGGAGGTCCTAAAACAGCAGAATCGTCGCAGGATCCTGTCTCTTCCTCAGATATTCTTTCTGCTATTGACATCTCCCCGCACCTCAATGCTGAGCAGAAACAACAACTAGAGTCAATAATACTTCACAACCAACTGGCTTTTGGGCTAGATGGTCGACTTGGAACCAATGACGCTAGGGTAGAAATTAAGTTGAAGCCAGAAGCTCAACCAGTTTCGCTACCTCCCTTCCCAGTCTCACCAGCCAATCACGAAGTAATGGACAAACAAATCGATTCATGGATTCAACTAGGTGTAATAGAGCCTTCTGAAAGCCCCTGGGCAGCGCCAGCATTTATAGTATATCGCAATGGCAAGCCTCGTATGGTTATCAATTACAGAAGGCTTAATGCAGTAGTTATTCCCGATGAGTTTCCGCTTCCAAAACAAGACGATATCATGCAAGCCCTTAGCAGATCCCAATGGCTTACGACTCTAGACGCGCTTTCAGGATTTATGCAGTTGATAGTGCATGAGAATTCCAGGGAAAAACTCGCATTCCGCTGCCATAGGGGACTATGGCAATTCACTAGAATGCCCTTTGGATATCAGAATGGACCTAGTGTTTTTCAACGAGTTATGCAGAACATTCTCGCACCATTTTTGTGGATCTTTGCCCTAGTGTACATTGATGATATTGTGATTTTCTCATCATCATTTCAAGATCATCTGGGACACATTGACCGAGTACTGAAGGCAATTAAAGGATCCGGAATAACCCTCTCGCTTCCGAAATGCCATTTTGCCTACCAGTCATTACTATTATTAGGTCAGAAAGTGTCTCGCCTTGGAATGTCTACTCACCGAGAAAAGGTCAAGGCGATCATGATGCTAGAAACTCCACAGAACGTACATGAGCTACAAACTTTCCTGGGTATGATGGTGTATTTTTCTGCTTACATCCCCTTTTACGCCTGGATAGCGCATCCCTTATTCCAGTTGCTAAAAAAGGGAACCCCTTGGGAGTGGACGGAGCTCCATGACGAAGCTTTTAACCTGGGTAAGCAAGTCCTATCTCATGCCCCAGTAAGGGGATATGCAACGCGAGGACTAGGCTATCATGTTTATACCGATGCTTGCGACTATGGGTTAGCAGGAATTCTACAACAAGTCCAACCCATCCTAGTACGAGACCTGAAGGGCACACGCATCTATGATCACCTGAAAAATGCTTTTGACAAGGGAGAAGCTGTACCCCAACTAGTTCCTTGCATTTCTAAGGAATTCAACAATGTGCCAGCCTCAGGAAATTGGGCTCCGGAATTTGAAGACACTACGGTTCACGTTGAGTGCGTAGTATGTTACTGGTCTTGAGTACTCAAATCAGCAGAAAGAAACTACTCTCTGACAGAACGTGAGGCTCTTGCACTCAAGGAAGCACTCATTAAATTCCAGCCATACATCGAAGGCGAGCAGATACTTGCTGTAACTGATCATGCTGCACTCACCTGGAGTCATACCTTTCAGAATGTGAACCGACGGCTTTTAACTTGGGGAACAATATTTGCAGCCTACCCAAAGTTACAGATCATTCACTGAGCAGGTCGCGTACACTCGAATGTCGACCCTATCTCTCGCTTATGACGGCGCTTACCCCCACAGGATGGTCCCTTATCGGATAGCACCGTCCCAGTAGATCTATCGAAATTGAACCTAGATAGCGACCCGATGCGTAACCTATTTCAGGAGCTGGGAGACAAATTTGAGGAGAGGCTCCTCACTATAGGTTCTAAGTTTGTTGCCTCTGAAATTCCCAGACAGGAAAACTTTGCCCTTGAACTCGGAGACATCCCGGTAGTCCATGGCTCAGAGGTAGTAGGATTGGCTCATATCAACGGTGCTCAATCATATTCCCTACTGGTCGCATTAGCTTTGGAAGAAATAGAAGAATGGAGGAAGGGCTACTCAGCTGACCCTCATTTCTCCGAAGTCCTCACTTCGTTACAAGACCCTAAAGCACATCTAACACCACGCTTTCCCCAATACTATTACTCAGACGAAGGGTTGCTATACTTCGAGGACTATAATGGGAATAATCGTCTCTGCGTCCCTCAGTCATTATGAATCAGTATTATGGATCAGATTCATAATTCACATACTGAGTCAGTGCACAGGGGGTATCATAAGTGCTACAATCGGCTAGCTGCAACTCATTACTGGCCAGGCATGTCCCATGACTTGAAAAGATACGTAAGCACTTGCAACATTTGCCAAAAAACCAAACCTCGACGCCACGGTCCTGTCGGACTCCTGCAACCTATCCCCATTCCTACTCGTCCTTTCGAAGTAGTGTCTATGGACTTCATTCCAGAACTACCGAAAGCATCAGGATATGACAATATTCTAGTGATCATTGATAAGCTTACCAAGTATGCGATTTTCATTCCCTGTGCTACTGGCATCACCGAAGACGCCACTGCTCGTCTATTCTTCAAACATGTCATTTCTCAGTTTGGAATCCCTTCTCAAGTTATTACCGACCGTGACTCTAGGTGGCGGCATAGCTTCTGGAAAGAAATATGCCAACTCATGGGCATGAAACGAGCCTTGACTACAGCACATCATCCGCAGGCTGACGGACAGACGGAAATCATGAACCAAGGTTTGGAAATAGCATTGAGAGCTTACATCGGACCGGAGAGGGATGACTGGGATCAGTACCTAGACAGATTGGCATTATCGTACAATTCAACACCACATACAAGCACCAGGTATGCACCAGCATATTTACTCTATGGCTTTCTTCCGACCACCGGATCTTCCTTGCTGACTACACCCAAGTATATTCTGCGTCCTCTTGGCGACACCATAGCAGCAGGCAGAAAGACAGATGACATACTTCTCAGCTACGAGAATGACAAGGCAATTGACATGGCGGAACAGTTTGAAGCGGAACGAACGCGAGCAAAAGAAGCCTTGAAACTGAGTCAAGCCTACCAGGAGAGGCACTACAATCAAGGTAGACTGACCTCGGAGTTCAACGAAGGAGACTGGGTAGTGCTGAATCCACACACGCTAGAACTTTTGAGGGACGTCCAAGGGTGAGGTAGGAAGCTCTTAATGAAATATGATGGGCCATTTGAAATCATTAAGGAGATCAGTCCGGTAACTTACCAATTGCGGTTACCAGCGTCATACGGCATTCATCCTGTCCTCAACATCACACACCTGGAAAAATACTCGCAGTCTCCTCCTGAATTTGGCAAAAGACCTACCAAGCACTTGAACCGAGCAGATTTTGAGGAGCTTCCGGAAGTGGAAGTAGAACGAATCATAGCAGAACGAATGTTCAAAGCTTCAGGGAAGCACCAACGAGTCAAAAAATATCGAGTACGATGGGCAGGGCTAACAGAGAATGAAGACGAGTGGAAGACGAAGGAGGAATTGCAAAATGCGCCACAAATTTTGGAGGCTTGGTTACGATCACAGGCACCCAACTATGACATTGGCAAAAATGAAGGTGACAACTCCAAGATGTACTGACAACTTATCATTTTGACGTTCAACTACACTACGCCATTGCTCAATAATACTCTCTGGTGTGTATAAGCATTTCTTATTCAAGCACTATCTTTGTTCGACAATTCTGGACATAAAGAAAAAATTTCTTGGAAAAACAGTATAAAACCCGGGCAAAGTACAGAACAACCCTCACTCGAGCTCATCTCTCTTGCACTCTATCCTACATCAACACATGCTAGCTTCATTCTTCAGGCAAGGCACGGATTAATTAGCGTATTGTCAGACACTAATGAATCCATTTAGGATGTCATCCCAAGGTTCTATCATCACCTTCGATCGTGGCCACTATCTCCATTCGTTCCGAACAGCCGTACACCACCCAGTACTCTTGGCCCTCTTCGAATGCATCCTCAGAAACAACTCCACCTTCTTAAGTGACCTCGACAAACACATCGTCGCTGTCAAACAAGGCGACAAAACCATCTACAAACCGTCCTATTTGCTTGGATCCACAGGATGGGCAGCATTGCAAACCCTCTCTGACATTGTCATGGCCGCTGCAAACAGTATCACTCCCTATTCAGGACAGTCCCAGTGCCCACACATCATTCCTCAGTCAGCTCTTGAGGAACTCAGCATTTCCTCCACAAGCGATGTGGACATCACTCACTTCCACGGTCTCCCGAATTACCTCCTCACTCTCTCTCGTCCTTCTCGCGACAAACTCTGAAGTGCTCTCTGGACCTTCCAACAGGGGCTACGCCGCTGCATCTCATGGATGGCCTCGAGGATCAGGTACAGTATTAGGAAAGGATTCCAGGCTCGCGTCAATTGGGGTGCATTTGTTGGAATGAGCTGGGACGAGTTTCTATTTCATGTCTCCCTGGCTACCATAGTTGCGGAAGGTCATCGTCGAGGTTTTATGGCCAAAGAAATTACTATGCATTACTATACCAACAATGAACAAGCCCTCACATGCTACATTCCTTTCACACCAGCCAGCTACCCTGACCTGGCCGCCTATATCCACTTCCCATACGATCCACGGTACCCACGAACCACCTTCTTTGAAGACTTGCCTCGCCTCCTCACTTACCATGCGGAGAATGCGAAATCCTCCATTTCCGATGCCTCGAGTGCAGATGCCGACATGAATGACCTGGCTATCGAAGACATCACGGAACAGATGGGAAATCTGTCCCTGGATGATTAAGTCGGCAATCGTTGACTGGGGGGGCTATGTTATGGATATCGGGTGTACGTCATTAATCAACACTTACCGACTATCACCGCACTAACCATCGCGTAGGATATAGAAACTTCTTGGACTTTCTTTTCCTTTCTCCCTTTTCCTTCGACAGTTTTCTAGTAGATTCTCCTCAATCTCAAATCTTCCAGAATGTTCATTTCGTAGAATACATATATCGTGTTGAGTAGTATGCTAAAGACACCTAATTTTACCATTCTGAATTCCACTCCCTAAGTGTGAACTTGAGTGATGAAGATGGTTACGCCAAGCGCTTGCCGATCATCTTGCTTACTGACTACGCCAAGCGCTTTTTGGAACCCTTAGCTACGCCTAGCGCTTGCTAAACCTTAGGTCAGATCCTCCTTGGTAAAGTGAATCCTTTTCTCATTTACAACTCGTCTACTACTTACTGTCTTCACTACGTACATCGGACTCATTACTACCTAGAAAGTAGGCATATTCTTAACAATGTTTATTACCACCATTTCTGCTCACTTTATTAGGTACACTTCTAGACATTTTGTCTATACTCTTGTCGCATTTTATAGGATTTTGCACTATTTTTCTTGGACATCGCACCGGCTTTAGACCTATTGCCATCGTTTATATCCATTCCACACTCTCTGGACCGATTTTAGGACCTTCACCACTCGCTATAGCCCTTCTATACCGGTTTAGACCGATTTTAGGACCATTTACTGCATTTTATCGGTTTTACATTATTTTCTTGGACATTGCCCCGGTTTTAGGACCATAGCCGGTTGCCTATAGCCAGTGCACGTTTGCTAGATGTATTCCACATCTTCTCGGACGGTTTCTTAGTGTCCAGGTCACACTAGATCCTGTTCTATCTCATTAGTTGAGATCCCCCTCGGCTTACAGCCTGAGCCTCTTAGTACTCGACTGCTGAAGGGTACTACTTCCAGACTGTATAGTCGAAGTGTTGATACGCATGTTGGGTGTCTACCCTTAGATTTTGCGATTTTGTATGAAATATATACATACCAGAATCTAAATCCACTTGAATACGAGAGCTATTGCTGAGACTTCGAGCAGATAGCTAGGATCCTGTGCAATGAATGAAAATATAGAGTCGAAATACAGGACTTAGGAACAATACCTTGAAGGATTGAACCTACCAGCCTGAAATAGTCGATCTCTAATAGGTTTAAACAGGCAGATATATGCCACAACATCCTATTCGTGCACAATCCACTTAAACCAGAAGTAGCTAGTCCCTTAATGAGGTTGACTAGCCCCCAGACGAGGGAAATATTCCCCTAATGCGATTAAATAGCTGTGACTAGTTGTCTATGGTTTGCAGAATATTCCGAGGCAGTTCAAGCTCAAGAAAGAATAGATAGAAGAGCTTTCCAAGCTCGCATTCAGCAGCAAGTACTTTCCCTAATATGGCGGAATATTTGCTTCTATATTGAACAGATGAAGTGACTCGATAGTACTATCTATTGATAGTGACTTTAAACCTGTAGATACTCTGCAGACGAGTCGCATTCCAGAATAGTAGGCCTGTAGGCCATGAGGCTCACATCAGTGATCGGAGTATCCATATTAACGGATCAATTGATCAGGAATATTCCACTGACTGTAGCCTTGACTAGTTGCCTAGAGATAGAGAATGGTGACGCATTCTATGATGCAATAGCCTGGGCAGAGGGTAAATCGACTGGTAACCAAGCTATTCAGCTTTGCAGTTCCAGAACCTTTCCTAGTCTGGCAAAGAATGCTAGAATATTCCGATTCAAGCGACCATAGATCATCCTGGAAAGTAGGATAGAAGGCACCTAGACCATTTCGACCAGGAAACCCTCAACCCAGTAGTATGTAGCCTAGATACAGTCGGATATTAGCTTATACAGTATGACTATTTATCCGAGATAGATCGGACTATGTACAGTATATAAAGGCCTCCTAGATGTAATATACAGGAGGCAACACCCTCCCCACGATTTGGCATTATAGGCGCAGTGCTTGAGTCGATTCAAGGGCCTTGGAGTGAAACCTCGGAGTTGTAAGATAGTTGTTAAGTCCAGGGAGCTTGACATCCCTTAGAGTCGCACCTTAGCCAGTGAGCAGGGCGATTTCGAAGGCTTTTGTGTATATTCCTTGGATGAGACGAGTATTTCTCAAGTCCACTATATATAGAAAGAATATATCGATATTATTTGAATATTTTCGAGTTTGAATCGGCCAGTGAGCCATAGTATCAGCCAGTGAGCTGCAGACGTCGGCCAGTGCGCCATAGTAAAGCCAGTGTGCTATATAAATCGGCCTAAGTGCCATTTAATCTCAGAACCCGAAATATTTGAAGTCTCAGGACGAAAAGTTGTCCTTAATATATTGTATTTTGCCCACAAACCAGTGCTATATTCGCTAAGTCGAATTGAATAGCTTGAATACTCTTTGAAACGAAAGAACAAGTCGTAATAGTCCTGCTTCCTGCTGGAATAGTTGCGCACTTGGCAGAATATTTGATCTTCCAACCAAACTAGTCGGTTTGCAGAGGTCTTCTATCGATCTCGAAACACCTGAACTTATATATTTGGTGATTGTGAAGCGCAAGGATTGCTTTGGGTTGAGTATATACAAGTTTCACTTGTAGTATATTCGCTCTAGTTTAGTCTCTGCACCGTTACCAAGCACATCAGTGTATACCTGCGTCTAGAGGAATTGACCGCACGGAGGTGCACCGAACCACTTGCACAAACACATAGCCTTGACTACTGTGACTGCAAGCATCTTTCCTTAGCTCTCTCGGAGTTTTGGGTGTTGCCGTTGCCATGGAAGTCTAGGTTCAACAATGCTTGTACACACAAACTAAGATGAGAAGCAAACCGAAACGGGTTCACCACAAGGCTGATGAGATGGAGTCAGGGTGCATATTCTCAAGATACCAGCAGTGTCTTCGTCTGATTTCTCATAGGCATACCACACACAACGGCATCGGTTCGGATGACAAGAAGGTCAGCGACGTCCTGGCCAGGCTTACAAAGCTCACTTTGTGCCAGAAACCCTCAGAGAATATCGCACAAGTGTACGCCAAAGCCAGTGCTGAGTCGTGTCTCGATCCTGTTGGACACATCAATGCCATGCTGGCCGAGTTCAATTATCTGGGTCTCATAGCCTCTCCTTGCACCAAGAGAGCATTTCAGGTGCAAGGGTGTTCAGAAAGTTGGAAGCAGAGGGAACAGATGGAGAAGGCGGTCGAAGAGGTAGTTGGTTTATTACAGGATTTATTGTGTTTGGCTATGCTAGGAAGGGAGGAACTATGACAGTCATACCGTAACTTATCTCCAAAGGTTGTATAATACTAAAAAATATTTTGTCTACATCCGACTAACCCCGCAGTTCAGCAACTTCGGCTGAGGTTCACAGCTGGCTGTGCTTCTGTACAGTCAGTAAATAAAGTTTTTGAGTCAAGTAAGTGGCATGAAAGGGTAGGGAGGATCAACCAGGATGCAAGATTAGGCGGCCAAGCCAATTCCAGAACAATGTCCGATGTTTATACAAAAATGGTTGACAAGTATTGTTTTTGCAGGGTCATCATGCCATGGGTATTAATGGGATTCATTGTCTTAGGGTCTTCGATGTAAAGCATCATTGGGCAAGTGGCTCACACACCAATTGGCTTGCAGCCCGCCTGCTGGGATTCCGCACTGAACATCGAAAAGGGAGAAACTTCACCTACGAATTCATTGACACAGAGCTCAAGGTGTATTACATGACCTATCACTGGTCTGTCACTTTGAAAGAGGAGCCTCCGCTGCCTCTGCACAATCCCAATGTGGTGGAGGTGTTAACCCCAGAAGAACAAGCTTATGTACAAAGGCATAAAAATCAAATGTGTGGGGTGCATGTTTTGAGGGTCGTAATACATTGAACTAACTGCATACAGGTCCTGTATCGATGGTGGGAAACATGCGCTACTACCCTGGAAAATGCAGAGATGTCAAAGCTGGACTTCCCTTTGGTGGGTCTGCTTGCTGAAGTGGGAGGGTTGGTAACAGAGCAGCTTCGGGGACCACGTTGATATGCATGTTGTGTGTCTACCCTTAGATTTTGCGATTTTGTATAAGATATATGCACCCCAGAATTGATATCTACTTGAATATGAGAGCTATTGTTGAGACTTTGAGCAGATAGCTAGGATCCTGTGCAATGAATGAAGATATAAAGTCGAAATACAGGACTTAGGAACAATACCTTGAAGGATTGAACCTACTAGCCTGAAATAGTTGATCTCTAATAGGTCTAAACAAGCAGATATATGCTATAACATCCTATTCGTGCACAATCCACTTAAACCAGAAGTATCTAGTCCCTTAACGAGGTTGACTAGCCCCCAGATGAAGGGAATATTCCCCTAATGCGATTAAATAGCTGTGACTAGTTGTCTATGGTTTGCAGAATTATTCCCAGGCAGTTCAAGCTCTGGAAAGAATAGATAGAAGAACTTCCCAAGTTCGCATTCAGCAGCAAGTACTTTCCCTCATATGGTGGAATATTTGCTTTTATATTGAAGATATGAAGTGACTCGATAGTACTATCTATTGATAGTGAGTTTGGACCTGTAGATACTCTGCAGACGAGTCGCATTCCAGAATAGTAGGCCTGTAGGCCATGAGGCTCACATCAGTGATCGGAGTATCCATATTGACGTATCAATTGATCAGGAATATTCCACTGACTGTAGCCTTGACTAGTTGCCTAGAGATAGAGAATGGTGACGCATTCTATGATGCAATAGCCTGGGCAGAGGGTAAATCGACTGGTAACCAAGCTATTCAGCTTTGCAGTTCCAGAATCCTTCCTAGTCTGGCAAAGAATGATAGAATATTTCGATTCAAGCGGCCATTAATGAGCCTGGAAAGTGGACTAGAAAGTACCTAGATCATTTCGACCAGGGAACCCTCAACCCAGCAGTATGTAGCCTAGATACAGTCGGATATTAGCTTATACAGTATGACTAGTTATCCGAGATAGATCGGACTATGTACAGTATATAAAGGCCTCCTAGATGTAATATACTGGAGGCAACACCCTCCCCATGATTTGACCTTATAAGCGCAGTGCTTGAGTTGATTCAAGGGCCTTGGAGTGGAACCTCGGAGCTAGAGAATAGTTGTTAAGTCTCTGGGAGCTTGCCATCCCTTAGAGTTGCATCTTAGCCCATGTGCAGGGCGATTTGAAGGCCTTTGTGCTTATCCTTTGGATGAGATGGCTATTTCTCGAGTCCACTAAAGATAGAAAGAATATATTGATATTTATTTGAATATTTTCGAGTTTGAGTCGGCCAGTGAGGCATAGTAAAGCCAGTGAGCTTCAGACGTCGGCCAGTGCGCCATAGTAAAGCCAGTGTGCTATATAAATCGGCCTAAGTGCCATTTAATCTCAGAACACGAAATATTTGAAGTTTCAGGACAAAAAGTTGTCCTTAATATATTGTATTTGATCACAAACCAGTGCTATATTCGCTAAGTCGAATTGAATAGCTTGAATACCTTTAGAAACGAAAGAACAAGTCGTAATAGTCCTGCTTCCTGCTGGGATAGTTGCGCACTTGGTAGAATATCTGATCTTCCAACCAAACTAGTCAGTTTGCAGAGGTCTTCTATCGATCTCAAAACACCCAAACTTATATATTGGTGATTGTGAAGCGCAAGGATTGCTTTGGGTTGAGTATATATGAGTTTCACTCATTGTATATTCACTCTAGATTAGTCTCTGCACCATTACCAAGCACATCAACGTCCACACATGCATACAGCAGCACAGCTGTGGTCGAAACAAGGCTTCAGTGGTGATGTTCAAGACACCTATAATGACTGGTTCACTGAGAGTGGGCTGCTAGAGAAACAATGGATGGCAGAACGGGGCTGATGGATGTCAGATTATTTCAGGAGTCTCCCACCAGACATCTGCGCCCCATTCGAATGAGAGGCACAGGCAGAGAAGATGCCAGCAGGCCGAAAAAAGAAGAAAATGGCTGTACATTCAATGATGTCAGGTGAGGCAGAGGCTGAAGATAGTCAAAGCTCACTGCCAACAATTCCAGTCCTTGACGATGAGTGCCGTAGGCTCAATGTGTTAGTTCTGCTGGGAACACTATCTCCTCAGGAGTCTGCATGGTATGCATTGATTTGCTGGGTGTGCGAGAGAGTATCACTGACAGTATCAAAGGGTGTTGGACAATATCGCCTCTGTTGTGTGGCAATGGCTAGAGACATTGGGCAAGGCACTGATGTCAAATGTGACACTCATGATCATGGGACCACACCCAGGCCAAGGAGGCCAAATTGATTATGCATTGTATGTTGTATTTGGTTCTGTTTGGGCCATTAAGAGGACTGACAATAAATCTGTTTAAATTATGGTTGGAACAGGGATCTGAGACCAAAGGACTGGTCAGAAGTGGGTGGAGGGAAGGGTCATGACCAGGCCATGGAGCTGTTTATGGGCTTCGCAAGGTCATGCTTCAGTACGTTCATCTCGTAGTTCATCATTGTTGAGTGCCTGGTATTTATGTTCGTCATATAGCACCACAGGAAATGAGAGCATGTGCACTGAAGGTGCCAGACTCGCCAGCATCGGTGGAGAAGACGATTGTAGGGATTGTAGGGATGGATAATGATAGCGTCGTGGTTGAGGCTGGTGTGGAGCCAGAGGGTTCAAAGAAGAAATGTAAGAAGCGACTGAAGAAGATGAAGGCCACAGGAGAGAAGGAGAATGACAACGCCATCCTGCCCCCCACCAAATGTGTCAAAACCATGGGTTTGCAGGATGTGTCCAACAGTGTCATGCCTGTAAACATTTGTGAATATGTCTCAGTTCATGACAAAGATGACCCCATGGATGTACCATCAAACTCCGAGGAACTTCAATTGGAAGCCTTGGAGCTCCTGCCCAATATCAACCCAGTGCTGCAACAGCTATCAGATCACCCTGTCAATATCACACATTTGAGCAGCTCTGTTGATCCCAGTTCAGCAATGTTGAATGAAATTCGAAATGGTACAGACTCACCAAAGTCTGCCACATCTGAATTGCCATCGTCCCCCACCATATTTCCTTTGTTGCCAGCGCCAAATGCAGAGCCAATCATAGGACTGATCCCTCTGTTCCCGGTGACTGTGGCAGACCTAACGTTACTAGATCGAGATGTATGGCCTGAATGGTTTGAGGGCTTGATGGAATACCTGG
Source organism: Armillaria luteobubalina (assembly GCA_030435615.1). NCBI lineage: Eukaryota > Fungi > Basidiomycota > Agaricomycetes > Agaricales > Physalacriaceae > Armillaria > Armillaria luteobubalina. The sequence continues at coordinate 87,995 of JAUEPU010000039.1, forward strand.
AGGGTTATGATCTGGGTGAGTGATGGAAGGATGTGCTGGGCTGTTTGACGGTCTGGGAGGGTCGAGGTGGATTTGAGGATTTCAAGGGTGCAAGGAAAGGCCTGCCATCAAGTGGACACCCAGCAGAGGTGGCAACATGGATCAAGTTCTACAGATGCTCAAACTCAGTCATTGCACCAAACACTCTGAAGAGGTTTGCGAATGAGTGGTGGAAATGAATGCAGCTGGAATGGTGTAACATTGTGGCGGTGGAGGGGCCCCTCGGTGATGAATGCAGGGGACCTCTCGAAGGCGATTGGGAAGGGCTGGTGAAGCATGGTCAGAATGGGTACGTGTCACCAATTGCGTGTTTAGCATGGTGGGGACAGGCAGTCGGGGATGGTGATGTGGAATTACATAGAAATTGGGAACTAGCACTGGAGGAGTGTCACCATGTTCTGCTAAACTTGCTCACTATGCCTGTCATGTAGGTAATTTACACCCAATAAGAGTTCTGAATTTGCGTGTTCACAGCATAATTGAGACATAAAAAACATACAAAACATTCCAATGCGCAAGAAATGTGTGATAATTTTTAAAAAAATTAAAAAAAATGAGACAATGAAAAAGAGATTTGACACACCAAGAAAATATAATAGAAAATAGATGAGGATGAGTATATAGATGGCATAAATATTGCAGAAGTGGAAGGCCAACACATGGAAAGTTAAAACACAACGTACGGAGGGGAACGTGTGGCTGGAAAATAGGAATGTATAAGTGAATGGTGCAGATATTGCAGAAGTGGAACAGAACATGTGGAAGGGAACATACGGAGGGCAACATGCAGCTGGAAAACAAAAATAGGAATGGAAATAGGAACAGAAGAACAAGTGACAACATGACAAACAGGAATTATGACATGGAATGAAGTTTACTTGGAACATGACAAAGACAAATTATGTTGGACTGATGAATGCCACACTAGCTGAGATTACAAGCCACATGGAACAGCCAAAATGCAGAAATGCAGTAGAAATGCAATTACACAATAAATAAGTGGATTCCCCATCCAAAAACCGGTTTTTAACCAGAAAAATTTCTGCTTTCCCCAGGATCCAAAAATTGAGGGGATCCTGAGAAGCCAAAAAGGGCTCTATGGTTATTATCCAGCCAGGAGCCTTTTTCCATCCTGGATATAACCAGGGTCTGGAGGTCTAAGTTTACATCCACACCTGGGTATCCTATGGCAATCTGTCGGCCAAGGAGGTTGAGAGTGTCGTGGCTCCTTTGGATATAGATGATGCTGAACTCTCTGCGAGCTCTCTCAAGTGGCATGGTCATGTGTTGTTTGTAGATGACAAAGCATCTGAGGTGTCTCAGGCTTCTGAAGAACCCTCTGCCAATGAGTACAATAACAGATCTGACTGCGAACCTGTGTACATTTGTTTGTTGGTGGTCTGTCTGAAATTACATTTTCTTGTCTTTGGGTCTTAGCTCTGATGTCAATGCTGTCATTCAGCCATCATGCTCTCTGTAGGTGATGTCACATTCATCATCTGCTGCTTCTAACTTTCAGTATATGCAGTAGGTCGAAGGTCAAGACAGCCAAAGGATCTTATGTGGAAGAATTGTACATTTGGTCTTTTCATGCCATCTGTTATTGGTTTTCTTATAGTGTCTTGTGTTTTCAATGTAGGCTATGATCCGGTAATGCTGACAATGTCGCAGAGTCTGATGATGTCAAGAGCGACCCGACTTTATCTTTGTCAGTATTTTTATCTTCTCACACTGTTGCTTGATCATCATATATATTTGTTCACTTACAGCAAGAGTGATGTCCGTGGACACTCGCCTTCCCCAGTGTATCTGGAGGATCTGGAATTTATCACCCCAAAGCCGCAGACAAAAGGCAAGTCATCTGTGAAAGGCAGCAGTGCCCCAGGCCAATGAATGCCTGGAAAAGCTAAAAAGGTAGACCTTTCTAAAAACACGTGCTTGGATATTGACGTATCTGTGGATCCTGCAACCTCTACCTTGGTGAAGACCATGGGTTTGTCATCTGTCAGAACCAGAGGTTCCTGGGCTGCCAATCGTGCATGTAATTTTTGAAGTTTTGTTGTACTTCATAACATCTTTTTGCATTGAGCAGCTGCTACCCCTGCAGGCGACGCTACAGCAGATATGTGTAGTAGTCCCATGGGATCGCATACTCATGCTGATCCTGTTATGCCTGTGCAACCCAAGCTTGGTCCATCCAAACCTGCTGCCTCTACTGTCACCTCCCCTGCTGTGGGTGGTGGAACCGTTAAGGCAGGGGTTTCGAAGAAGAACTTATCTGCCAAGATGTCGACAACTTCATGCCCTTGCTTGAAGGCCACAGTCACTCCCAAAAAGGATGTTACACCGCTGTTCCTTCCTTCTGGTAATTATCTTCCTTTGATTTGTGTTCCTCTTATTGACCACTTTATCAGACGAAGATGATGTCTCGACACTGGTGCCAACACCTGCCTCTCAAGTCTCTAGTGATCTGGCAGCTCTTCTCGGGTATGCTTTCCCTGGTGTGTGCTTACTCATACTGAATTTTCTCTAGAGACAATGTGCGGGACTCTTTGCCAGAGCCTGATGATGCTCGCCCTGTATTGCACTTGTTTGATACCACGGTGTATGTGCTTGCATGTTGTCTATTCTCATCTTAAAATCTTAATATCTATGTTGTTCCTTTGCAGTGCACCCTATAAACCTGGCCCAGATCTCAGTGAGCCTGTTGACCCCACTCTCCATGTCATGCAGCCTGAGTTGATGGAGGATCATTTGGTCACCCTGGGTGCATATGCTTCACTGCCGTCACTTAGGTATGTATCAGTGACCATCTTCGACAAGTCTCTCTCTTCATTGTCTGTGTACTATTTACAGTGTGTATTGTGCAGTCATACCCACTGGGTTTGCTCTGGACACATTTGACCTGCCCCAATTTCTGTCTTTTGTTAACATGGCCAAGTTATTCCAACTTGATAGTTTGCTGTTCATGATGTTGCCTTTACTCTGTTCATGTATTTACCGACGAGCTCGACAGATCCCTGGTTGAAGCTTTCAAGTTTGATCGATACAGTAGTTTTGTCAATCTTGCGCATGCTCCCCCCTTGGTTCTGTCTTTGGAGGGAAAGTCATTGCATGTTGGCGGTTCTACTGCTGTGTGCATGACTGTCGGTCTCGCAACCGAGTGCATGCTATTTGAGCCTGCCCATCAAGGTGGCTACATGAGCGCTAGCGTTACCCAGGGAGGCAAGCGTGTCAAGCACTTGAGGATCATGCCATTTCACCAGATGTTCTGTCATGAGTCCACCACATGGGCTTTGGCATTTGACCTTGAGTATGTGGAAACCACATGCATCTCTAACCAAGGAGTGTTGTTTCCCACTAGGGTTGAGGATCCTTCCAGGCATGGTAACAAAAATTCCAAATGTCTGTTTCAATCTTGATTTGATTATCGAGCTAATTAGTGGATTTAATGTAGATTCATCTGCACGTTCATTGCCCACCAAGGGACAGTGGAGATCATCAGCTAAGAAGACCCTAAGTGCTGAGACAGTCAGCCCTGGTAGCAGTTATCCCACATCAATGGGATTCATGGATGAAGGTTCTTACTCTGTTCTTACCTCTTGTTATACATTATTGCTCATCTCCCCACTTAGTGCCCATTTACAATGGATGTGTGAGCACTGGGACCCAGTTTCTTTACCACCCTAGTGACTTTGCAGTGATCAAGTCCTTGCCTTGCTTCATGACATCTCATGATCTTGATGCATTTACTCTCATTTCCATCAGATATTCTCTATTGGTATGGACATCCTTTAACAACGAGCCACGTCTCTCTCCCAATATACTTTTCACTGTTGTATTGGGCACTGTGCCTAAGCAGGAAAAACTCGCCGAACTTGGCTTTTTTGATTGAGGGTGCAGATTTATTCCACATGTATTATGCATGTGCTGTGTAGTATGTACCATCTTTAGTATAGGTTATGTTGTCCGGAATGTGAATTGTGTCTGCCCCTGATTGGGTGTCTAGACTTTATGACTGTATTTTCAACTTAGATGTCTTCAAAATCGCATTTTGGCCAAGGGAGTGCAATAAGCATATGCATGGGCTTCAGTGTATCATTGACCCCTCAGGCAGACTCAAGCATGATGCACCTTCTGGAGTGATGCACCAGCAGGTGCATCACACCAAGTGTGCCTTACTTCTCTTGCCACACATGTACACTTCACCACTGTCTTCTTTGCTGATCTTTGTAACTCTTTCGATTGGTTATCTTTACAGTACATATGATCCTGTACATCTGTCAGGTCGTAGCTTTGGCCAAAGCTCGCTGTTACCTCTCAAATTCTCAAGAGTAATGGCTTCTTCTCTTGCCTTCTTCCACTCACATATTCAATTCAGTCAGCGAATGCTGTACATATGTATCTGTCCATGGCTGGGGGCTTTTTTTCCTTTTTCCTACCAGCATGGCATGTTGGATACCAGTGTCCAATAGGGTACATGTCGTTTCATCATGTGGCCATATTTATCCTCTTACTTCACTCTCTGAAAGGCACTTAGACCATCTGCTTGCATTTCACTCTGTTTTCCTTCTTGCGTTGCAAGTAATCTTGTCTGTGGCCTCTCATTGCAATAAATCTTTCTTTGATGGACACCTCTGTGTGTTTTTCTGTTGTCCTTTTTTTCCGGAAAGTTATCTTATGGTTTGGTTAGTTCGATGATGCATTGGAAGATGCTGTCCTTGTGGATATCGAAACACATACTGAAGGCCTTGAAGGGACTGGATATTTTGATCAGATCAACAATGGTGAATTAACATTTCGTCTCTTCTCTGTTTTCTGAAGGCACGCTGATATTATTTTACCAGGCAAGCATTGCTATTATTGATACATGGACTGGATAGTTGGCATCTGTCGCCCTCAAGACAGTTTGCTATATCGCTCATTGTTTCGTTATTACCGCTTCCTCATGGCTGATGATACGTTGGAGACTGTCCCCGATGGGCATGTCCCTCTTCATCTTTCCTCCCTTCCTTCTCCCTCATATCTACCACCCAAATGGTGGTCTGAAATCTTCAATCTTCTTGATAGAGGCCAGTTGTGTGAATTAAGACTGGTCTCCATGTACTGGCATGGTGTGGTGACCCCATTACTGTTCACCTCCATTCATTTGGCTCTTCCTATGGCATGGCAGTTATCCCACAATGCTCCCATCTATCGACGTCTTGCCAATCATATCCAGATCACTATTTTGTCTTTTGTTGTTAGGAACACCTTGACCGACATGGTTTGATCCATGACATTTGTCAATTGGCATTTTATGCCCTACTGCTTTTTCCTGCATACCTTCATGACCATTGACATGGTACATTTCATTTCAGTTCCTGGGACCCCTGCTACCACGTCCCATATCCCTTATCCTTATCTGCTCCCCTGTTCCATCAGACATCTGATTATCTGGGGTTGTTCGCTGTACAGACACAGCGTCAAAGGTCTGCTGTCTTCATCATCAAGTGCTTACCTGGAAACATTGGAGTTGGATAGCTTGGAACACAGCAGTATGGTAATGTCCCTTTATGTTCCGACTGTTGTTGAATACCTTTTCTCATTTCTTTATATGTATTACAGTACATTCTTTCAAATCTGTTGTCCCTTCAAATAGCCACCTGGCGTGTCTTGACTGGTTTGGATGGATTCCGACGATCATCCAGTATTGCTGGTCCACTCCCTACCCTGAGGCACGTATGTTTGGACTTATCATACAATGCCATTCGTCGTGTCCTCTCTCCCAGTGATCCCCTTACTTTGCTCAAGGATGCCAAGGATTTGCTTCATCAGCTCTTCCATGAATCTTCATTTCGTAATGATCTCAGCTCATTATTGTTGTTGGCCGAACATTTTCCATCATCCGTGCACTGCAATATGTTGACATCGCTTGACATCACTATTGTGCACAATTTGTTTCCGCTGATGTCCTCCTCACTGAGGGACATCCAGTACACTTTACAGATGCTGGTCTTGAATTATCATGAGTTTCCACTCCAATGCCCCTTGAGTTGGTCATCCTCAATTTTGTTTTCTTCCTAGCTGCCAGGGTCTTCAGGGGCCATGCACCCAACAGTCACATTGATTTATTGTGTTTGATTGTTCTTAAACATTTGATGCTGAATACTAGCCTGATGTACTGGCACAATTCGGTGCAGTCTACCTTCTCCTGGCATGCTCTCATGAAAACTCTGCAGTCCTCAGTCCTCCATATCACTGTTAAATATGAAGGCAATGACTTAGTGCTGCGATAAAAACTTAAGAAGGACCATTTTCAGCACCTACTTCTCGATGCTGTTTCTTATCCTGGTCAAGTCGCCCCTTTGGGGGGTGAGCTGTACCTTTGCCTCATTCCATACAAGCGAGATGAATTTGACATGCAGGAATATGAGGCCATCAGTACACTGCTTGAATCCATCGCATATGATGAAAGCATACAAGCCTCCATCTACCCTGTTCAGATTGAATATGGCAGCAAGGTGGCATTGGATATGGCCACCATTGGTTAAGGATCCTATGGATGTTGGTAAGTATGCTGTTCATACTTTTCTTGGGCTTCATTATCTGTCTCTTGATATGTCAGCCTTTGTTGCCTCGTTTTCCTTTCTACCATCCTGTCTTTACAATATATTGATCCAATGCCTGCAGCTATCACTTATGTGTGCCAACCAGTGAATATACCTACCCTTCATAGTGTTCTGCCATCTGCAGCAGGGTATCAACAATGTCGCCCCTTCCCATGGACGATCCTGGTCACCAATGACAGCTCAAACATGTATAGCCTGGGTCTCCATCATTCTGCCATCGATTCACTTATCTGCTCTGCCTTCTTCTGCACCTCGCTTCTAAATTCCCCCAGCTAATGATGTCTTCTGGTATTGATTTTCCCCCTTCATTGGTAGCTGTACAACGGTCGCCAAATGAATCCCGCTGTCTGAATGGACTGAACAGGTAGAGAGGCTTGTTTGAATATTTGTCCCTTTCTTGGTTAATTCTGTTATGTGTATTTGTGACCCCCATCCATTGGATGTTGCATACTGTTATACCTTTTATAACCTTTCGTCTTATTGCAACTGGTGATATGCATGTTGTGTGTCTACCCTTAGATTTTGTGATTTTGTATAAGATATACATCCCAGAATCTAAATCCACTTGAATATGAGAGCTATTGCTGAGACTTCGAGCAGATAGCTAGGATCCTGTGCAATGAATGAAAATATAGAGTCGAAATACAGGACTTAGGAATGGTACCTTGAAGGATTGAACCTACTAGCCTGAAATAGTCGATCTCTAATAGGTTTAAACAGGCAGATATATGCCACAACATCCTATTCATGCACAATCCACTTAAACCAGAAGTATCTAGTCCCTTAATGAGGTTGACTAGCCTCCAGATGAAGGGAATATTCCCCTAATGCGATTAAATAGCTGTGACTAGTTGTCTATGGTTTGCAGAATATTCCAAGGCAGTTCAAGCTCTAGAAAGAATAGATAGAAGAGCTTTCCAAGCTCGCATTCAGTAGCAAGTACTTTCCCTAATATGGTGGAATATTTGCTTTTATATTGAACAGATGAAGTGACTCGATAGTACTATCTATTGATAGTGACTTTAAACCTGTAGATACTCTGCAGACGAGTCGCATTCCAGAATAGTAGGCCTGTAGGCCATGAGGCTCACATCAGTGATCGGAGTATCCATATTAACGGATCAATTGATCAGGAATATTCCACTGACTGTAGCCTTGACTAGTTGCCTAGAGATAGAGAATGGTGACGCATTCTATGATGCAATAGCCTGGGCAGAGGGTAAATCGACTGGTAACCAAGCTATTCAGCTTTGCAGTTCCAGAACCTTTCCTAGTCTGGCAAAGAATGCTAGAATATTCCGATTCAAGCGACCATGGATCATCCCAGAAAGTAGGATAGAAGGCACCTAGACCATTTCGACCAGGAAACCCTCAACCCAGTAGTATGTAGCCTAGATACAGTCGGATATTAGCTTATACAGTATGACTATTTATCCGAGATAGATCGGACTATGTACAGTATATAAAGGCCTCCTAGATGTAATATACAGGAGGCAACACCCTCCCCACAATTTGGCATTATAAGCGCAGTGCTTGAGTCGATTCAAGGGCCTTGGAGTGGAACCTCGGGGTTGTAGAATAATTGTTAAGTCCAGGGAGCTTGCCATCCCTTAGAGTCGCACCTTAGCCAGTGAGCAGGGCGATTTCGAAGGCTTTTGTGTATATTCCTTGGATGAGATGAGTATTTCTCAAGTCCACTATATATAGAAAGAATATATCGATATTATTTGAATATTTTCGAGTTTGAATCGGCCAGTGCGCCATAGTAAAGCCAGTGTGCTATATAAATCGGCCTAAGTGCCATATAATCTCAGAACACGAAATATTTGAAGTCTCAGGACGAAAAGTTGTCCTTGATATATTGTATTTGCCCACAAACCAGTGCTATATTTGCTAAGTCGAATTGAATAGCTTGAATACTCTTTGAAACAAAAGAACAAGTCGTAATAGTCCTGCTTCCTGCTGGAATAGTTGCGCACTTGGCAGAATATTTGATCTTCCAACCAAACTAGTCGGTTTGCAAAGGTCTTCTATTGATCTCAAAACACCCAAACTTATATATTTGGTGATTGTGAAGTGCAAGGATTGCTTTGGATTGAGTATATACAAGTTTCACTTGTTGTTGTTATTGTCCTTCCATTTATCATGATCATGATATGTATCTCTCTTTTTCTCAGTTCGATTATCAACAATTGCAATACCTTATTGAACAGTTTGAAAATACTGCCATAATGTTGGACATAGCAGCAGGGGTACGGGACAGTGACTGCCAGTTGATGATCTCTTCATTGGCAGTATCCTGACTCCACACATATTAGAATCCCACCCTTATACTGCTTTCCTAAAAAGGGTTGCCAAGTACACCCACTGTCACTATGCTATGGTCAACCGAGAGCATGGAAAATCTATGGATGCATTCCCTACTACATCCTCTTGGCACCCTTTCTATCATTCCTGTGTGATGTTTTTACTATTGGTCACTGAGGTCTTTCCCTCCATATGTCATGACCCCATCGACTTCATGCCTTCTGTCATCTCGGCTACAGCTATTACTCCATTCCCATTGCTATCCCTTCCTGTCAAGATCATCCAATTAACCTTTTTGTTCATCCCAAAGACTGAACTTATCCACCTATGTCTTGTCTGTCAGATGTGGCATCGTTTATTGACATGATTCACCCATGTCCATATTTGATTGGCTCTACCTCCACACTGGTCAGACTTTCAAGATAAAAAATCCTCCATGCCTTTGGTCATGACAGACTATGCGATCACCAGCGAAGTTGTGTTCGTCTATCTTATGAGTGGTCTGGGCTTGCAAAACACTGTGGAAGAGATCGAGCTCGTTAACTGGCCTGCTCAGAAGGTGTGCTTCTTTTATCATACCTTCCCAAATGTTCATGTTTTCAGGTTCATGGGTATAGGGGACCATTTAACCAGCTATGTCCCATCCTTACCTCAGTGTCACCTGCTGCCTGCTACACTTTGTACCATCGGGTTAATAGAGTGTTGCTTATTTGGTAATAGTCTCAAGGAGTTATTGGGACCGCGAACGCAGGTGTCAAGCTTATCCCTACGCCATGTTGACCATGGCTACATTGTGTGTTACTTTGACATGCTTCGCCTTCCAATCTGTATTTATCCTTTGTTTTTTATAGTCCATTCCCCCAGAGGTGGAGTCCCCTCCTTCTGACACAGACATGCTGGATGCCATGCTCTGGCTGATGTGCCATGGCCTCAATGACAATGACCAGCACAACATGCGTCATCCTCCAAGTCTCCGAAAACTATGCATCAAATTTTCAAGCGTACACTATCATTCTCCTTGCACCATATACCACATTGGACATGCTCTTCATGATCAGTTGTTTGCAACCCAGGCCATGGTTACCAACCTCATGCGGATTGTCCCTTCAGATGTGAATTTCCTCTTGCCACATGCTGCAGCGAGCTCAAAGAATTGGATATGGTGGTTGGGGACCTGATCTGGTGCATAGTGATGGACCTTTGGCAGTGCGTCCGTGGTACTCTGAGGTGTTTGAGCCTCGACTGCTGTGAGTCACATTCTCGTACACTTTATTGCTTGACTTTAACATCTGTTCCAGTGGCGGAAAGACCTGGTCCTACAGATAAATATTTGCATCTGAACTTTTTACCAAGACTACAGACCATTAAAATTTCAGTATTTGTGACAGCCTGAAGTGTTGAGTTAATGTAATCCTTGGGCATAGCTCTCTATCTCACCGCCATCTGGACCTTTTTACAATTCGCAAGCCATTCCCCGCTTGATGTTTCTGTGTATATTTGAGGAATCCGATGGACATATGTGGGTCAATCAATCTATCGATGCTGGTTCTATTGATCGATGTCATGGAATCTTAAAAAATAAAATAAAACTGATGCGCATTCATACACCCTATCAAGCTTTGTAGATCGGCTTCTTAGATGCCTCACTGTCACTAAATTCCGTTAATTTTAGTGCGATGATGAGCCTTGCAGCTCTGTGCACTCATAAATTCGTGGATCTGTAAAGATCTAAGGATACTTCACCCCTTTAAACTTCATATCAAGGCACAGCCATGATCCACAGGCACCATGATCTGCAGGCACCATGATCATCAATCCTATTTAAAACACACCTCAGAAATAGCCTATGGCTATGCCAGATCAATTGGAATGGCTGTGCAACTATTACACAAGTTAAATAACAAAGTTAGCGAACTTATTCATTGATACAGTCAGCAGCCATCAAGATATTACCAAGGCTGTTTGCTTCGCGAAGCAAGGAGGCTTAAAACACCCAGAATTACCCATAAAGTTCGCGCAGCAGCCGCTTTGCTCAGTAATGCACAGTTACTTCCACATGCTATGCGCAGCAATGCACAGTTAGAAGTTCACAGCAGCTTACTGATTGCTGACTGTCTTCGACACAGCAGCAGCAAGGAATGGCTAATAATACTTCATTGGATGATTAATAGTTCGCTTGTGTTGCGAATCAACCAGGCAAGGACCAATGTAGCTTACATACAAGTAATTCTTCAGTAGTATAAGTAGAAAGTCGAAATAGATACATAAAGAAAAACAGAGACTAGAGAGGAGACAATAGGACACAAGCTTCAGAGAAAGTTCTCGAACTTGTTCCTTGCCTTCTATACCTCCTACATCTGATATACCTTCTCGAAGTTGTAATTCTCTGCTGCCCATCGGAGAAATAACACTTAGTGAACCAATATTCACTAAAAGTCACTTATAACTTCGCGAAGCCTTCCTCTGCTCCAAAAACCTCGTCAGGAAACCTTTACTGGTTACCCTTGCGTGGCATTCTCTTCAATTTAAGTTCGAGAACATACCTGTGCGCTTCAAAGAGCAATCCGCAGCTAGGATTGAAGTCTTTAGCCACTAACACCTACTACTACTGTTTCCTAGTCTAGGAAACGACACCACTTAACTCTCATTGAGTTAGACACCTTGGGACCTTAGCCACCTTTCCTATAACAGGAGAAGTTCGGAAGCTTGTCCAGTTAAGTTCGACTCAAGATTTGTACTGACTTGCTTGATATTAGAATCCTCTTGAGCTTTATAAGTTCAAGAACTTCATCTTGCTTGCACATACATCGTCTTGGACAAAGCCTTGCTTACACCTAGAGCAAGAGCATCATAGATTCGTATAGAGAGTCTTCCCATTGAATTCCTAACCAGGATTTCGACACACACCAGGTGTGCGCAGCATATAGCCTGCCCCACTCAGTATACACCCAGATTTGCGATTCCCTTCCCTTCTTGAAGTGCTTCACGCATAGACCTTGCTTCGCGAAGCTATAATTTGCAGCATAACACCCAGTAGCCTTGAATAAGCTACGATCTTAGGACCTACAGTCACTGCATGGAGGTGCCCGACTAGACTCGCTAAGAACCTGCCTTCAGATTCTGTGAAGGATTATACTTACCGTTCAGGTGTAGTGTTTTCTGCCCGCAGGAGTCTTCAGGTTCATCAGCGAATCACATTGTATTATTCATTACATTTTACTCTCTGGCTTCCCTCATTCAATACATTGTCGTCGTGCACAAACCAATCTTGTTTGAATCGTTACAAGATGACTTATCATCCTTGCTTCATCTGTTATCTCTTCTAGCTATAAAAGACAGCGATATTCCAGATCCTACACCCCTCCCTCACCTTCCCATTTGCATCTCTGGTTTTGATTCAAGTATCTATTCCTGTGATGTCTGTGCATACTTTGGTGAGCATCGTATTTCCGAGCAATACGATCATGCTAATTCATGATGTTACAACCTCCCTTCTTCTTGTCTTCATCTGCCCACATGTAAAGTATGACTTCAAAGCCATGGATGATAAGGTTTTTGACTTTGAGAACGATAAGTTGGCTGGCCATGTGCTTGCATCTATTGTGGACAGTAGGTTCACCTTTGTGTTTATCCCTGACAAAGGCTGATGTTTATATAGGCTCTCATGTGTACTACAAGTACTTGGATGCCTTGGTTTTTTCTGGTACCATTGAGGGAAATCCTCTCAAAGCCAACTTATATCAGTCCCTCAAACCTCATCTAACTTGTTTCATCGGCGATTGGCAAGAGTTTAACCACAAATACTTCTCTTCCTCCCCTTTCAGCTAGGACACTGCGCTCAGTTCATTGTTCATGGATTTCCCTGATGAGCTCAAAATGGCTGTCCTCAACGTTATTCCCCATTCAGACCTTCTTGCCCTCCATATGGTTAACAGGTGCTTGTGGGAACTTGTTATGCCTATCACACACTCTCGCCTATGATTTCGAATGCCTCCATCCAGTTGGGCTGCTTTCACAGAAAATTCTACTGTGGTGTACAAGTGGGCTGCAGCAGCAGAGATCCTGGGTGCCATCTTCATTCACAAAGCTTGGTTCCCTGTCATGTCCATAACATTCCAGTTGTGGCCAATGAACCAATACTGTTTTTTCAAGTTTTTAAAGAATGCTCTGGTTACTAGTGTTACTATCACCAGTCATCGCTACCCTTCGTCATTCTTTCCCCACATTCCTTTCCCTTTCATGTTGCCTCCAACAGTCAAATGTCTCATTGTTGTGAGATGCTCCCTTACCTGCCATAGTCTGTTATTTTGCTTGCTCCGGGAATGTCCCTGGAATCCTTGGAGTTTGATTGAGTTGATGACGGGTTTGTGGTAAGCACTACTTTTTGTCCTTCTGGTGTGTTTTGGCAGATTCTGACACTCTGTTGCTTGTGTATATTACCCCAGTGGATCCCACATCAACAGACATCCTCAATTGGCATGAGCTGAATGGTCTCACCAGTTATTGCCAATCTCTTGTATGGAACCCCCTCCAGCATCCCTTAGATGGCTGAAAATCAGTTTTGTTAGCAGAGCAAGCCAACATTGGTTGGATCTTACCCGTTTACAAGACGTGTCAATGTGCGACGTTTCTACAACATTCCTTCAGTCATGACTTAGTAATTACAATAGAACTTACTAGAACATTTGTTGAGGTATAAAAGCCTCATAGTTATATCACAATACAATACTTACTTCTATTTTTCACTCTACTGCTGCTAATAGGTTATGGGCCCCGGCCATAACTGAATCTCAACGATAATACACTCACCTCGCATACACTCTCTATCAATAGACTACCATGTCCACCAACACTTTCTCATCCACAGCAAAACTCGGCGAGTACTTCGCAAAGCTCCCTGCATGCAAGGCTGATGGCATGAACTGGATCTTCTTTCATGACCAATTCCTTTTTGCTATCGATGCTGCGGGTCTTAGTGACCATTTCAAAGATGTTATGACTGCGAATGAACCGACTGCACCAGCTGTGGTAGACCCGAAGAATCCCACAGCAGACGAGACCAAGGCATTGAATGAGTATGCGAAATGGTGCCGGATTTGGAAGTCTGAGCAGGCCATAATCAAGCAGGGGATCACCTCAGTAATTTCGGATTCACTGTTCTTGAAGGTGAAGGGTGAGGTGATGGCAAAAGCAATGTGGGAGAAGGTGAAGTCGGAGTATGAGAAGAAGTCAAAGATGGTCACAGTTGACCTGCGCCGAAAGCTCCAGGATGAGCGATGCACAGAAGGAGGTGATGTGAAGACTCACCTAATGAAGCTACAGTCCATATGCGAGGACCTCATTGTGATGGGAGCGGACCCAGGCGATGATAACTTCATTGCAATAGTCCTCGGATCACTCCCTACCTCATTCGAAACATATATCTCTGCGCTTACAGGCGCATCGACACTCCTTGGCAAGGCTCTCGATCCCAATATGGTGCTACAGGGCATCAGTGATGAGGCAGACCGACGAAAGGTCAGGTCAGCAGGAAAGGGCGAGAAGGAAGCAGCATTCTATGGTGGGAATAGTGGAAAGAAGTCAAGGAAACCGGTGGAGTGTTTCAACTGCCATTTGAAAGGACATATGGTGAGAGATTGTTGGGCAAAGGGAGGAGGAAAAGAAGGCCAAGGCCCAAGGAAGGGCCATGGACAAGCAAACTTGGCAAAGGAAGCCAAAGAGTTTGATGGCGCATGGTTTGCAGAGGAAGAAGAAGACAAGGACGACTTCTCGGATCTGCCAGCCCTTCAGGAAGTCAGCGACAGTGAAGATGAAGATAGCGAAGACGAAGCTGATGAATTAGGCATCAGCACACCAGAAATCATTGAAGAAATAACCTTGCTTACTTCTGGAAATCTCATAGCAGCTGTTGCTGACTCAGAGCACGAGTATGAAGTTGATATCTTTGACTCTGGCGCTAACAGCATATGACTCTGTCACATCACCGATTGATGAATTATACGGCTATCAAGCCTCGAGGAATAATGGTGGCAGACAAGAAGAAGTTCGAAGCACTTGGGAAAGGTGACATGTGTATCACAATTCCTAATGGGAAGGATCAGACAACAAAAGTCCTTGTTAAGGATGTACTCCATGCACCGAATCTTGGAGTTGCACTCCTTTCTGTTGGTCGCATCACACAGGCAGGTTATTCCCTTGATTTCAAGGAGGAGGAGTGCCGCATCTTTGATAAGAAACATCATCAAATTGGATCAATACCCCATGTCAATGGACTATACAGACTCCATGTACCGGTTCCCCATTCAGAAGCCTACCACGTCAACGATGGACCTCGTATTGTGACACCTGATGAGCTTCATCATCTGATGGGTCATCTTCCAGTCGATGCAGCAAAGAAGCTAGTCAAGGATCAATTAGTTGATGGTCTAGAACTTGATGAAGGAAGCCCTACCTCGAAGGATCAATGCCTGTCATGTCTGCATGGTAGAATGACTAGGAAAGCAGTCTCCAAGTCGAGGGAGAACGACGTGTCAGGGGGAGTAGGTGATCAAGTTCACAGCGATGTATGGGGACCCACAACTATTGAGACACCCCAGCACAAGAAATACTATGTTACCTTCACAGACAACGCGTTGTGCTACTCTGTAGCCATGCTACTTCACTCAAAAGACGAGACATTGCAGTCATTCAAGGATCTTGAGGCGAGATGGGACAAGTTACATGCTATCAAGATCAAAATATTGCATTCGGATGGAGGAGGGGAGTACAAGAGCCACGATTTCGATGACTACCTAGCTGAGAAAGGAATTCAGTGTCGCTTCACAGTCCATGACACCCCTGAACATAACGGAGTCGCTGAGAGACTCAATCGCACACTCCTAGAGAAGATCCGAGCAATGCTCCATGCTGCAGAATTACCAAAGAACTTGTGGGGTGAGGCACTGAAGCACACAATTTGGTTGAAGAATTGGACATTGTCAAAGGCTATTGGTGGCCATACACCATATGAGGTGTTCCATGGATCAAAGCCTGACTTGCGGCATCTCCAAGAATGGGGCTGCAAAGTCTGGGTACATGTTGAGGATGGTTCGAAGCTTGATGGACGTGCTCGTGAGGGTCGGTGGCTTGGTTTTGACCAAGAAAGTAATGGACACCGAATTTATTACCCACATAATCGCACCATACACATTGAAAGAAGCGTTAAATTCCCAGAAATGCGCAGGAGAGGAGGAATTCACAGAGTGCTGAATGATGGGGAGAATGCAGAAGTTAGCAATGAAAAGAAGACCAAAAACATCCAGCATGCATCTGCATTATCCAAACCAGCGCCACTTTCTCTACCAGGTTCCCCACTCACTACACCACCAGACACCCCTCCATTAAGCCCGACATCAAAGCCAGTAAAACTGACTGCACCACAAGACATTTCGAGCAAAATTGATGTAAAGAACATCATTGTAGGCACTCAAACACATCGAGTTGCCAATCTTGTCCTGTCTGAGTCAGCTGCTGACTCAGACACTAGCGAGTATGCATACTTGGCTTTAGGAGACCTGTCGGATGAACCAAGTGTTGAAGAAGCAAAGAAAAGGGAGGACTGGCCATTGTTTAAACAGGTGATGGACATCGAGATGGAAGCAATGCAGAGGACAGGCACATTTGGAGATGGACCTGTTCCCAAGCCAATCGGATGCAATACTGTTGGATCAAAGTGGGCACTTCGCATCAAATGCAAGGCTAATGGAGAAATCGATAAATACAAGGCATGTCTTGTAGCTCATGGCTTCACTCAAGTACAAGGTGTCAACTACTTCGAGACTTTCTCACCCACTGCCAAATTATCATCTCTTTGAACCATTCTGTCCATTGCTACACACCACAACTGGGATATAAAGCTGTTTGATTACTCTGCTGCCTTTCTCAATGGCGAGTTTTCAGATAATGAAGAGATCTACATGGAACAGCCACCACACTACACCAATGGAAATCCAAATGAAGTTATCTGCCTCTGACGCACTATATATGGGCTCAAACAGTCAAGTCGAAAGTGGTACGAGAAGCTCACCACATCACTTGCCACATTAGGATTCCATGCACTTCATAATGATCATGCGGTCTATCATCTCATCAGAGGAGACGATATCATTTTGATGGCTATTCATATTGATGATAGCACAATCACCGGCACATGCCCTACCCTAATCAATGAAATTCAGGAAGAAATCGCATGAGTATTCAAGATCACAATGCTTGGACCACTCAATTGGCTTCTTGGAATGGAAGTCAAATGGGATGGCGAGAAACACACATTATCAATTTTGCAGACAACATACATTGACTCAATGCTGCAGAAATTTGGGATGACTGATTGCAAACCAGTCTCCATACCGCTTGATCCCACAACTCAGTTATCATGGGAACAATGTCCCAACACTCTGAGTGATGTCGCTGATATGCAAGATGTCCCATACAGGGAACTCATTGGTGGCCTAGTATGGCTTTCTACCACCACTTGACCAGATCTTGCATTCACAGTCTGTGTTCTATCACGCTTCCTCGATAACCCTGGACGTCCCCATTGGAATGCAGCAAAATGTGTGCTGCAGTACCTTAAGGGTACACGCACCCTGGGACTTACATATGATGGATCAAATGAGACACATGGTCTCAACATCTATACAGATGCTGACGGAATGTCACTCAAGAATTGCAATGCCATATCAGGCTATGCATTCATTCTCAACAGTGCCACAGTCTCATGGTCGTCGAAGCAGCAGGAAATCACAGCACTATCAACCACTGAAGCAGAGTATATTGCTCTAACTTACACAGCAAAAGAGGCCATGTGGTTTTGCTACTTCTTGGCTGAATTATTCGGACCGATTTCCATCCCATTCATCATCTATAGTGACAATCAGTCTGCCATATCACTCACGCATGTGGAACTCGGACAGTTCCATGCCCGTATGAAACACATTGACATTCAATATCATTTCATCTGTGAGAAAATTCAAGAAAGGACACTTGAAGTCATCTATTGTCCAACTTCCGAGATGACTGCCGACATCCTAACCAAGGTGCTCACATCATTCAAGTTCAAACCCTTCATAGAGGCTCTTGGATTGATTTTGGCTTGAGGGGGAGTGTTAGCAGAGCAAGCCGACGTTGGTCAGATCTTACCCATTTACAAGACATGTCAATGTGTGACATTTCTACAACATTCCTTCAGTCATGACTTAGTAATTATAATAGAACTTACTAGAACATTTGTTGAGGTATAAAAGCCTCATAGTTATATCACAATACAATACTTACTTCTATTTTTCACTCTACTGTTGCTAATAAATTTTGCCCCGGTCATGCCAGACAAGATCACATCCACATTGTATCAACTGACTTTTATGCAACACCTATTCATTCCCAGCTTTTTCGAGTACCCCAGTCCCAATCCATATTCAAGCTGTATCTGCAGGATAACGAGACTTTCCCTGTCCATCTTTGTCTATGCTCCCTTGTGGAACTTGACATCTGCATCGGGTCATTTCTGTCCCAATGTGTCCGATGGGGTTGGAGTGAGATGGCCAGTTCTCTCACCACGTTGACTATATGAGCATGTGAGCATTTTGGCATATCGTTGTCTGTTCGTTATTTAACTTAGGTACTCCCAGGTGACATTGAATCTCCTGAATATGGTAACAGCCATCTACTGTTGGCTGGCCTAGAGTCCTTAAAACATGTCAAACTAGTTGCGCCTGTTTCTTCCATTCGCCAGATGCTATGGAGCATCATGACATGGACGTCTCCTGAAAAAGAGTTGTCCTCTGCTACACTCAGCATAACCATTTGTGTCAATACACACCGTTGATGGGAATTGCCTCGTGAACTGTCAGAAAGTTTCCTTCATCGCATACTACTCTCCATGAGATATACCGAGTATCACCACTTTGGTGGTTCTGTCTGAATATCTATCACATTGATGCTCCCCAGATCTGTACTGGCAGAAGAGGTGAATTATATAACTCATATCTGTAGTGATATTGTGTATGACGATGCAGTTAAAGCCATTTTTTTGACTCCTAGGCTCATCATATTCCCTTCGCACATATGTAACCTTGTAATTCATAGCTGAATCCAGATGATTGGTCACACAGAGACATTTAGTAGTTGACAGTCTTTAGTGTAAGTCTTAGTATGAAATATTATTGCCGTGGGATGCAATCTTTGATGTATTACTGCAATCACTATGCTCTAAGATACAATACAGGTATGTGAGATTGCTGTACTGCTTGACACTGCTATATATGAACCCATGAATATGCACAATACTACTACAACTGACATGTTGCCTGCAGAGCGGTATGCCTAACACCATGTCCGTGTCTTATCTGGTCTCTCAATGACAGCGAATGACTGCCATAAAAACATGAATGTAGTTCACTTCGTTGAGGATGTTTTGCTCACCTCAATGCCAATTAAGGTCACCTCCCATTCCACAGCCCTACTTCAACTATGGACACAATCGTATCTTGACTTATCGATCAATTTCACAGTATATATCCGTGTTGGTATCCAATGTATTCAGCCTGCATGGAACAGTTACGATGTGCGACCCCAAGCAAGACTGGCAATCATTATAGGTGGAGCAGATGAAATTGGCATACTGGTAATCTGAGTAAATACAGTCAGCATCATCTAGGTTTGATGAATGATATACCCACCAGTATCATAGCTCTGGTCAACTCATCAGTAAGTCACAATGCCATGTTGTGTATCTGGTACAGTGTCATGCTATTATAAGAGCCGTTGAATTACTCAGATAGTAGAGAGGAAACAAAAGAGAAATCTTACATAATTGTCCCAACCTGTTTGTTACAGCCAGTTTAAAACAGCACCGAACATTACTGTGAGTTAGGGATGACAACATCGTCTTGCATCATACCAGCAATAGATGGGAATCCAGCACTGGTATAATTGTCACATGCAGTTGGATGTGGTTCGATGTCCTTATTTTTTTTCCCTTCTTTTGTACACCATAACTCGTGCCATTGAATCTGTATGTTGTCACATATACTGTGTCTTTCTGCTGCCACTGCAGTAAGTCATACTTCTTTTTGTGTTTTTGCCCGATACTAACTGTCACCAGGTAATCAGTACTGGATCCCAGTGCCATTCTGAAGTGTACAGCACATGTCTTCAAAAAAATTTGCTGGTGCATACATTCTATATGCTGGTCATAATCTGCTAAGTCTCATTCAGAATGCCCCTCGCTTGTCTGTGCATCTATTTTCCTCAACCCATTTGCCTGTACTTATGTCTATCGTGCCTAAATCACAGTCCACTTCTGACCTCTGTGTTCATGCATGCTCAGTTGCCCTTTGGGAGCCATTTCTTTTTACTCAGGAAGGGCCTCCCTTGTCAGTGTGTCTCTCTACCCTCCACTCTGACTGCATTGATTTATGACTAAAATTTTTTTTTTTTTTTCCAGCCCGAATTTAACATCTCCATTCACCCATGCTTAGCTGCCCTCTGGGACCAGGCAAACGAGCCCAACCCACACTATGAATATGATATGTGTGGTTCAGAATTGATGGACCGAGTTGTGACTGTTCTCCACTGCCTTGAGATAGCTATGGCAGTATGTCCTTCGATGTCCATATGTTCAGCTGGTGAGCATGTATCTTCATATTTTTCCTGAGTCGCAACTAATCTCCATTGCCTCAAAATTGTTCTAGCATATCTTGATGTATGTCCTTCGACGGTCTGTGAATTGTCCTCATCAGTGTTGGTGTGTTCAGCTGGTGAGCATGCTTCTTTATATCTGTTGCTGCCCAACTAACTTGATCGCTGTGCATAGGAACTCTTTTAGGCTCTCAATCAGTCCTGCCATTAAACTTAGTTTCATATGCCATATATATGGGTCTGAATTTGTATTGTGACTTGCACACCAGACATATGGGCCCAAGCACTCGTGTATCTTATGTTCCTACTCAGAATGATATAGACGTACATGCCTTGTTTACAGGTGTATGTTTGAAAACATGTTGTCCAAACTATGACACCAGTATAGTTCATACCATAGGATTTACCTTGAGTATACCTGACTTCTATGACATGTATATGTTGTGCACGTTTCTTGTGGGCATGTTTGTTTATGGTTTGTTTGAAATCATTATCCTATTGGAATTATGTGAAAATGTAGAATGTCAATATGACCCTACTCATATGTTTCATGTTGGCAGTGGTCTCCAATATATTGATTACAATACACTCCAGCCATGGCTACCGACCACTTCCGAGCCTTTCGATACTAAACAAAATACATATCGATACAGCTTTGTTGCACACCATCTTGCAGAGGAACAACTTACTTCTGTGTTACCTGATAACCATGTTAGTGTTTACATACCACTGTCTGTGATTTGTGCATCTATACCAGTAAGAACACTAAGAACATTCATAAAGCTACATGATATTGAAGCAAGTGGCTTGTCTTATAAAAATAAAGCTGCTATGGTGAAGATATTTGAGTCACATACCTGTGAAGAGTGTGCTCACACTGCTACCATATTAAAACAACACCTGCTACCAGGTGTAAAGCCTCCACTGGCAAAAAATGATAATATTGGTATGGGTCCTTTCATTTTGTAAGGCATCCAATCCAGAAGCATTCTGTGAAGCAGGTTGTGCAGTATGTGGTCAGCTGGTTCCTTTGACTCAATTAAGTGATATCAAACATGTCAAATGATTCCTGTATATATTAGAGAATCCTGACATAACCAGAATTGAACGTTTCAGTGAGAGAGATCCTGTTACAAATATAGATGGCCCTGTACTGGCAGATTCTACTCAAATGATATGTTTGGCTTGTTGTGCCTCAGTTCGTAAAGGTTGCATTCCATCTAATGCATTGTGCAATGGGTTATGGCTTGGAGAGATACCTGATGTACTGAAACAGCTAACATTTGTTGAAAGACTACTTGTGGCTAGAGTATGTCACAACTCATATTTTGTGAAAGTCTCCTTGGCATCGAGTGGACATCCTGATCTTGGTAGTCATAAAATGATCTCACATGTTATTTCTTTTGAGTCTCCTATGGCTAAAGTTTATGATATGTTGCCCCCTCCAAAGTCAGACATAGATGAAGTGCTTGCTATAATGTTTACTGGACCAAGTCAACCTACTGAAGAAGACTTGAAACGTACTCCTTTGCTAGTGTGGCACCGTATTGTTGTAAATGCTTTACATTGGCTATGTAACAACCACTCAGAGTACCAACATGTAAAAATTTCTAATGAAAATCTCAGTGAGTATCCAGATAATTCTATACCAGTAGAAGTGATATATCAGCATAGTCTAACAAATAAGGCTTCAGAAGGTACAAGTGTGTTTGCCAATTCTGATGCTGATGGTTACTGAGGAAGGACAATGTCCAATGGTAGTACATGGTCTGATTGGTGAAGGGTTACTGCTTCTAGATATAAAGACCCAGAAAAGTTTAGCTGCTAAACATTTCAAGGAAGACAATGGAGTTTTAGCAATAGGCCATGCAAAACAACCTGAATCCATATATAACAATCCTTCACGGTATTCATCCATGTTTCCATGGCTCTTTCCATATGGAATGGGAAGTATTGGAGACACACCCCTCTCAGATGCTGCTCATATGCAATGGCTAATGATGTATCATGATAAAAGATTTCAGACCAACATCAACTTTCCATTTGTTGTGTTCAGCCACACACAGATAAAAGCTAGTACCTCTGCTGGATATCTGCTTGTTAAGAAAGAAAAATTTAAAGGCATTGCACAGAGAATCATGACTATAGATGAGCATGTTCTAGAGGATTTATCTAATCGGTTGAGTTCTGGCCAATCAGTCATACCACAGACACAAGCAGAAAAGGATTGTTTTCAACTTTTTAATGATTTGGATTATGTGTCTTACAAGGTGCAAGGCTCTCTTACATCAAAAAAATATATGTGCAATGAAGTGTACTCATTAATGGCAGCTGAAGGTGCTCCAACATGGTATATCACATTTGCTCCTTCTGATTTTAAGCATCCTATTGCTCTATATTGGGCTGATAAAGATATTACTTTTTCACCTGCATTATGTTGTGACTGAGAAAGGCTTCTTCTTATTACTAGTAATCCAGCTGCTGCAGCTAGATTTTTTAACTTTATGGTGAAGCTATTTATTGAACATGTACTTAAACCAGATCAAGAAGAGCCTGGTGCATATGGAAACATGTCTTCTTATTATGGTGCAGTAGAACAACAAGGTCGTCTTACCTTGCATCTTCACTTGATAGCATGGGTACGATGCAGTTTGAGTCCTCAGGAAATCAGAGACAGGTTAGCTGGAGAGGAGTCTGAGTTTCAAAAGCAGTTGATTGCATATCTGGAAGCAGCTCATTCTGGTGACTATATCACAGGCTCAAGTCTTGAAGTGATTGAAATGAGACACAAGACTAGTTTATTACCAGATTTTCAAGATCCAACTGAAACACTTCCCATTCCACCACCCTCCTTATGTGCATGTAAAGTGCCTACCTGTCTTGGATGTAGGCAAAATGAATCATGGTGGGCATATTTCAAGCAGACTGTGGATATAATACTTAACCTAGTCAATGTACATACATGCCACCAGAACACTTGGGCAGATGGCACTTTGAAGTGTAATGTAACAGTGAAAGGGTGTAAAGACAATAAATGGGGAAAATGTTGTGGAAGGTTTCCAAGGCCATTATTTTCAGAAAGTAATGTAGATACTTCTACTGGTCATTTGAATATCAAGAAAAAAGAGTCCTGGCTTAATACATTTACATATCTGCTGACATTTCTTTTACAGTGTAACACTGATGTTACTTCCTTGCGATCTGGTACTGCAATTAAAGCTGTGTTGATATATGTAAGTGACTATGTCACCAAACCTGCATTAAAAACTCATGTTTTTTTTGATGTTACCAAGAGTGTATTTCAAAGAAATAAGGAGCAACCCCCACTAGGAAAATCGCAGCATGATAAAGCAAGAAAGCTTATGACTCAGATGGTCAATACATTGGGTGCAAAAATGGAAATTGGAGCACCTATGATATGTTCATATTTACTTGGCTTACCTGATCATTATACAAACCACACATTTGTGACTTTTTACTGGAGATCCTTTGTTGCAGAAGTCAAAAATGATTGGAAGGTCAAAGGTGATGTGATTGAGGATATTAAAGTACATATTAAAAAGACAGACAATGGCATAATAGGTATTTCACCAGTTGAAGATTATATACATCAACCTTCTGAATTAGAACATATGTCTCTGTATGAATGGATCTGTAGATGTGAACGTATGCATATTCATGCTTCTAAACCCAACACCAAAACATCAGCCACAGACTCAGAACACAGTGATACAGATTCAGTAATAGAAAAGCTAGAAGAGCATGGTGATAACTGCTCAGATGCTGAACATCTGTCATCTCATGACTCTGATAACTGTTCAAATTCATCATCCTTAGCTGACTTTATAGTTAACAATGATGCCATATCTGATACTACATCTGACATTGAATTGAAACAGCAACAGTACCATAATGATTCTTCTCCAGGTCACTCTCAATCTACTATGGTAGGTACACAAAGCTTGTCAAATAGTCCTCCTCTGTATTCTCAACAATCAACTCAGTCAACACTAGTAGATGAACTACCAGCTGATACCATACATGATACTTTGCCAAAATTGAAAAATAAAGTTAAGTACCCTAAATACATGTTTCTAGTCACACATCCTTTACATGATACTCATCATGTGTCTGTTAAGCCAGAGACTCTGAGACGTGTTCCTAATTTTGTAGGTGGTCTGTTGCCAAGACATAATGTTGGAGATCATGAATACTATTGCATCACTATGCTTACATTGTTTAAGCCTTGGCGCCATGGAAAAGATCTCAAGCCTGTAGATGTTAGCTGGGATGTAGCTTTTACTGAATTCAAGCTTCTTCCTTGGCAAGCTAAGATAATCAGTAACTTTAATCTACACTATGAATGTTTAGATGCAAAAGATGATTACAATGCACAGATGAGACAAGGAGAAACTCAGGAGACTCATTTATTTGATACCAATTGGTCAGTATTAGACCACAACAATGATACATATATTTCTCCAGATGATATTGATACAGGTATCACTTGTGACTCTAATAAAATAGCAACTAAGCTGGGATCCACTTATATGAAATGTGCAGAAAAAATTGCAAAAATTGCAAAGATTGTGGAATCCAAAGGATGTTCATGGTCAATACCAAACCATGATTTAGCTGATATAAGACATATCCAAGATTCTATTGATATACAAAACTGACCTGCATCAGAATGGAAGCACGAAGTTGCTACATTACAACAAGCAGTACTTGACAGCAGGTGTACTGAGTATAGCAAAAATATGAATAATAAGGTCTCCAATCATCAAAAATATGTAGATCAAGCTGAAATCATAACCCATAACCATCTTACAAAGTCAAAGCATCAGACTGATGAATGTAATATATTGGATAATGTAACTCAGCTCTTTAAATTGAATACAGAGCAAGACAGAGCATTTCATATTGTTGCTCAACATTCCTTAGATCCGAGTGTGGAACAGCTAAAGATGTATATTGGAGGAATGGGTGGAACTGGGAAGTCTCAAGTATTAAAGGCACTTACAGAATTTTTCAAACAGAAACAAGAGAGTGGCAGACTAGTATGTGTAGCACCTACAGGTACAGCAGCCTCTATTGTCAAGGGATCCACATATCATTTCACATTTGGCATAAATGAATTTACTGGAAGTGAAATGAGTAAAAAAGGTATGGCAGAAGTAAAAGCATGCTTGGTGGGTGTTGAATATGTTTTTCTAGATGAAGTTTCTATGCTTTCCTGTTCTGATTTGTTTAAGATCAGCAGCCAACTGGCAGCTTGTTTGAACCATCCTGACTTACCCTTTGGAGGAATGAATATGATATTTGCTGGTGATTTTGCTCAGTTGCCTCCTGTTATGGGTGGTGAATCTTCTGCATTATATTCTCCTCCATCAGGCATGATGGCAACCAGTAAGAAAGGTCAAGATAGTGCACTGGGAAAAGCCATATGGCATCAAGTTACAACAGTTGTGATATTACATGAAAATATGTGCCAACAATCTCAAACAGAAGATGACAGCAAATTACAGACTGCATTGTCAAATATGAGATATAAGGCATGTACAGTCCAGGATATTTAATTCCTTGCATCTCGGGTCTGTGGTTCTTCATCAGTAGCACCTGACATAAACAGCCATGAATTTAGAAATGTATCAATAATAACTGGGCTAAATGTACAAAAAGATGAAATCAACAGAATAGGGACTCTTTGGTTTGCTCAGGAAACTAATCAAGAGTTAGTTCTTTTCTTTTCAGATGATACAATTTCAGAAAATGTTAATTTAGCCCAAGTCAAACATGGAAAATCAAGCAAGGTGACTATACTGTCTCCACAAATTCAAATTGAATTGTGGAACTCTCTTCCTAGCTCTAATAATAAACAGATACCAGCAAAGCTGTCATTATGCAAGGGTTTACCTATTATGATCAGGTTGAACACAGCTACAGAACTGGGAATTACTAAGGGACAGGAAGCTTTTGTATACTCCTGGGTTGCGGGCACAGGAACAAGAGGCCAGAAAGTGTTGCAGACATTGTTTGTGAAACTTGCTGCACCACCTGAACCTGTACATATATCTGGTTTACCAGAAAATGTTGTACCTTTAACAAGAACATCAGTTCCTATCACATGTATGCTAAAAGATGATTCAAAGCTTAATCTCAGTCGACTTCAGGTGGAAATAATTCCAAACTTTGCAATGACAGATTATTGTTCCCAAGGCAAAACCAGACCATGGAATGTTGTTGATTTGAACAACTGCAGATCTCATCAATCCTATTATACAGCATTGTCCAGAAGTGCATCTTCACATGGTACATTAATCTTACCTGATTATACTGACCGCAATATGGAAGCATTTGACACAAAGAAGATGACAGGTATGTGTTCTGGTCATCTTCGACAAGAGTTTTGAGAACTGGAATTGCTGGATCATATAACCCTTATGCAGTACACTGGACAGTTGCCTTTAAGTGTTTGTGGTGACCATCATTATGCATTGATTGAATCTTTTCAAAACACTTTTGGCAAAAATTTTGTACCTGATGCAGTAGAGCATAGCATCCGTTGGACTCAATCAGATCCATTGGAACTTATAGATCAGACAATCATTAATTGGGATATATCAAAATATGGACATAAACCTCTTCCCAAACCTCTTCCAAAACCAGTTACACCCACTCAGAATAATATTCAACCTTCCACTGTGAAGGCTGCAACATATCCAATATCACAAGGATTGCCTGAATCTATTGCTACCAATAAAGATCGCCTGTTTACCCCTATGAAACAATCCACCAAAAAAAAGAGTAGACCATCTGATCCTTCATTGGTATCTTCATTTGTTGTATCACCTGTGCATAAACAATCCAGAAATCATAAGAATGATGAGGACAGTAATATAAATGAACCATGTACATCAGCATACATAGTTCCACGGGGGTGTAATTGGCATAGAAACAGTTGTGCATATGATGCAGTGCTGTTTATACTTTTTAATACTTGGAACTCCAATCCACACAAATATACCAATCAATTTAATAGCATGAATGCAGATTGGCTAGGGTTACTTGCAGGATGTTTTCAAAAGCACATAGATAATGAGTATACTCTAGAAGAAGTGAGAGACTATTTCCATAGACACTTGAGTAACAAGCATGATAACTTGTTTAAATTTGGAGAAGATACAAGTGTAGATGCCATTATAAGCAAGATTTTCATGGGACCAGATGTATTCCACAAATCAACCAAGACTTGTTCTAATGATCATGTGGCATCCACAATAGATTCATTCAACTGCTCTGTTATGCCATTTAGTACTGGCAAGCAGCATGGATGGCATTCTATTCAGGATTATTTGAATGTCACTGCAGACAGACTGACTGCAAGGAGCTGTACCCACTGTCATGCTCCAGTTCATAGGAGAGAGCTATTCATGGATGCTCCACCACTTATAGCAGTATTGGTATCTTTTACTAAAACACCTCCTGACCCTCATTTTGAAGTCATGATAAAGGCTAATACCCAACAATATGTACTGACAGGTATAGTGTATTTTTGCAACCATCACTTCACTGCTCGGTATATAGATGACAACAGAATTGTATGGTTCAATGATGGCATAACACTTGGATGCAATGCAAGACAAGAAGGGCACATGAGCACCATTGATTTTTGCAATGGATCAGAAGAATATGAAGTGGTGATATATGTTTATAAAAGGACAACATGAATAGATGAAATATTTCACACATCTCATTGATTATACTAAGTTATAAGGACTGATAATATTATAGAAAAACATTTTGACAATAGGACTCGGTTATGCCACACATATGTGATGGCCCACACCCACTAGTGATGTCATAGAAATTTTTGTGCCATTCGCCACACACATGCAAAAGTGGAGAACAGCAAGCTAAGCTTATCCACACATCAAAGAGACCTCTCCCATTTCACAAAAATACACATAACATACATCCCAAGCATGTGCCTCCTCTCCACACACAATCACCTCTCAACGTTCAATATCAATCTCCATCCCACCCCACTCCACCACCCTAAACACCTCATCCCCCATGTCACCCCCCACCCCCATCAACCCCATCAACCCCCTTCCAAATATCCACTCTCAAACATCCCCTCCCATTCCCCCGAACTCATCCCTGCAGACCCGCATGATGATATCTGGCTTGGGCTTCACCTCAAGGGGCGCAGTGTGTGAGTACGTAGCTGATGGGAGTGTTTCAGGATTTCAGGAAGCCAGTAAGTGAGCAACCACGCAAGTATGGAAAAGGTGTTGGTACATATGTGATGAACGAAGTCCTCGCCTCAATGTGCAGACAGTGCTCTGTTGATGTACTCCACTGCTTGCGAGGACCAAAGCACAACAGACTTCTTGCTGTTGACTTGGGGATACATTGGATCAAATGGGATGAGTGTAGTGTTTCAAGGAGAAAGAGGTGATAAAACACCCCACTTCGGTCTACCCCCAGAATAAGTAAGTAAGTATACTACACAAGCTCAGCTTTTGTAAGGCTTACTTGGCTTCCCAGAATAAATAAGACACCTGAGTACCGGTGGGCATCATCAGACTGTGTTCCATGTGCATATCTACATCCCACTGTCCCACCTCCATGACACTCAGGTACACAGCATTGAATGTCCAAGAATCTATGAGCGATACTCTCATGATCCCATGCATCAGGTGAGGTGAAAACAGATTTCCTCATCCACCTTCCCCCAACGATCACAGTAGGCTCGTTCTTTTGCAGATAGATCATTGCCTTATTGGAAATGCCATACTCCGATAGCTTAGAGTCGTCCTTCATAGCATATGCTTGAGGTTTGTCTGGTGGCTTTGAGGTCGTAGGTAGACGCAGAGCTCAGGCTTTGGACATGGATGGATATTGACAGAGGTGTTGATGGAGGGCTTTTGAGGCAGGTGTCAATATTAATGGCAATACAGCAGAGGCAGGGGGCGCACAAGAGATGACTCTGATATTCTGGATGTCCGGGCTGATCTCAGCCCACAGATCAGGTGGGATATCAATGTATCGTTTGGCACATATATCCAGCTCATTTGTCTGCACAACCACAGAGCTACCATCCAACCTCACACCCGATAACAACAACATCACCAGATCCTACTGCAATTGACCTTAACAAAATCTCAGACCTCTCACAAACGCACCTGATACCACCCCGCATTGGACAAAAACTGAAGTGTTGTCTAAATCATTCCTGGAAACTCAATGGACTTGGTTTCGGCTGAGAGGAGCTTTGGAAGAGGGAGGTCATCAGTGAGAAGATGTGAGAGGTGACACCCACTGATGTGTTCGATAGGAATCATGCCATGACTCAGCACAAGGCCCTGATTTAAGTTTGTGTCACGGACCCGGTGGACGACTTGATGATAGCATAGTATGGCTGGAAATTTCTTAAAAGCAAAAGAGAGCTTTGAGCAGGTGCAAAGTTATCCAGTACAAAACACAATGTAACCTCTCACTGAGTAGTGCACAGGGAGCTGTTTCGAGGACGTGAAGGAAAGAGACCAATGAATCCTTCCATTCTGACCAAATGAGATCATCTAGAACCAGGCAGAGATGTAAAGCCTGACTGTCCAAGGCACATAGCAAGGATTTAAGGAGTCTAGCGATTCGCCGACATCCATGATGTCAAAAACATCGCACAAAGAGAAGTCCAATGCACACAGAGTGTATATGCAAGATTAGTTCTGCAGTCTGGATGATTTCCTCTTCTGTTTTCTTTTTCAAGAGCAGGAGTGAGTTGAGGACCTCATGGGCATGGGATATCCATGTGTCCAGTAGTGTCAGTGCTGAGTCTTTTTACAGACCACAAGGTAGAGGTATTCTTTCTCTGCTGCCAGAAGGGGTGGTTTGTTTGGACCTTTGAGCTCTTCAATGCGAGTGGAAGGAGGGCAAGTGTCTCCAGACTTGGAGACAGGGAGACAGGGTTACGGAAAGTCCTGCAAAGTACCTGTTTGAGGGCGTCAAAGAGAAATAGCATCATCACACTCACTTGAATGTAGCCTCAAGCATCACCGTTGCTGTGCAAGCCGTCTTTAAGTTTTCGACTTCAAAAGAAGACACTTATCAACAACTCATGTGCACATTTTTCTGCAAGCTTTCAGAATGACAACAAGCGAAAAGATACTAGGCTTACAACAGCAGAGGTGTGGTTTGGCTGGAAATTTCCCATAGATGTTTGACAGTGAAAAGGAAGTCAAGAACGCACCCGCAGGCATTGGAATCATGGTGCTGAGATGCCGAGGTTCCAATACTATTTCACCATGAACGATCACCACTGGAGATACTGCCGTCAGCGGAATATTGGGCTTCCAGAGTGCTCAAACACGTTGAATTTTATTTGCAGCACTGTGTCACTCTACTACAATGGTATCGGATTACCAAGCCTCGTTACCTTTCATACACTGTAATGTTATGAGGAGCAGTATTGCTTCAACAGGTTTTGTGCCCCCCACCATGCTGGCATTGACTTGTTGCACCGCACTCAGTGAGACATGGTTGGGATGAGTATATGTCAGCAATCTATTCGAATTCCTTCATTAGATGCTACAATAAAGTGTTATTAAGCATGTAGGCGGTCGTCATAATTAAACTAAGACGTTGCTGCAGTGCTTTATGCTACAGAACAGATGTATGATTTGTACCTACAAAAATGAATTAGGGACCTCTGATGGTCCATGATTTGGCTTCCTCTTTTCTGATGGAAGTCTAAAGAGTGTATATTAATCAGGCATAACTATGGGTCAGAATGGTTTTCCTACTCTTTGCAGGGTCACCAGGTTGTAAACAGTTCTATTATTTAAAAATACTCTGCCAGATTTCTAATCCAATCCACTTCATACAGCACTATGATATGCAATGTGCCACAATGGCTCACCCCTTCAGGGGTATTTTCCCTTCCTCTATCTAGGACTCTTTTGGATCCCCCCTGGGAAAGCATTGGCGCCCTCCACATGTCTGCTTCTCCATGGCCCACTCAACATGATGAAGTATTGCCCCTTCATGAATATTGTAACTGGACAGCTTGCAGTCCGATAATAGCCACTTTCCCTGATAGTAAAAATATTGATGAAGAACTGGTATTCCCTTACAATCATGCATCATCTCTGCTATGTCAAAGACTGAGGCAGACCAGAGCTACCTAACATTGATATATCAAAGAGTGTATGTTATACATAATCATAATATATTAAAGCCCTGCTCCTGCAGTCAAGGGTTGATATATCAACAATGGTAAAGCATCATGTGACCAAACCCGCCATTCCAAATTGCTTGCTCACAAACATCAGGTGCTCTGCTAGCCACCATTGACAGCGCTCCCATCGGTGTGTGCCCTGGGCTAAAAATAAAGAAATCACAATCGTGCTCTCTGTTATTAATATATTATGCAACCCCTGGCATCAAGAATGTTAATGATCACTGAGCACCATGGGCATCTTCTTCCAGTTCTTTACCATTCCTAGATCCCAATTAATCTGTCATACACACAAAAAATAGGTAATCACCACATTCAGGCAGAAATCACATATTTGTTATGACATACATTTCTTGTGTATGTCAATATAATTTATAAATGTAGATTGTACAATGCTGTATAATATCTAAGACGAAAACAAGGAAATTATGAGCCAAGAAAGTGCCTAGAAGCTCGGAAAATAAATAAAACAAATGAAATTAAATTAAAAAAACCAATTACTATGGAACATGTGTACAAATTAAGACAGTATCAGATAGAATATGGACCAACACTATTTAGGTTGGATCGCGTCCGAATCCATCATGTGAGCATTTTTATTTAAAAGTTTGCCTTACGCTGTACTGCACCGCCTTGTGAAAGTATAATTATCAATACTTGCAATGTGAAAAGGAGATTTTGGCACTTACCACAATGCAAAGCATTCATAAGAGTATAGCTATTTAATTTTAAAGATAACCAGATATTTTTGTGGACAATCCACCAATAAAAGTGTCAACGAAGTCAGCATACATTATAGCAATTGATTGAATGCTTGCCATTATGGTGTCTTTGTCTGATGAAAATTCCGGAGGTGGTTTTACATGGTGAAAATGAGCTACAATGAATTGTGCTATATGATGGAGTGAACTGATATAAAATTTGGGGCAAAGTATGGCAAAGCAGCTCCCTTGTAGGGCAATAGTTTTGTGCTCGTGTGGTGACATCATCATTGCGGGATGACCAAGTTTGTCACGCTTACCTCTGAAGAGTTCATCACACCCAGGTTCAGTCTGACTCATGGGAGGCAGTCACATAAACAGCTATACAATAGTAGCCTTGAGTGATGAGGAGAGGGAAGAACACAAGAGATGATGGGCATGTTGGCAGCTGAGTGAAGCTGAGAAAGAGGGATACTTTAGCATCTTCCATTTGTATGTTTTATAAAAATGATATTGGGCTGCTAATCTTATTTTGTAAAAAATATACATACTATCAGCTTGACTATCAGTGATACATATGAAAAAGCCAGGCTGCTATATGCAGTCATATTGTTAGTATTTTGAGCGGAATTGGTGATACATGTGATTGCATGTGATATTGATGATCTTTTTGTGGCTGAATGATTATTTTACTCAAATGTTTTAGAAAAATGACATTGTTATGCCGATCAAGACATGTAGTAGTGAGACCAATTGAGACCGAGAACACTGGGAAGTAGCCAAATGTTGCTGACAT
Organism: Armillaria luteobubalina; assembly: GCA_030435615.1. Classification (NCBI taxonomy): domain Eukaryota; kingdom Fungi; phylum Basidiomycota; class Agaricomycetes; order Agaricales; family Physalacriaceae; genus Armillaria; species Armillaria luteobubalina. Next base: position 121,370 of record JAUEPU010000039.1, read on the forward strand.
GTGTACCTGGTGTACTAATTTGAGAGTGATTGTCATGCCTGGCACGATCCCAACGCAATCTAGGCACAATCCACCACTGTTTTTGGATGAGTCGGCAAGTGTCAGTCAAGGGAAGGTGCAGAGGATGAGTAGGCATCGTTGCTAACAATGAGCACAGCTAGATCAATTCATGAGGGGAAATAATACCATTTTTAGACCCCACTGCAGCTGATATATCAATCAGTCAGTGCAGGAACAGGCCTTTAGTATATTATGATTAACACTATCCTACACTGATTGATATATCAGTCTGCTAGGGAGAGGTGGGCAGACTGAGGTACCATCACTGGTACCTTTTCTCCGGTAAGTGTTGTTACATAAATAGTCATCTTTTGAGGTGGTCCTAATGGCAGTTCAGCCTTTACTGGTGGTGAAAGAGTAAACATGCACAAGAGATGAGCTTGATGTTATTAATTTCATGGCTAAAATCTAACCACAAATCCGATGGAATATCGGCAAAGCGGTGATATGCAGGTTATGTATCCGCCTATAAATTTCACGATTTTGTATCTAAAATGATCACAATTGCTAAGTTATAATTGGACTTGTCAACAGAGAGCTAGAATGGAGACTTTGTGTTGCTAGCTAATGGCTATAGCAATACACTGTACAATATAAAGCAATGATTACTTAGTGTGTAGCGATGGTACCATATTGGATTGGCTCTACATGCTGGTATAGTGCACTAGGACCACTGAACAAGTAATGCGACACCATCAACCCATGTTGCGACACAGTGGAACACATGTACATGCATATCAAGCCACCGAAACCAGAAGTAAAGTACAGAATAAGCTGTGAACTATCACTGATATGTCAATACACAGGCACTCCCTGCCCAAGACATGTCTACAGTACCGGAAGTAAGTTGAAATAGTGACTGCATACTAGCAGATGCCATGAACACAAAACCTTGCAGAAGAATTCCCCAACCATATGGAAAGGAAGCAAGGCAACAGCATGAGACCTTGATATGTCTACAGAAGTGTTATGTCCCTTGTATGTGTGTCGCATTTACTGCAGACATGTGGTATTCCAGAAAGAATAAGTTTGAAAGTGTACTAGACTTGAATGGTCTCCCTTGCAGGGTGAATATTCCCTTGATGTAAAGAAATGAGATGACATGACAAGGCTGTCACTTACAGCACCTATGGTCGCATTGCTTATCCTGCAGTCATGCTGACTCAGAAAGAATATAAGTTAGAAGATTAACATGTCTTGGATCAGTGACATATAGACCGATCACCCCAAAGTGGACTATGATTAAAATGCAGTGCAACCACTGATCGCACCAGCTCGGAACTCAGTGTCTGGTGCCCATATAATGGTGCGACGCCTACTGTAAGAATGCATGATGGAATAGGAAGCTTTGCAACCGGGTATCCAGCCAACAAGTCTGGCAACGCATCGCTTATTGCCCAGTATGAGTATATGGAACAAACTACATCGCAATATAGCACTAAATAGGTAGTATTACATGTTGCATCGGCCTATAAGTCCATCGTGCCCTCAGCCCAGACCTAGAAACCCTCAACCCAGTAGTAGAACCCTATACCCAGACACCACTTACTAGTAGTTTATGACCAACACACCAAGATGGATCGGACCATGTACAGTATTTAAAGGCCTCATTGTTGTAATATACAGGAGGCAATGCCCTCCCCCAGATTTGACCCAATTAGCAGAGTGCTAGGGCAAGTTGAAGGCCTGAGTGATGCCTCGGAGTATTTGAGTAGTTGGCTAAGTTCACAAAGACTTGCAATCCCTAAGACAAGTGCCTACAGCCAGTCAGCTGGGTCACGTTGAAGGCTTTTGTGTAGTCCAGTGTTCATGGTAGCTATTCTTTAAGTCCACCAAAAGTATAGAATAAACAAAAGAGTACTTGAAGTAATACGAGATGAGCCGGGCCAGTGTGCCATCATTATCATAGCCAGTGCACTAATGTGAGACACCAGTGTGTGCTAAACCATAGCCAGTGTGCTAACAAGGCCAGTGTGCCTTCGAAACATCTTCGTGTCAAGCCAGTGTGCTTTCGCATCTTGTATATTTTGAGTCCCAAACCAAGGCTTTGCCTTAAGATAACTTATTGTCCCTCCCACCTGTTCATCCCTTGTAGAGTCGAATTGAATAGCTTGAATATCCCTTAGAAAGAACAAGTAAACGTTGTCACGAAAACTCCCAGACCAGTCGCGCTGCACTTTACAACGGAGTATTCACACTTCCTCCCATACTAGCCGGTTTGCAGAGGCCTTCTATCAGTCTCGAAACACCCGAACTTAAATATTGGTGATTGTGAGCGCAAGGATTGCTTAGGGTTTAGTATATATATGAGTTACACTCATTGTATATTATATCTAGAGTTTTTCCCAGTGCAGTTACCAAGCATATCAGCAGCCAGCACATATATCCAACTCATTGGTCTGAACAATGATGGAATGTTCATTGATGGTTGGGAAATGATGGAGAAGGGTAGAAATCAAATCCTGCATGGCACATAGCCTATTAGTGCATATTAATATATCAACAACTTTCCAGATGCTCGCCTGATAACGAGTGACTTCACGCCTACAAACCAACACTGTGATCGTATCATCAGTGGCGATGATGTAGTCCTTGGATTGAGTGGTGCCCATTAGTGGTGGATGAGGGAGAAGAGAGGGAAGGTGTAAGAAGCAAGCCTCATGTGAAGCATGTTACCCACTGCACCTAAATCTTATCTTGCAACGGAAACACCTAGATACTGATAGACACCCATTGTCATGGTGATCTTGGACTCACTAAACAACCCCAACATAACCATTCTTCAAGAAATGGTTTGATTTAAGCAAGCAATTACGATCATATAATGGATAGTCAACAATAGGCCTGTACCTGAATCACAGCAGGAAAATATTGGGGAGGATTTATAGGGATCAACACAATGTGTAGTATATCCTATGATCTTAATGAATGAAGAGGAATCTGGTGAAGAATTGCATAAAACTATGGACAAAATTTACTTCGAGTCTGTCTGTGTTTCAAATCAAATTTTATGCTGTTCTTCAACTGTGGTAAATTTTGACTTTTGAAAAGGGTCTTCCTTTGTTCGTAATGTTCATCTTCCATTGCTAAGAAGAAAGGATCTCACCATTCGTTACGCGATTGTTGCTGTTAGGGATTACTGCATGTCACCGCTTAGTTACTATATTTAGCTACAGGACCTGTATGAACAAACTATGTAGAATATTCTTTCACTTTCTATTTTCTTCTTTCTATCTCGATAATATACTAGAAAAAGCTATAAGTACTTTCATGTATATATTCTCGAAATAAACATGGCTGTAGGGCATCGAAATCTATTCATCTTTGAATCTCCACTTATTGTGTGAACAAACTAAGTGATCATAATCAGTTACGTCTAGCGCTTGTCAGAGCCAAATACACCTAGTGCTTGTTAGATTCATTTAGAACGTTCTCGTAGATAGCTGGAACTCAACTATATTTTCGCTCTCAATACAAACCTAGTATATTTATTGAAGGTATCAAATCACTAAACTACGTATTATATTCGTGTTCCTAATATTGGTGGACACATATAGTGGGTACCTATTGCAAGAACCTTCGCCCGTTTCCCAAAAATGACAGCAACAAGACGCAACATCGTAAGCCAGAAACTCTGTTACGCTCTCTCGATGAAATTGCCGCGTTTTATTTCCACAAGATCAAAGTAGAACAGCTGCATGGTCCCTACCGTCTCGCTTCGTACTCAGCCACCAGCATCCTTCTCACCGTACTGGTCAAATTATTCGAAGACAACGGCGACACAGTCCTGCAAGCAGTAATGCGCGACGGTTTCCCAGCAACATTTATCTATTCTGCGAATAAGGCGGGCAATCCGGATCCTAGAAATCCGGACAATACGAAGGCAATCCTCGATGGCGGGATCAAGACGATCAGCGGGCTGATGGAAAAGGACGGGAATCGGGAGTCACTGCAGCGTACTCGGAAACAGCTCCTGGACGCCTGGGACGGCATGTATGTTAACGACATCATCAATATCGGCGTCCACAACATCAAATTATATATCACTGCGATTACCTTTTTCCTCTACGATTTGACTAGGAGAAGGATAGTAAGGCTTCGATCGAACTTTTAGAACGGTGGATGAGGACGGTGAAGGCCCCCATTACTGTGGTCGTCACTCACGAAGGCTCTATAGGTTCAATTCCGAAGGAGGATCGGGAGGAGTGGGCAGATCTTGGGGTGAAGAGATGCCTTCCGGACGCAAAGGTGGTCTTCGTGAGCGGCGAGCATTACGAATTTCTTACAGACGAAGGGATCATCGGTCTTCTACAGGAAGGGTATTGAATATGTTTCAAGTTTCCCTCTGATCATCGGAGTGAACGTGCCTGTATATTAGCCAAATACTTATGTTAACTACGTACCGCTTTCTCAGGATCCTACACATAATACCGCCACTCTCTTCGTGACCAGTTTCGTCACTTGTTATTTCTGCAAGTCCCTTCAGAGACTAGCTTCCGTCTACTCTGAAGTACGACTTCGGTTGTCCTCCGTATCCTTCTTTAAGCTTCGTAGGAATGATCTACACCGCTGGAGATCGAACTTGATCCGACGGCTCGTGTTTACAAGTCTGGCTTTCCTCCTAGACTGAGACGCAACAACACAAACACAGCGACATGTATAAGTAATGGGGCAAGTTGTACATTTCGAAACAATATATCTCAAGAGAGGCCTTCCCTAGTTCCCAGCGTATCTCAAACCCCAATTACAGGGCTTACTTGAGTGCTCAACTTGATGAACTGTGGACCCTTCACGAATGTTGTAGTTGGAAAGCTGGTGGTCGAACTTTAGCCACTCTCCCTCATATTCAAAATATTTGTTGTAACTGTATACCAAGTCTGCTAGATCTGAGACCAACGCAGACTGAGTCAGAGTCAGAGATTTCGTTTCTCCAGTGAGCAGTTCGACGAAAACAGTGATCTTTATAGGTCGCCCTTGTCCAATATCAGTAAATACCAGTGCCTAGGGGGGAAAAAGGCACGTACGAGAGATAACCTTAATGTTTTCAATGTACCGGCTAATGTCCGGCCACAATTGGGGTGGAATATCGATACTTCGTTCACTTGTTTGAACAACGACGTGATCTTTAGCCAGGGCAGGGAAATAGCGAACAAGACTGGCAACTAGATCCTACATTAGACCTATATCAGTAACTATACGTAGATCAATTGCTTCTCAGATGCACACTTTGTAATTAGTGACTCTACCCCTAGAGACAAAAACACTGTTTTCGCCCATTGTGGCGACGATATAACACTGTTTCGGTGAAAGAGCTAAGTCTTCGTCCACGTCATAGAAAGTTTGATCTTCGAGGTACGTCTTAGGATGTGGTCGTGTCACAGTCGATCCTGATCAAAGTTTGATCAGTTCAAACGAGGAAGATATTATAACGCACGAACAACAATCCTAATGGAGCGAATACGGGGGCTCATGTCGACCCATAATTCATCCGGAACATCGACATACTCCCCCTTACAGATATCGAAGTCTTTAGTTTGAATTATCATGACATCCTTCGAAAGCCTCGGAAAATGTATGTGAAGGAGGGTTCGAAGATTCTGCGCAGATCAATGAATAAATGCTTGAAGCCTACATCGGAATACTCACATCATAATAAACTGCTTCCTTCCTACGGATAGAAACTGTGACGCCCCTATACGTAGCGTCGATGTGTATCCGTGATTGACTGGAGCCCATTATCGATGAGGGTGAGGGAAGAAGGGCTCCGTGGGAGTGCAATTTATATGGCACGGGTACAGCGCCTATGTCCTGATCCTGTGACTAACAGTACTATAATCAGAGAACACTGATACTGATAGACGCTCAGCAATGCGACCATCGTAGCCTTACTCCATACATTCAACAATTATAACTAATTTCTTCCACACAAATACAATGAAGGCAGACTACAAGACAAGGTGCATCTCACTGTCCATTTCGCGTCAGCTCTACAACGAATTAGCATGAGTCTCGAAATATGGCACGAAGTATATCCCATACCAGTGACCCCACACGCAGCTCTCTCCCCCGCATTCCCCGTCGTGAGCGAAAGAGGTGTCCCGCCTCTCCCAAGATCATCCGTCCCAGTATGCACCACCACCGAACGCCTACACGCACAACCCAGTCAATTACCCCGCCACTCACCAACACAGAGAAAAAACGAAACAATCACCCACTCAACAATGCTCAGCGGCCCATCCAGCTTGATAATCCCATCCCTAAAATCCAGCACCGCCACGCCATTCCCGTCAGATTGGATGTTCCCCAGATCGCCAACGTGTCTGGAGTTCACACTGTCATATGGAGCTCCGTGAGTGGTGTTGAAGGGGTTGTAGTGTGCTCCTGCGGAGGTACATCCGTCTGAGAGGTTCCCGAATTCGCTAAGGGGCAGTGAGGGGGATATGAAAGGGGAAGGAGGGTAGGGAAATGTACTGGACGTGAAAGCCCCGTAGGGCGGAGGCGTCGAGGCCTTGGATACGTCCCTTGATTTGTACGGGCCCGTCGGGCTGGTCTTGTTGGAAGACGACGTTGCCGTTGACTGTTGTTCCGCGCAGGACTACGGTGGCCTTTCGAAATCGGGTATCAACGAAAAGGAAAGCCGGGCGCGAATTTTGCGTACCTCGGAATTGTGAGAGCCCTGCGGGTTATCTGAAGAGACGCATAGAGCTATGAAAGCGAAGAATAGTAATAATTTGAGCATGGCGGGATATGATGTGGGTTCCTGTAGTAGGTGAACTTATATGCCTCATGCGTGCGAATTGCGGTGGTGGGATGATCTGCTAGGGATAAGGCTGTGCTTATGTGGGGGTTCTGCCAAGACACTGAGTACGTTAACATATTGAGTCGCATGTGGCTTGGCTGGAGAGGTCGTTTCCTTCGGTGTCTTCATTTCGGGACTATGAACGACACTGTTCAGCGATGTAAGGATCGTATCCTCGTGCGTTCAAATCGGCAAATAATAATGATTTTTTTGCTGGATGGTTAAGTACTCAAACCTTCAAACGATGAATCATCGTCTTTGTAGCATCAGATGAACATAACGCCACTTACTTTGATTGGTCAGAATATGCCCTTGTGCTTAGACTAAAAATATTTTTCGGAGTCGCCAAGATGTCAGATGGGCGAAGCTGGGTACACTTGAGTGATTAAAGAAGGTGCTGAGAATGAACTTACGAGGGTGAAACAAAAGGTTTGTTGAGTCATCCCGTCAGTGCCGCAATATTTGAGGCGGCAAGCGTAAGTGGACCTTTAAAGCTTGAATCTTCTTGGACCGACTGTCATCATCAGACGACTGCGGACGAGGGTCTACTACTACTATCCTCAGTAAAACCACGGGAAACAGACTTTCAAGAAAGAAAGAAAGAACGAAGAAAGACTAAGGGTGCCACGAAGATGAAACTTTAGGGACTTGAAAATCGTTTGACCAGCCAGTTTTGCATCATGAAAGTCGCAGTTCTTCGAGGTCTACAGTTGGATGTATACTGTCACATCAGAGGATTCAACCTCAGGCAGGAGACAAGTCTAGGTATTGCTCCATACTGGGACGACTTTGAGAATGATATTCCGGCCTGCTTACGACGAGTCTTCAGTACCAAGTTTCAGGGAAGACAGCAGAGATAGAAGCCCTTGCATCGTGCGATTCTCGCTGCACAAGTATCTCTGGGGGAGAACCAAGGAAAAGGGAGAAAGGCAAGCGCCACTAAGACGGGAGAAAACGGAACGTAGCCGGCCCGATCGCCCTGGTATAGCACCGCTTGGTCCATACAGTCGCATTCATGGATTTTGCGTCTCATACGTCCGGCAGCAGGTACTCGTTTTACGAGGCATTCGAGTCAGGACCCTCACTAGGGAACATCTCGACGTCCAAACTATCAGGTTCGTCCTCTATTTGTCATATCCGAGTCAGCCTTGATGTCCTGTCTAAAAGGGTGGAACATCGAATAGGCGTATGAATCATTCCTGTGTACTAGGACGGGCACACAATCTATCCGTATCTTAGTATGGCAGAATTCTGTATACATCCTACAATTCGAAATCGTATCATAGTTCGTCGTACTGTTAAAGACCGATTCACCATTCCCGAGGATAGGCACCAGGTGTTATCTTGCCAAAACCTTCGAAGCTCCGCGTATGTTCTCGCAGTTTACACCTCTTCTCGGAAGTGGCGGATTCTACATTGTCTTTGATCGCTACATAAATTGGCATGTGGCGATAGCCGATAGCAATTGACACATACACACATCTCCGCCCCTTACTTCGATCTTCACGCAGGCTTACGTCTAGTGATGGATAGATTCACCGCGGTCCTTATCCACGCGTACGAGCATATGGCTCACGTTCCTATGCACGAAGACTGTATCCATAGCTTCTGCTTTCTTCAAGTCGCATTCGCCTATGGGATATGCGGGGCGTGTAGCAACTCTTTACACTCCTTCAGCTTTCTGCTAACAGTGAGCACGCAAGTTGCCTATCGTAGAACACATCGTGCAGTGATTAACCCAGCGAGCTCGAGGTTCGATTCCTCCTATGCACCTGTGACCACAGAATGTCCATGTGATTTTTTAAGTCCTTCTACTTCTTCGAGTGTTGATTCCACGGTGTGAATCTCACTGAGCGAGTGGAGTACTAGATTAGTGGCTATAACGATACTACGGGGTTCGACTCCCTTCTCCAATTGCATCGATAGCCTCCTAATTTTTTTAAAAGTAAGGATACGCGACTTACGCTGCGCATGATTTCGGAACCCGAAAGCTGGCTTTCGTCCTTCTTCATCTCGTCGAAATTCTTGTGCCATTCGCCTCACACATGCAGAGGTAGAAACCAACAAGCCAAGCCGCTATCTATACATCGAAGGGACCGATCCCATTTCATAAAAAGACACATAAGATACGGCCAAAGCCCAAGCTTCGTCTCTTCACACGATTACCACCTAACTTCCACCCCACCCCACTCCACCACCCTTCCAAATATCCACACTCTCAAACACCCGAGTGGACTTGAGACCGGGAACGACTCGATGATCTCTGAACATGGTACACCCACAGCATCTTGGCCAAAGAAGAACTGTTCCACCTCATTGAGCACATGATGACCTTCGAAACGTGCCAATGGTAGAATGATGCTTCCTAGTAAGACTTTGCGGGGTTAGTATAGGTCAATTCGTACAGCACGGAATCGTACTGCGAGTTTGACTCCCCGGCCAAGGATTGGAGTAGTAGATGCATAGTCAATGCCTTGTTTTTACATTGCTTTGGCGCAAGGCGAAGCAATCAAGCAGGTAGGTCTTATAAGGTGGAACAATCACAAGCTGCTAGATAGGCCCATGGGAAACGAATTGTTGTCGAAAAGACTTTCAGAAGGTGCGAGATGGGCGACCACAGTTAGCCGCATTGTACCGGGTCCGAAGATTATTGGAGCGTTTTTCATGGTTTATATAACTGCCAATGTGTCAGATCGTGATCTTTCATTGGGTCCGATAGCACGGACTGCTTCGAAAATTAGCAAGGGGTCACAACGAAGGGGGGTCAGTGTTCTTACCAACATTAGACTAGACGGCTTCAGATATCAATGATAAACACCACGTTGGGTTCAGGGAGTTCAAGGTGTGCCCTCAAGAGAAACTGGGAGAGTAAAACAGGGCATAAATTGTATACAACTACTTTTTGCGATCTTTTCCCAAGATTATTTATTGACATGTCCCCATTCAACATAGCGTTCATAAGATGCTACACCACTAAGAGATGCCTATAAACACGCGTTGAATGGAGTATTGCACCAACGCATATAATCGAAACGCTCACCACTTTATACCATCGTTCCGGGGAGTCGATGACTGGGAGTTCGCTATGTCTTGTGCCCAATTTCGCAAAACAACGCTAGGGCGGGAGAGAACGTCAAAAAACATCTAACATCGCAGGCAGCAAAAAAGGCACACATGTGGCACAATCCTATTGATTCACCTACTTTGAAGCCCGGCCTTGGAAGCAACATCGTCCTCCTTCTCGTCTTTTAAATACTCCTCGAAAGGTTTTGACGTGTCGTGAAATAAATTCAGGCTTTTCGTCATCCTAGTTACCTCCCTGTCCAGAGGGAAAGGATTAGTTAGAGAGAACCCCTAAAGACCAGTCAACTCCTTGTATTCAGTAAGAATAGAGCAGATTCATACTGCTGATGGACAGGTTGACATTCTTTTCATAGCATCCTTGAAGGCTACCGAAGATGGCAGGAAATGTGCAGACTGTTTCCAAACGTGCCAATTCATGAAGAGGCCGATGATAGCCGCATGGGGATTAGTTTTGTTCAACAAAGGACCCCAGTCAGACAGAACCGACATGCCGACATAGTTCTTGTCCGTAATATTCGAGACCTCAATACGATCAAAGCTCTGTGGGAACGCGGGGTGGCTTTTGAGGGTTCTCGGAAGCTGCCGAGCACCTTCATCAAAGACATAAATTTGTATCTTGAATCTGCGAAGGCGTTTTGAAAATTCAACTAGCTGGTCCTTGACGTAGAAGAAAAGACAGCCTATCAAATCTTCTTCGGTCGTACCATGGGCCTTTCCCGCGTTGAACATCTCATCGAAGCTAAAATCAAGATAAGCAAAAGTGGGACCAGAAGATCAAATGGAGGTTCTTACCTCCATCCGTCGAAAGGGTGTGCACTATCGTTGAGCATGAGACGATCATCATGAGTAAAGAGCCATGGGTTGGGGATAGCCATGTGAGCATTGATCGCGCCAAAAGGTAGAACCAGCCCAAAAGAACGCCATTCCTTCAATGCGACTCTATGAGACGGTTTCAGCCTCGCATAGTACCGATCACGGTAATCGACTCTCTCTGGTGCGTTCATGATGTCATTCAAGGCATTATTGACAACCCCGGGATCTCTGTACTTCGGTTTGAGTTTATCGAGGAGAAAAGCCCTGGTGTCGGAGGAGAAGGCGGTGCATATTGTTGTTGATGGTGTCAGTTGAACCGGGGTACCATTGAGATCGCGAAATATCTTGGACCCCATGATGGGCAGAAGGACACGGGTCTGGTAAGAGAGAGACTGGAAGATGGAGTACCAGAGATGAACAGCGTGTTCGGCTGCTTCCTCCTACAGAATGAAACGAGTAAGAGAGGATTACAAGATAGTATACATTGTACCCACAACGTCTTCGACAATCCCGAGAATGGATAACATCATGAGATTCCTGCATACGACGATAGGGTTGAGATCGTTCAGTACTATTTTGATTGTCCCGCTGTAGTCCCCTGGTAGTTTATTGATGGTCCTGACCATGTTTCGCAAATCTCCAGAAGCTATAGGTGAAATCAGATACATCAAATATACTCGTAATCTCGGACGCACCAACGAAAGCCAAGGAGAGATCTCTGTTCGGTATATCTGCCATCCCCTCGTTATCGACCGCGTTGATGATATCAATCGCTGGGATATTTCCCCATCTAACATCGGATTAGCATTAGCACATGATGAAACTAACAGAAACGAAACTAACAAAATCAAGCCCATTCCAAATATGGGGGCCGCCCCTGGTGACATCCCTCGTGGTGCGCTTTCGAACGTCGGGGTCCTCTTCTCTCTGACCCACGCCGGTGACCATGATGGTGATTTCAATATATCTCTGCAATCTTCAACAACGTCAGTTTCTTTGCTCAGATACACTGTAGGAGAAAACAGCTACCGCATTTGTGCGATCTCCAATGTTTCAACTGACACTCTTTCGAGCAATACCGGACGAGAATACACCCCGAGCAGCTCATCGTACCGTCGTTGGGGCAAAATTGTGATTTTGAATAGTCCTGGTTCGCGCAGCCGAGGCGACCCAAAGGTGGCGGCATTTGCGTGCCAAATTTCAAAGGTGTTCGACTGAACTTTATCGATCGCTCTAACATCTCGTGTTGGAGACCGTGGCGTGCAATAAGGTCTTCGAGTACTTTCTGATTGATTATGTCCTCCATATCCGGATCAGTCTTGGGAGTATCAGAGGAGGGGTACAGGAAACTTAGATGCTGCTTTGAGTTGAGTTTGTCCAAAAAGGCAAATAGTACCGTTTTCTTATCGTTCGTCGAGGAGAGTGCAGACAGAGATTTGTCGAGGCTGGACAGGAGGGCCTTCATATTGGTGGTCATGATGGGTGATGGATACGGATAACGTCTCGAGATCTTATAGTGTTTGGCACGTTGCCAGAAGATTGCGCGGTGTCTATACATTTCGTCATCACCCTGAAAATAAGCGCTGAATAATTGCTTCTTGAATATAAAATGTTGCGCTATCACCATCGGTGCCGCTGAAAAGCAGCAGCGAAAATTCACAGTGTGAATTAGGGCACACGGACGTGAGATCAAACCTACAATTTGAAAAGTAAAGTCGCGGAGAAAGTGGACGTATCAATAGACAGCCGCTGAGGCATACACAAGGTAATTACTCTCAGTGTCGGTCGATTGAGTGACTGACGCATCAGCGATACATGAACAACGTTATGCCGCGTATGAACATCTGCATTTTATGAATTATCCACATGCACAGAAAATTTGTGAGGCGGTAAAGGACGGCTGAGACAGGGCCTTGGGGTGGCTGTTTAGCACATAAAAAAACAATCTATGAGTGCTAAGACTAGAAACCATCTTTCCACGTCAAAGGATTCAACGCACCAAGGAAGCTTGTCCATTTTGAAGAAGAGGGAAGGGAAATCAGCGACAGGGTCAAAAAAGGCCCGAATAACCTTCACCCTTTTCTTTCAGTCACCGGTATGGAAGATTCCCAGTCGTTGATAACATATTGCGTTGCATCTGGCTTGGATGAAGAAGTCGCTTCCTTCAGTACGTTCATTTTGTGAGTATGAACGACAGAGTTTTACAATATAGGGATCGTATCCTTGTGCTTTCAAATCGGTAAATCGATTTTTAATTCGTTGGATGGATAGGTACCCAAACCTTTGAACGAGGAATCATCCTCTTTGTACCATCAGATGAACGTAAGGCCACTTACTCTGATTGGTCAGAATATGCCCTTGTGTTTTGACTAAAAATATTTTCGCAGTCGCCAAGATGTCAGATGGACGAAGTTGGGTACACTTGAGTGATTAAAGAAGGTGCTGAGAGTGAACTTACGAGGGTGAAACAAAAGGTTTCTTAAGTCATCCCGTCAGTGCCGCAATATTTGAGGCGGCAAGCGTAAGTGGACTTTGGAAGCTTGGACGTTCTTGGACGGAGTGTCACCAGAATCAAACTGCGGACGAGAGTGCATTACTGCTGGTTTCACTAAGTCCACGAAAAATAGTGTTTCAAGAAAGAAAGAACGAAAGAAAGACGAAGGCAACGCAACCATGAAGATGTAACTTTGAGGACTTGGAAATCGTTCCCCATGCTTGCATCATGAAAGTTGACAGCCGCAGACCTTCGTGATCGACAGTTAGATACGTACCGTCACATGAGGGGATTCAGCCCAAGGCAGGAGCCAAGTCTGAATATTGCTCTATACTGAGGCGACTTTGAGAGGGATATTCAGGCATGTTTCCGAGGAGTCATCATTACTCAATCTCTGGGGGAGATGGCAGAAGTAGAAACCCTTGCATCGTGCGATTCTCGCTTCGCAAGTATCTCTTGGGGAGAACCAAGGAACAGGGAGAAAGCCGAGAGGCGGCCCATAAGACGAGAGAAATTGGAGAGACAACGGAATCGGAGGCCGGCCCGATCTCGTCACGCTAGGGTGACTAGGCTTGTGGGCGTGACATATCGTTCTTTCCAACCATCGAACGAGGACCCACTCGTTTACGACTCTCGATTTCTCTACATGGCTGGAAGCGTCTATTTTTGCTTCCTCACCCTGCCATGAAGTCTCTCGGCTCTCATCCGCACCGTACCGACAACAGCTTTGCACGAATCCGCGTCATCGCGTACCGGTGCCAGCGGTATGTCAGCCATTGCGCGCAGATATCGCATGTCTTCGAGTCGGTGTCCGGAACGGTAGGAGGTGACTGTAGGAGGTGACTATATGCGCGTGTCTTGGTTATTGTGCCTATGATGGGAACGGTGTGAGCCTCATAGATATTCGGGCAGTCGCCTCGTTGGAGAAATAAGGTCCGTGATCTTCAGCATTTCCGCACTTTTTGACCGACGCCGGGACCAATCACCAGACTCTCCGACGCGTCTCGCTTGGCCTACGCCGTTACGTGCTCCGCGCTGTGGCCCCCTTGCTTAAGCGCGGCACAGTGCAGAAATCGACTACAGACGCTATATGCGCCATCTACGACATCCTCACCACACGCCACTCACCCTTCTTGTGTTCAGGAGCCAACGTCGGCATCTCGGGCTATCAGAAGGGTGCTATAGCACTGCTTGGTCCATACAGTCGCATTCGTGGATTTTGTGGTCTCAAACGTCGGGCAGTAGATGTCCATTTTACGAGCCGTCCGATCCAGGACCCTCACTAGGGTCCGTTTCGACATCCAAACTATCAGGTTCGTCCTCTATTTATCATGTCCGATTTAGCCTTGATGTCTTATCTAAGGGTGTGGAATACCGCATGGGTGCATGAATCATTCTTATGTGCTAGGACGGGCACACCACATATCTACATTTTAGTATGGCCACTCTGTATACATTCTACGATTCGAAATGGAATCATAGTTCGTCGTACTATTAAAAACGAATTCACGATTCCCGAGGATAGGCACCAGGTGTTGTCTCGCCAAAACCTTCGAAGCTCCGCGCGGTTTCTCGCAGTTCTTGCACCCCTTCTCGAAGTGACCAATTCTGTATCGTCTTTAATTGTGACCTGAATCGACGTCCTGTGATACCCGATAGCAATATACGCATTAACCAATCTTCGTCCCTTACTTTGGTCTTCGCGCAGGCTTACGTCTAGTGATTGATAGATTCATCACGCATGCGTACCACCATTGGGCTCCCGTTCTTATACACGAAGACTGTATCCATAAATTCTACTTTGTTCAAATTGCACCCGCCTATTGGACATGCGGGGCGTATAGCAACTCTACACTTGTTCAGTCTTCTGCTAACAGTGAGCACACGAGTTGCCTATCGTGGAACACAACGTGCAGTCGTTAACCCAGCGAGCTCGAGGTTCGATTCCTCCTGTGCACGTATTGATATCTCTGATCTCGTTTTTTTTTTCAAGTCCTTCTACTTATCTCATCGAGAGAGTGGAGTACTAGATCAGTGGCTATAATGATACTACGGGGTTTGACTCCCCTTCTCCAATCGCATCGTTAGTTTCTTTGAAATTTTTTAGAAAAAAGTAAGGATACGCGACTTAGGTTGTGTATAATTTTGGAACGAGAATGCTGGTATTCCTCCTTGATGTCGCAGAGATTTTTGTGTCATTCGCCTTACAGATACACTGGTGGAAAACAGCAAGCTAAGCTTATCCACACATCAAAGGGACCTGTTCCATTTCATAAAAATACACATAGCATACATCCCAAGCCCATGCCCCCTCTACGCACACGCTCACCTCCTAACCACCATCCCACCCCGCTCCACCACCCTAAACACCTCGTCCCCCATCCTACGCCCGTCAACGCGTCAACCCCCATAACCCCCCTCCAAATATCCACACTCTCAAACGCCCCCTCCCACTGCACCAACTCATCCCCGCAGACCCGCATGGCGATATCAGGCTTGGGCTCCACCTCGAGGGGCGCGGCGTGTGAGTACGAGGTGTGCGGGAGTGTTTCAGGATTTCAGGAAACCAGTATGAGCAACCATGCCAGTACGGAAAAGGTGTTGGTACATATGTGATGAACGAAGTCCTCGCTTCGACGTGCAGGCAGAGTGCAGAGAGACTCCGCAGCTCACGAGGACCGAAGCACAACGGAGTTCTTGTTGTTCACTGGGGGGTACAGCAAATCCGGGGAGACGGGGGCGGCGAAGGAGGTTCCACACCTTGCTTTGGTCTGCCCCCAGATAAGTAAGTACTACACAAGCACAGTTTTTGTAAGGCTTACTCGGCTTCCCAGAATAAATAAGACACCCGAGTACCAGTGAGCGTCGTCAGACTATGATCCTGATGCGTATCTACGTCCCACGCGATAGACTGTCCAAACTCCGTGTCCTTGTTCAGGACACTCGGGTACACGGCGTTGAACGCATCCTCACGGTGCAGGTGAAAGCAAGATTTCCGCATCCGCCTTCCCCCACAGGCTCGTTCTGTTGAAGCTGAAGATGGATCGGTGCCTTACCGTACTCCGATAGCTTGGCATGATACGTGAGGAGTGGCATGGGGGTGCCTCCTCCTGAGTTTTGTATGGCCGCCTCCAGGTCACAGGTAGACGCGGATGGAGGGAGAGACTCCGTTCTCGGGCTTTGGACGTGGATGGATATTGACAGAGGGAGTGTTGGCGGGCATTTTGAAGGAGGGTGTCAATATTAATAGTGATACAGCAGAGGCAGGGGATGCATGAGATATGACTCTGATGTTCTGGATCTCCGGGCTGATCTCTGCCCACAGATCCGGTGGGATATTGACGCGTCGTGCAGCACAGATATCCAGCTCGTTTGTCTGCACAACCACGTCCACACCATCCAAACGCATACACGGGAACAACAACCCCACCAAATCCTGCACCATCAACCTCAAGCTAAAATCTCAGACATGCACTTGATACCGCCCCGTGTCCGACCGACCGACAAAAACCGAAGTCGTGTCCGAGTCATTCGTGGCGACGAGGTAGTCCTTCAACGGAGTGGGTTTCGGCTGAGAGAAGCTTTCGAACAGAGAGGTCATCGTCATTAACATGTGAGAGGTGACATCCGACGACGTGTTAGATAGGAGTCAAGTCATGACTCAGCGCGAGGCCCTGATTTGAGTTGGTGTTTCGGACCGGTAGGCATAGCATGACAGTCAAATTCGCAATATCAAAATTGAGCTTCAAGCAGGTTCGAAGTGGTAGAGTACTTTGAAAGCGACAAAGCTTTCCCGATCTTCAGAGTCAGTAGGCAGAAAGTTTCCCAATTCATTTGAAGTGTGACTCTAATTATTTTAGCATCTGGCGGTCGTAGGATTCTTGACGGAAACCCTTGGGCAGGATCCCTCTCGTTTCACCGGGATTCGAGCATTCCGACGAACTCGCACAGTAGCACACAGGGGGCTATTTCGAGGACACGAAGAAAAAGGACCAAGGAATCCTTCCCTATTGTCAAAGTAGAACCTCGTCACGTAAATCTGAGGAGGAAAGACTGAATATCTTGACGCCGGGTGTTAATCTCAGGAATACAAAGAACATCCTAGCAATTGTAGACATGGCCGAGGCGACAGTCGGTACTGAGGCTTGTGAGATTAGTTGATGCGAGTCGCGAAATGCGGGATGCATGTCTCTCAGAGTTCTGAAGATGCTAGAGAAATGATTTCTCCATCTGCGGCTAACATGGAGATATGATGACGGCCGAACCTAGGGAGACAGTACCTGTTTGAAGACATCGAAGAGAAACAACATTGTTACACTCCCTTGAATATATCGAAGTTGCTGTTTTAAGTTTGAACGAGGACGCTGATCAGATACAGTGAGAAAGAAGTCAAGAAATCACCGGCGGGCATTGGAGTCGATGCCTAAGTCGATACTATTTCGCCCCCGCTCTGGAAACCGGAAAATGTCTACGTGCCCCCTTTTCCGCCGAAACCAAGACAGTCAAGATCATAATAGGCGAGGACGTCGAAAGAAAGCACATTGCACGAGTTCTACGCAAGATTGTTTCCGCCTGCTTGCAGCGAAAGAACATATTTTTCTGTGGACCGCGGGTTAGTCGATACATCTCGATTCGAGCATTCCGATGAACTCGCACAGTGGTACACTAGGGGCTATTTCGAAGACACGAAGAAAACTGACCAAGGAATCCTACCCTTTGGTCGAAATGAGATCATGTAGAACCTCGTCGGGTAAGGCGGAGAAGTAAAGCGTGATGTTGGGTGCCAATGCGATGAATACGAAGGATAGCTTAGCAATCGTGGACATGGTCGCTGCTGCTCTTGGTCGCCCTTCGTGGTCCGGAGTCACGAATATTTTGTTTGTGTGGCCCCGGTTTTCTCTTTTTGTCTCGTTCGGGTGCACATATGATTGGAATCTATTTCTTGTGGATGTAGATGGTGGACTCATACGTGTTCCATCGTCTGATATTTACCCGTGGGAAAATACACTCTGATGGCTCCCTTACATAAGCGAGTGCTCCACATATATACAGCTAGATTTAAACCCCGACAAGTGTTACCACCATGCCCGAGCGCCTACCCTCCAACGACTATCCTCTAGGCTCTAATGAACATACCGCGTATCAATCTTGTCTGGTCCTCGAAGCTCTTGGTAGTAGCTGGGGTGTGGTCATAAGTAACTTGGAAAAAGAGGCTTCTGAAGCGGTCATGTTCAAATTCAGTCCACAAGTTGCAGCACAAGTCCTGGGCTATGCACTTCGTCACTCGCTTTCTGTCGAAGGCAAAGCTCACCTGGTACAGGAAATTCTCGATTGCAATAATAATGGAGAGTTACTTGCCGGGTTGTCTTATCTATACGTCATGGGCATGATTAGAGTTTGTATGTCTTCACCTTCGTCCCACGGCACGCAAGAATGACCATTGCAACTAGTCAAAAATCCGAAGGGTTCAGTACTAACGTCTTTGTCAAGTCATAGCTCCCGAGCATCATTTCGAGCCACGGCAGACAACATCGCTGCTGCTTTGGCGCAGCCGACTGTCAGTTCAAGCAAGGCTAAAGATCTGGTAAGCGCTATTTTTAGGCATTTTTTCTCGACTAAAAGTTCCCTAGGCGAAGGCGCGAGACAACTATCGATGTATTGTGTCTGGGATTGTGGACCTTGTCAGTTACGAGGAAGATCCGATGCGATTCAATGAAGCACCCGAAGTTGCTGCAGCAACTACATCGCTGGGTCACATATTCGGCCAATCAATAATGGACCATACAGCTGGAATGACGAGGGCCGCTCGTGCAAAAGTTTGTCTGCCTCCTTACGAATGTAGCATCATCCGATCTCAATTTGCCTGCCAGATGGAATGGGCCGCTACCGCCGCAGCCGTTATCGAACGGTTTGCTGGAATTCCCATCCTCGAAGAGCTCAATCAAAATGATATTCACCGACCGGAGAATACATTCACAATAGCAGACGGCCTGCATCCTGCATTCGATAGGCTCTCCTTTTCTCTCTGTCCAATTGATGTAAGCAAATTGTCATTCATCCTCTTTCTTATGAATGTGAAACCTATATAGGATGATAACAATACGTATGAAATTCACACTCATCCTCCAAACCGAAACGCTATGTATAGACTTCCAAACCGAGTGACGCTAACGGATGCAACCAGCGGAAAAATCCCTCTTCCTGACCGTCGTTACTTCCAACTGCACCACGCTTCTGCGACCATTGCTCATCTCTCAGGGGCAGGGGAGGTCGTGGAGCAGCTGTTCCGAGATATGGAAGACATAAAGGTCTTAGCAGAGGATGGAGGATCCAATCACCTTTTGTCTTTGGCGCTTTCCTCACGTTTGCAGGCACTGAGCGTTTACTGAATGGAATTCAAGCTGCTTTGTTCTGACTCAAATTTGCATTCGAGATCGTCGTCGTCATGTTTGTTCGTAGCCATTTAATAAATGATTCCTCGTTCACTTTTTCGACGCCGTCCCGCCGGTTCTCTGGGGGTGGTAAAAGCAATGTTGCGAATGCACTCCAGTAGTCCTGCTGGAGTATATACGGAAGCTACAGTACTGGAGTGAAGGAGAAAGTCGCCGTACATTTTGAAGTTTCCTTCAGAGATCCAAGAGACGTGCTGAGTTTGTGGGGAAACGGAGAGTCCTTCGCTCGGCTGCGTCAATGCACGTTCTCAGTTCCCCCGAGGTAAACTCATGAGTATAAATGACAGAAAATCCAGAAGGGCTTTAGCAGGGGATACAATAAAACCAAGCTTGCCCTTGCAAAGCCGCTACGACAGCATCGCAAACCTTGTCATTTAGAAGATAAGGAGAACTATGACAAGAAGATTTTTACTGGCTTCTGGAAATTTAATGTGGGTGAGCAGATTCTCCGTGCATAGGTTTGGAGCTTCCTGGATTGGCCATGAAGCTGAACACTGAAGCTTCGAAGACACATGAAAGTGGAGTCAGGAACGTTCGACGAGTATCCAAGTATTCCTTGTGTCAACAATGACTAGAAGACAGAAAGTATGAAACGGGGGGACCCTGTACCTACGAAAGAATCAGAAAATCTAGATGCGGAAAACTATGACAAGAAGACTTATACCAACTTGTAGAAATTTAACGTGGGTGAGCAGATCTTCCATCCTTAGGACTGGCGCTGCTGGGATTGGCCACAAACTTGAACGTTGAAGCTTTGAGACTATATGCCCAGGAACTCATTATTTCGAACGGACGTGCGCGTCTTCGAATCTTCTCTCTTCAATGATCGCCGAACTTTGAATCAAAGGGTCCAAAGCATGATACTTTGACTTGTGTATGTCGTATCCAAGTATTCCTTGTGTCAACAGCTAGAACTAAGAAGGCAGAGGGCATGAAACGGGGGTCCCTACCGGTGACTTCGCGAACTCGGACGTGCGCCACGGTGAAATCCCATGAAACCACCCGAGACCCGCTTCGGTAACTAAATGGCGACGATGCATCATTTCTTGACACGGCTTTGTCACCACCGGATGGGGAGGTCGCACTTTGGCTTCTATCTGCGGGACTTGTTGTTATGGCCACAGTTTGGGAGGGAATGCAGCAGCCTCAAGGCGTACTAGCTCAATCCAAGCTGGAGGTTCACTGAATAGCAGGCACCCTGGACATGGGAGGCAGTCCACACAGTTCTCCGATTCTAGATTCGTAGTTGTGGAGGGAGTAAATGACAGAGTGAACAGAAGAGATGGGTAAATTCTCTATTGTGTCCCCCCAGATCATGACGATTGTGTTTGGCCTGGGAATCAATTTAATACATGGTGGTGTGGGGGTTAGTACCGCGAGCGGCGTCAGGATGTGTGAATGACTCCACTCTTGGCCTCGCGATCGCGATCAGAGAAGGGCCTGGTGGGGCACGGTGAATTTTGCGTGTGCGTTTGCGTTCGTGCGTTTGGTGTGTTTGCGTTAAATCGACATGCGTGTGCGTTAATTTGAGTGCGTGTGCGTTTTTGGGCATGCGTGGGAAAAAAACGCGTGGGTGCGTTTGATGCGTTTGCATGCGTGACAGAGGTGCGTTTTCTTGTATTTTTTTCTTGTTATTGTATTTCTGTTGCTAGGCGTCGCCACAGCCGATCTGACTACCCGTTCCCTACAACAATGAAGCTTCCCAATGAGGAACGTACATTGATCTTTGTAAGTTCGCTCTATCATTGTTTTTCACTCCTATTCTTATTGTTTCTTACTAGGTCTTAATTACTCTCTTGAAATACAATTTTGGCTCAAATTACTTCGTACCTATATCTATAAGAAGTCCAAAAATAAAGACATTGACACGTCAACACCATTTTTCTCTCCTCTCCCAGTCCCACAGTTCTCCCTCCCCCAGAGACGCCGTTTCTCTCGCGTAGATGCTGGTTAGTCATCTCATCCTTCTTATGTTGCTGCCTAAAACTCTTTTTTTTTATAGAAGAACCTTGTACGCACCTTCGCAAGGTGGCTACTTGAACCTGATACTCAACTCGCCACTCAACCTCATCCTGACCAAACTAAATCCAACGGAAGCGACAATAAACAGCAATCGGAATGCGTCGAGCCAACTTAAGTACTGATGTCAAATATAGAAGATGCTCCTGTTCAAATAGACAGTTTTTCTGGGCGATTCTAGCGGTAACAAGTAGTAGCAAATGATTTTATATAAGCCAGAAGTAATAAGAGACACAATTGTATGGTTGAACTACAGTTAAACGCACCGAACGCATGTGTCACAAATAGGTCAGTCACCTGCGTCGATGCGTTTGATCTTGAACGCATGCGTTTTTTGTCCCAACGCGTGCGTGAAGATTTGCGAGATGCGTTCAAGATACGTGCTGACTTATCCTTACAGAACAACATCCAGGGCGTTTTCTGAGGTACTAATGGATGCTACAAGGACCAATCTCATTATAATGTGAGTTATGATATATATACGTGATTCTGGTCGACTTTAAATGCCTCTACAGCAGTTTAATTTCACTACTAGTCAAACTTAAAATGCACGAAATGCACAATTCCCCAACACACGAAACGCACCAGAACGCATAAACGCACCATGCAAACGCATAATTCTCCTGGCCTGGCCTGGTGGCTTGGAAGTGTTGTGGCGGGAGCATTTTGCGTGCTGGTCGAGAGCCGGGAGCATGGACGATAGTCCCGCTCCTGCTACAAAGCTTATTGGTGTATCGCGGGCGATGTGCGACCCTTCTGTGGGCGCTCAGTCACCAGATTAAGTAGAAACTGCCGAGCATGCGGTAGTGAGCCTCGGCTCTAGCTAGATAGAGTAGCGTAATAGAGTATGGGCACCAACGGCACCTAGAAACCCGTAGGCATTCATGACCAAAACAAAAGACGCGTGGGACAGCGCAGGAGACAGCGACCGCGATTGTAATAGAGTTGTTTGCATAAATGAACGGGGGCGAATGACCAACCTTTTCGATGTCATCCTGTTGAAAGGTATGGCCAGAGCAATAAAGGACGCCAAGGTTCTCACTGTTAGCACCAAGGGGATGTCGCCTGTCTTCAGAATAGGACTACGAGATTGACTCTGAGCCACAAATAAGCCGAGTCTTTTTGCGTGCGTCCGAGTAAGCTGCTCGTTTGTGATTGGATACAGAGAGATGTAGCCAATGAGAATTAAGCAGTGATGATGAGCAAATAGCGTAGCGTGCAAGTCAATTTAGGGCTTGTTTCGGCTTCATTTTATGCAATGGTCAGACTTAACATACAATAGCATATGAACTGGCTCTTTGCACGCTTTCTGCATAGTCGCTGAGGGTGATAAGAATTCTGAGGTGGTCGTTTGCGATCAACCAGATATCGGACCGAGCAGCTCGGAACTACCCGGAGGACTAAAATTAGGTTACTTACTATACTTCGCTTCGACCAACGCGACGGGATATTGTCTGTCTCGAATCTGTTGCACATTCCGTGTATGTACGCATCGGCCAAATTATGCAAATCTCATATTCTGCACCTAAAAGTCCTATCGACCACGAAGCGGAGGTGGACTCTTTTCAAGCCACCCTTCATAAGATTCCTTCAGTCTCTCAACACGATTTTCCTCATACTGATTGTTCGTGGGTTACCTTCCATCTGGCTCCTGATACTTGACAGTTATCGCTCGCTTTGTATCACCCGAGTTGCTAGGGTGTCATCCCGGGCCCTGTGTAAATTGGCCAAGCCAGCATCGTACCCCTCCGATGATGATGGTTCATTATCCCTCTACTTTCTCCTTCGGGATGTTTCATAAAGAGCGTTATGCTCACTCTCATCCTGCGGATGCTGTGTGAATTTTCCTTATACCCATTCCGAGCTGGTACGTGTCACGTACTCAATCGACCGCAGCCTTCCCAATCTCTCCTTTCTCACATCATATTGCATTGTTGAGTCTATGTGCCCGCTGTCCTTCGCTCAGCCAGATGGCTGCTAACATGGTCGCACGCACTACTACCCGCGCTTCCTGATTCTGACAGTTTCCAGTGCTGCTGAAGGCCTTCTGCTGTAAGGAGATTTCGAGCTAGACTCGTCTCAGCCTCAGATTACCGAAGGTTACGGCGCAGATGAGGTACCCTAATTTCATAGTACGGGTACCCTCAAACACATGACAAAGGCACCAAGACGATCCTCATCTGGCTCGCCCATACTCCGACCCGTTTCATGTGCTTGATTCCCTAGGACCGTATCACTTCGCCACATTTCTGGTTCTCGGGTTGTGAAATAAAACACCTCACCGGAGAGGTTTTCCCGCTGTGTCTTTCGACTGCAGCTCTCAACAAAAAGTGAATCTGAATCGAGTGCATTGGTTAAATAGAATACGTTGAAGGCCACAGCATAGATGCGCCTCACCATGGTCCATTGTGAATTCTCAATGGTCCTACGTACTTTGTATTGAATGCCGGCGTAATTCTATTCGACGGGCGGCGAGCCTCATATCCGGATCTGTAGGTACACAACGGTCCAGATAAAGCTTGCGAGTTGTTGATGCGTCAATTTACTGAAAGGGGGGATGGATGCCTACCAGGGTCTGGAAGATGTCAGTTTCAGAGCGATGATTCTCCATCTGCGGCTAACTTGGGATATTTCCCAAAGGGCATGGCAGGGATCCCAAGAGTCTAGCGATTCGCCGCAGAAACGTAGCACAAGAAAGCTCCAAGAGATGCATATAGAGCGCATAAAACGGAATATTGTTTTTGCAGTTATGACAATTTCCACTTCTTCTGTTTCCATTTTCCAGAATGGGAGCGAGTTGAGGACCTCACGGGCATGAGACATCCGTGTGTCGACTACCGTCAGTGCTGACTCGTAGCTTTATGGACTACAATGTGAAGGTGCTCTTTCTCTGCAGGAATGGGTCATTTTTTTTGACCTTCATCTTGACCTGCGAGCTCTTCGATACGAGTTAAGGAGGACACGCATCTTCAGAACTGGAGATGGTGGTCGTTGTTGCTGTGCAAGTCGTCTTTTAAGTTTGAAACTTTGGAAGGAGGACAATTATCAGCAACGTGCGAGCTTTCAGTACTGAGAGCAAGGAGAAAGGAAGAACGAACGACAGACGAAGAGAGCCATTGCAACGAAAACTTGGTGATGTGTTAATGGTTTGATCAGCCCGTTTTTGCATCATGAAAGATGAAAGCCGCGATTTTTCGTAGTCCACAGTCAGATATATACTATCACATTAAAGGATTCAGCCTAAGGCAGGAGACAAGTCTAGATATTGCTCCATACTGGGGTGACCTCGAGAGCGATATTCCGGCCTGGTTCCGACAAGTCTTCAATACTAAACTTTAGGGAAGATGTCCGAAATAGAAGCCATCGCGTCGTGCGATTTTCGCTTCACAACCATCTCTGGGGCCGAACCAAGGAAAAGGGAGAAAGGCAAGCAGCTCCCCAAGAGGACAGGAGAGAACGGAACAAGGCCGGCCCGATCTCCTACCATACGTCACAGTAGGGTGACGGGCATGTGGGCGTGACATACCGTTCTGTTCCCCAACCATCGAACGACGACGCGCTCGCTAACGACTTTCGATTTCTCGACATGAGTGGAAGCGTCTACTCTCGCTTCCTCACCCTACCATGAAGCCTCTCGACTCTCATCCGTACTGTACCGACAACGGTTTTCGACGGATCCACGTCATCGCCAGCGGCACGTAACCCATTGCGCGCGGAGCTTCGTGACATTGCATGCCTTCAAGTCGGTGTCTGGGATGTTAGCGGGTGACTGTATGCGCGCGTTTTGGCTATGGTGCCTTATATGGGAACGGTGAGCCTCATCTCTTGTTGGTGACATTGGGGCAGGCGCCTTTGGAGAAGCAAGGTCCGTGATCCCCAGCATTTCCGCGCATTTTGAGCGACACCGGGACCAATCACCAGATCCCCCGACGCGTCTTGTCTAGCGCTAATGTACGCTACGTGGTTACGTGTCCCGCGCTGTGGCCCTCTTGCTTCCGTGCGGCGCAGTGCAGAAATCGACAACAGCACCCTATATGCTCCATCGACAGCACATTCCCCACACGCCACCCACCCTTCTTGTGTTCAGAGGCCAACCTCGGCGCCGCGGGCTCTCAAAAGAGCGCCACCTCCCTGATGTGGTACCGCTTGGTCCATACAGTCGCGCTTGTGGATTTTGTGGTCTTAGACGTCGGACAGTAGATGCTCATTTTAGGAGCCGTCCGATCCAGGTCTCCCGCTGGGGAAGGTTTCGACATCCAGACTATCAGGTTCGTCCTCTATTTGTCGTGTCCCATTTAGCCTTGATGTCCTGTCTAAAGGCGTGGACCCCGAATTGGCGCATGAATCGTTCTTATGTGCTAGTACGGGCGCACAATCTATCCGTATCTTCGTATGGTCATTGTGTATCCATTCTGCAATCTGAAATCGTATCATAGTTCGTCGTACTGTTAAAGACCGATTCACCATTCCCGAGGATAGGCACCAGGTGTTATCTCGCCAAAACCTTCGAAGCCCCGCGTGGTTTCTCGTAGTTCTTGCACCTCTTCTCGGAAGTGTCGAATTCTGCATCGTCTTTGATCGCGACATAAAACGACATAGCCGATAGCAATATACGCATACACTTTTCTCCGTCCCTTACTTCGGTCTTCACGCAGTGATTCATAGATACTTCACACTTCTTCTCCATGCGTACCGCCGTATGGCTCACGTTCTTATGCACCAAGACTGTATCCTGTTTTGTTCAAGTTGCACCTGCCTATCTGGCATGCGGGGCGTATAGAAACTCTTCAAACTCGTTCAGTCTTCTGCTAACAGTAAGCACACGAGTTGCCTATCGTGGAACACAACGTGCAGTCGTTAACCCAGCGAGCTCGAGGTTCGATTCCTCCTGTGCACATATTGATATCTCTGATCTCGTGTTTTTTTTCAAGTCCTTCTACTTATCTCATCGAGAGAGTGGAGTACTAGATCAGTGGCTATAACGATACTAAGGGGTTCGACTCCCCTTCTCCAATTACATCGTTGATCTCCTTGAGATTTCTTAAAAAAAAGGTAAGGATACGCAACTTACGTTGCGTATGATTATGGAACGAGAAAGCTGGCATTACCCCTCCTTCATCTCGTAGAGATTTTTGTGCCATTCGCCGCACACATGCAAAGGTAGAAAATAACAAGCTAAGCCGCCACTCATACATCAAAGGGACCTCACCCATCTCATAAAAATACCCATAACACACATCCCAAGCCCACGCCTCCTCTCCACACGCCCACCGCCCAACCTCCAACCCACCCCACTCCACCACCCTAAACACCTCATCCCCCATCCCACCCCCACGCCTATCAACGCCCGCAACCCCCTTCCAAATATCTACACTCCCAAACGCCCCCTCCCACTGCACCAACTCATCCCCGCAGACCCGCGTGACGATATCCGGCTTGGGCCCCACCTCGAGGGGTGTGGCGTGTAAGTGCGAGGTTTGCGGGAGTGTTTCAGGATGTCGGGAAGCCAGTAAGTGAGCAACCATGCGAGTACGGAAAAGATGTTGGTGCACACGTGATGGATGAAGTCGTCTTCGACGTGCAAACAGAGCGCAGAGAGACTCCGCAGCTTGCGAGGACTGAAGCACAGCAGGACTCTCGTTGTTCACTTGGGGATACAGCGGATCGAATATGAGCTCTTCAATGTGAGTGGAAGGATGGCACGCCTCTTCAGCACTTGAAGATGGGGTTACGGCGAGGCCTGCAAAGTACCTGTTTGAGGACATCGAGGAGGAACAGTGTTATTACACTCACTTGAATGTAGCCTCAAGCGTCATCGTTGCTGTGCAAGCCGTCTTTACGTTTTC
Source organism: Armillaria luteobubalina (assembly GCA_030435615.1). Classification (NCBI taxonomy): domain Eukaryota; kingdom Fungi; phylum Basidiomycota; class Agaricomycetes; order Agaricales; family Physalacriaceae; genus Armillaria; species Armillaria luteobubalina. Next base: position 148,937 of record JAUEPU010000039.1, read on the forward strand.
AACTTCAAAAGAGGACACTTATCAACGACTCACATGCACATTGTTCTGCGAGCTTTCAGAATGACAACAAGCGAAAAGATACTTGGCTTACAACAGCACAAGTGTGGTCCGGCTGGAAGTTTCCCATAGATGTTTGATACTGAGAAGGAAGTCAAGAACGCACCTGCAGGCATCGGAATGGCAGTGCCGAGCTGCTGAGGTTCAGTACTAGTATTTCACCATGAATGACCACTACTGGAGATACTGCCGTCAGCAGAATATTGGCTTCCAGAGTGCTCAAATACGTCGACTTTTATTCGTAGCACTCTGTTACTCTACTACAGTGGTATCTGATTACTAAGCCTCGTTATCTTTCGTACACTGCAATGTTATGAGGAGCAGTATCGCTTCAACAGCTTTGGTACCCCCCCCGTGCTCAGGTCGACTTGTTGCGTCGCAGTCGGTGAGATTTGGTCGGGATGAGTATATGTCAGCAATCTATTAGAATTCCTTCATTAGACGCTACAATAATGTTATTAACCATATAGGCGGTCATCATAATTATAAGTACTAGGACACTGCTGCAGTGCTTAACGCTATAGAATAGATGTATGATTTGTACCTACAAAAATGAATCAGAGACCCTGGTGGTCCATGATTTGGCTTCCTCCTTTCTGATGGAAGTCTAAAGAGTGTATATTAATCGGGCATAACTACGGGTCAGAATGGTTTTCCTGATGTTCGCAGAGTCACCAGGTTGTAAACGGTTCTATTATTTAAAAATACTCTGCCAGACTTTCCACTCCAGTCCACCTCGCACAGCGCTACGATATACGAAGCGCTGCGATGGCCTACCGCTTCAGCGATATCTTCCCCCCCTTCCTCTATCCGGGACTCTTTTAGGTTCATCATCAGGAATGGGGTCGCCATCCGTCCCCACGGCCCACTCAACATGGTGAAGTATCGCCCCTTCACGAATATTGTAACTGGACGGCTTGCGGTCCGATAATAGCCACTTTCCCTCATATTTAAAATATTGACCAAGAACCGGTATTCCCTTACAATCGTACACCATCTCTGCTACATCTGAGACTGTGCCAGAGTGAAGCACCATCACTGGTACCTTTTCTCCGGTAAGGGTTTTTACATAAATAGTCATCTTTTGAGGCAGTCCTAGTGGTGGTTCAGCCTTTGCTGGTGACAAAAGAGTAAGCACGCACGAGAGATGACCTTGATGTTATGGATTTTGTGACTAATATCCGACCACAAATCTGATGGAATATCGGCATATCGTCCAGCACATATATCCATCTCATTGGTTTGAACAACGATAAACTGTCCATTGATGGTTGGGAAATGATGGAGAAGGGTAGCAATCAAATCCTGCGTGGGACGTAGCGTATCAGTGTATATTAAACTATTGATAACTTTCCAGATGCTGGCCTGATAACGAGTGACTTCCCGCCTACGAACCAACACTGTGATCGTATCATCGGTGGCAATGATGTAGTCCTTGGATTGAGTAGCGCCCATTGGTGGTGGATGAGGGAGAAGAGAGGGGAGGTGTAAGGATCAAGCCTCATGTGAAGCACGTTACCCATTGCACTTAAATCTTATCTTGTGACGGAACCACCCACATACTGATAGACGCCCATTGTCATGGTGATCTCGGACTCACTAAACAACCCCAACATAACCATTCTTCAAGAAATGGTGGATTGAAGCAAGCAATTACCACATAATGGATAGTCAACAATAGGCCTGTACTTGAATCACAGCAGGAAAACGTTGAGAAGGATTTATAGGGATTAACACAACGTAGTACACCCTATGATCTTGATGAATGAAGACGAATCCGGTGCAGAAGGGCATAAAACTATGGACAAAAATTACTTCGAGTCTATCTGTGTTTCAGATCGAATTTTATGCGGTTCTGATGAATTATTCCTATATGCTACAACGGATTCACAATCTATCCGCATTCTAGTATGGCCATTCTGTATACATTCTACAATTCGGAATGGTATCATAGTTCGTCGTACTTTCAAAGATGAATTCACCATTCCCGAGGATAGACACCGGGTATCATCTCTGCCCAAACCTTCAAATCTCCGCGAGATTTCTCGCAGTTCTTGCACCTCTTCTCGGTTGCATCGTCTTGAGTCACGACGGAAATCGGCATACTGCTATAGCCGATAGCAACATACGCATACTCTAATCTTTGTCCCTTACTTCTGTCTCCACGCAGGCCAATGTCTAGTGATTGATAGATTTACCGCGGTCCTTATCCACGCGTATCAGTATATGGCTCACATTTCTATGCACGAAGACTATCCATAGATTCTGCTTTGCCCAAGTCGCATTCACCTATTTGCCATGCGGGCGTACGGCAACTCTTCACACCCGTTCAGTTCTCTGCTAACAGTAAGCACGCGAATTGCCTATCGTGGAACACAACGTGCAGTCGTTAACCCAGCGAGCTGGAGGCTCGATTCCTCCTGTGCACGTATCTATCTGTTTGGTCTCATTTTTCAAGTCCTTCTACTTCTTCGCGTCGTGATTCCATGATGTGAATCTCATCGAGAGAGTGGAGTACTAGATCAGTGGCTATAACGATATTGCGGGGTTCGATTCCCCTTCCCCAATTGTAACGGTAGTCTTCTAAGTTTTTTTTAAAAAAGTAAGGATACGCGACATACGTTGCGTATGATGTTGGAACGAGAAGGCTGGTATTCCTCCTTCATGTCGTAGAGATTTTTGTACCATTCACTTCACACATGCAATGGTGGCAACCCACAAGCTAAGCATATCCATACATTGAGCGACCGCTCCCCTTCAATAAAAATACACATAACATACAGCAACATCCCAAGCCTCGTCTTTCCATATGCTCACCTCCCAACCTCCATCCCACCCCACTCCACCACCCTAAACACCTCATCCCCCATCCCACCCCCACGCCCATCAACCCCCACAACCCCCTTCCAAATATCCACACTCTCAAACGCCCTCGTGAGCGCCCCCTCCCACTCGACCAACTCATCCCCGCCGACCGGCGAGAACAACATGAACACGCGCGTGACGATGTCGGGTTTGGGAGAAACCTCGAGAGGCGCGGCGTGTGAATACGAAGCTTGGGGGAGGAAGTGGAGTGCAACGTAGTCGTGTTTCAGGATTTCAGGAAGCCAGTATCTGGCGATAGTGAGCAACCATGCAAGTACGGAAAAGGTCTTGGTACATACGTGATGAACGAAGTCCTCGCTTCGACGTGCAGACAAAGCGCAGAGAGCGCTCTGTCGAGGTACTCTGCAGCTTCCGAGGACCGAAGCACAACAGAGTTCTCGTTGTTGACTTGGGGATACATCGGATCGAATAGGACGACCGTAGTGTTTCGAGGAGACGGTGGTGGCAAAGGAGGTGATAATACACCCCGCTTTGGTCTGCCCCCAGAATAAGTAAGTAAGTACTACACAACCTCGGTTTTGTAAGGCTTACTCGGCTTCCCAGAATAAATAAGACACCCGAGTACCAGTGGTCGTCGTCAGACTATGATCTTCATGCGTATCTACGTCCCACACGATAGACTGTCCAATTTCCGTGTCCTTGATCGGGACACTCGGGTACACAGCGTTGAACGCCCAAGAATACACGAGCGATACCCTCACGGTCACGTGTATCGGGCGGGGTGAGAACAGGTATATCACAGGTTTCCTCATCCGCCTTCCCCCCACTATCGGCACACTCCCAGGAATCACAACAGGCTCATTCTGTTGAAGCTGAAGATAAACCGTCGCCTTATCGGAAATACCGTACTCCGATAGTTTCGAGTCGTCCTTCAGAGATTGACCGTGATACGTGAGGAGCTGCGCGGGAACGGGGGTCCCTCCTGAGTTTTGTATGGCGGCTTTGAGGTCGTAGGTAGACGCGGTGCTCGAGAGAGACACGGTCGTCGTCTCTCCGCTCGGGCTTTGGACGTGGATGATTATTGACTGAGGGGGTGTTGGCGGGCGCTTTGGATTTGGAGGAGGGCCTGGGGCGGAAATGTCAATATTTAGTGATACAGCTAAGGCAGCAGGTAGGAGGACGTACGAGATATGACTCTGATGTTCTGGATCTCCGGGCTGATCTCAGCCCACAGATCAGGTGGGATATCGACATACCGTCCAGCACATGTATCCAGCTCGTTCGTCTGCACAACCACAGAATACAAACTCACACCGGGGAAAAGCACCACAAGCAGCGCCACCAAATCCTACACCATTAACCTCAAGTTCAAACGCACTAAATCTCAGACTTTACGTACCTGATACCCTACTGCATCTGACCTCCTTACAAAAACCGAGGTCCTATCATTCGTGGCAACGAGGTAGTCCTTCGACGTAGTAGTTTTCCCTGGTTTGGGCTGAGAAGAACTTGAGGGAAGGCCTTGGAAGAGGGAGGTCATGGTCGTAGATGTGAGAGTGACACCCGCCGATGTCTTAGATAGGAGTCATGTCATGACTCAGCGCTCAGCCCTGATTTGAGTTTGTGTCTCGGACCCGGTGGGCATGGCATGACAGTCAAATTCGTACTGGTAAATGAGAGCTTCGAGGAGATACAAAGTGGTAGAGTACTCCGAAAGCGACGAAGCTTTCCCGATCTTCAGAGTCAGTCAGCAGAAAGTTTTCCGAGTTATTACAAATGTGACTCGAATCGTTTTGACGTCTTGGGGTCATAGGATTCGTCACTGACATCCCTTGGGTAATATCCATCTCGTTTCACTGAGATTCGAGCATTCCGATGGACAGTTTCCTGTTCGCAGAGTGGTACGGCAGGGGCTACTTCGAGGACGCGAAGAAAAGGGACCAAGGAATCGCTCTCTTCTGTCGAGTAGAACCTTGGGTAAGCCAGGGGAGGAGAGCCTGAATATCTTGACGTTAGGTATCAATCCAATGAATGCAAATAACAGCCTAGCAATTATGGACATGTCTGAGATCACGAAAGTCGAATCTAAAGCTTTTGAGACTTGTTGATGTATCGAATTGAGTGGCAAAATGAGGGATGGACGCCCACCAGAGTCTTTAAGATGCCATAGAGATGATTCTCCATCTGCGGCCAACATGGGATATTGTTCAAGGCACGTCGCAGGGATAGTGGTACACGAAGTAATAAATACTCAAGTAAATCCCAAGTTCCGAGGGAAGATATCCGTAAGCCGAGTTCCAGCCACCAAGAGAGATCCGTAAGGGTGTTAAGAAGCACTATGCGTAGTCAGGAAGCAATTGAATGGTAAGCGCTAGGCGTAACCTATCAATAAGGCTTGGATCACACAATTTAGTGGACTTCGAAAAGCAATAAAATTAGCTTGAGTTCTTCTTAATACAATTTATCTACGAATTTATATACTTAGGGAATGTCTGAGTCACTATTATTCTATAATGTTCCGTAATATCCTAGTATCAGTATGAACTCTCAAGAAAGTAATGAAACATGAGCGTGTCATTGTTAAGACCGAGAAGCCCGCGCACACGCAACTGTTGACTCATGGATCGAGTTGGCAGGTACCCGATATCCATAACAGCAGCAGAAGGTGACATGAATCCCTCTCAGCGGTATAGAAGCATTGCCACAGAAGCAGGAAACCATATACTTACGACAGATGATATTTTCTGCCTCGGTACATCTATTTAGCTTGTCACTGGGCATTTTTTGAAGAAGATGCATGAACGTAAAGGCTTTACGATATAGGGTAACAAGCCTCATAGATTCACCATCTTGTTATGGATATCGGGGTTTTTTTCTGGCTTGAGTATGAGTCAACACATGCTTACTCTCAGACTTCTCGGTGTTGACTTCGGCTTACCCGCATTTTCTCTTACCTTCTCTATTCTTCCTGTAGATGCTAGAATATAGCAGATCACTGTAGAATATTAATGGATTCGAATCCTCTAGTATATAAACACTGGCGCTGGCCATTCAATGGCTTCCTGACTATGCCTAGCGCTTGTCAGAAACCTTGTTATTTACACTTAGCGCTTGCTAACGCCCCGTTAACTATACCTAGCGCTTCTTACCACCCTTATGGATCCCTCTTGATGGTTGGAACTCGGCTTATAGACATCCTCACTCAAGATTTGGGATTTACTTAAGTATTTATTAGTTCGTGTATTACTCAAAATACCCTGATTCTTAACACACTTCCATGCGCTACGCAAAATATTCAACTAATATATATATTACGCAATACTTACCAGTTGAGAATAGGTGGGAAGAACTTTGCAATCAAGCCCTGATAGTAGGGCTTCACCGCATCCACGTCTACCGGAGTATCACTTTTGCTGTATAAGTCGTATGGATTGAAAGCTCGAACAGCGACGAGAGACGTCTCATCCTCCTCATTCGTAAGATGAGAGTAGGCCCCCTCACGATGCCATCTGATGCAAATTATCAGGGTCGATGACTTCAGACCCAAAAACAAATGCAACGTACGGGTAGAAGCTATGATACCTGATCATAGAGAGGCCTTCTTTGGGCAAAGAAGACTGATCTTTGAAAACGCTGTAGAGGTACTAAGACGCCAAGATTAGTACTTGTCATCGAGGACAAATACAGGCGTGTGACAAACTTCATCATGTCCCCATGAAAGCATCACGTTGTCCAGGCCGCAATGTGGTTTGTACATCCCATATTCTGTCGAATAGATAGGGTGGGAGGCATCTGGGTTTGCCTTAAAGGTCTGGGGGTAGATAATCCTGTCCGAAAAGCCACACCCTACGACGAACGTATCCTAGTACATAAAAAACATCAGCATCAATGCACTAATATTGTGATGCTAGTAACGCACACCAACGACATCCCATTGACCCCTGATGTAATGATGCGTATCAAGATAGGCACGCGCACTAGACAACGAGAAGCCACTCACTCTGAGCCGAAAAGGAAAAGCAGTTTCCCCAAATCATGCACGAGCCCTGTGACTTGCATCCACTCTGGTTTCCCATCACGGCGTATAGACTCGGCGGTTTGGAGCAGGTGGTCGATTTGGGAGAGATCGATCTGTGGAGTGGTCAGAATATGAACGCGGGAAGAGAAGGAGAGAAGTACATCGGGGTCGGACTCGTCTACAAGAGTGTTTAGTAGCTCGAGAGCCTCCCATACTCCTAGACCGCGGTTGATATTAAGAATTGAGAGGGATATCGTAGAATGTGCGCACCCATTCTTGCACGTACAGTGTTCTTCAAATTCTGGCGCGCTTCTATGTTGTACTGGACAGTCTGTTTCTCTGTAAGACCGAATGAAGATGGACAGCAGAAAGAATAATTTCACAAACATACCGTGTTGCTCCCGGTAGAATCCTTTAACACGGTCGCATGCATCGTTGTACTGTCGGAAACGTGTCTTGTCAACGCCTTTATCGAACTCGGAGTTACTGTCCCACACGATAGTGGACGCCTTAAGGATGTTTACTGATAACAGAGCTGGTCAGCCATATCTGTTCAGTATAATGAGTAACATCAACCTCTATCCACGGCGTCCGAGATAGCGTCAAAATCATTGAAGGTGGTCGACATGGTAGAAAACTGACCAGCTTCAGGGGGATCATTGCGGAGCCCTTTATATACGTAGAGGTCCTTCCTGATTAATGATGGAAACCAACAGTTTAGGGGACGAGATCCACAACGTGAGTACGCACTGAGAATAGCCGGCAATTAAGGTCCGTCGATCTGAAAAAAACCCGGCCCGCAGGCACTTGTCCCAAGGCTAAAATTGTAGTCAGCTGCATTTCCCGGTCCTTGTTTAGCGAAACCTCCAAGGGGACCTGTAAGACCAATACCATGGATTTAGTTCTGGACTCTACGATTCAGAGTGTGGTGCGCCCTAAGTATAAATACCTATGCGCACGATCGTTGATCTGGAAGTCATACGACTTTGCCTGTTATCATAGTGCAATAAATTTACGTCACTATTTTGGACTAGCTCCAGTGGATGCTTGAACGTACGAGATGTGGCGAGAACGGGTGATTTTTCCCTTCGCAAGTGTACGTGTCGATAACCGCTGGACTTGAACTGAAATTTATCCTTGGGGTGTCGTCATTCCAAGCTTTGTATTCAATTTTAGAACTTCGATAGACGGGGTCGTGACCGAGGTCAAGGTCTGCTGACGCACAAAGAAAGAAGTCGTAAAGCTTGTTGGATACTGAAGAGGCTATGGGTGTTCATTAGAAGTTCGAGATGGTGGTCGATTATCCAAGCGACACATTTGAAGAATGAGACGTAACTGCCATATTGCCGCAGGCCGTATGAGTATGGCTCTTTCATCTCCTATCGAAAATGTTCTGAAGGTGTAACGCAGCACCGTGAAGATCCGGCGTCATCATACCTAAATTCTTTCAAGAACACTGCCATCTTATCTGATATCAAAAACTGCGGATTATAACAGATAAAGGTACCTCGTTGCCGTTTTTGATGTTTCCTAGTAATGGTATATGAGGGATCGGATGATGACATCGTAACAAACTTGAAGAGTAGATTCGACCAGGACCGTCAAGTAGATTGTGAGGTCGAGCAAAGCAATAGATAGTACGCCGGCCGGATCAACTTCAAGCAGCATGTTGCATGCGCCCCAAGATGGATAGGCAATTTCTGGATGTAGAAGAAACTTATATTAGATCTCGTGCAGTTGAATGGAACCGTTCTCAACGGTTTATAATACCCCGTCTATATTTCGCAATGGTCGGCGGCTAGTGGTTCATGGTCAAAACATACCAATAAGGGAAATCGCTAGTTTTGGAAGACGGTGTGAATCTTGAGACCAAGATATTGAGGATACTGTTCGATAAAGAGATCGCGTGCTCGATAGTTATCTTCACGGTGCCAGCGGTATAGAACCAATGTGACTCCCATTCATCGAGCCCATGTCCAATCTTCCCATGGGATTTCTTTAGAGGAAGTCACCATCAGAAGAGTTTCCTAGGGATTGAATTATGAACCTTATTTTGCTGCTGGAGAAGATACGAAGTTTAGCTTTACCTCATCGAAGGGTCGTACCGGCGGTAATTTCAAGAAAAGTTCGTTACTCTGTACCGTCTCGTAAGATGAGGAAGAAATACGATAATCAACGGTACTCACAGCCCCGTACATTTGTCACGCGGTCGAAATAAAATCGCTACGGAAGCGCTTTCCCCCAAATATACGGTACACTTCAGCCGCCGCTCACACGACAATCATGTCCATGTGAGTGTGTTTGTTGATTCGATGCTTGTGTATATCTTGACAAGGATGTACGAAAAATGACAGCCTGAAGGGAATATAGCATCTTGACCACGGCACCGATCATAGAGGCGAACGGCTGATGCGCTTAGTACATGCCGTCCAGCTGATTTCCGATGAATACGGATGGATGGGCAATTACTAAGCGATTGTGGCAAAAGAATCTCAGTTCTAAGACTTCAAACGTATTTCTGAGTTGTCGTCGAGAGTGTACAACCAAGAATCGTCAATGCGTCGAGATAGGAAAAACAAGAATCCGCTAGATCCATCTCTTAGTACCACATGATCATCCTCATTCATCAGTAACATGACGCTGGTAAGATAAACAGATAGATAAGCGGCGTAAGATTTAACAGAATACAGCCTTAGCATTCTCGGCAAAGGGCACGAACGACGGAAGGAAAAGACAGTTTTTGGTCCCTTTGAGTATTTATATTATCAGCAGATTCCCGGGTCAGCACGTAGCATAGAATAGGGACCAGCAATACGGACATGATAGCGTCCTTCACCCTTGCGTTCTCGAAGTAGAACCGTTCACCAGAATACGTCTTGACTGTCACCAGAAGATGAGCGCTTGAGCATGCGAGGATTACACTGGTGAACAGGAGTTCATATGGGGAGGTTTCTGGTCTGTGGTGTTGGTATGTGGCAAAGAGCACGCGGTAGGGAAGGATGCCTTGAGGATACAGAAAGACGGATGCCACGTGTCCATGCAGCGGACCGGACCGGATGCCACATGGTCTCTCGTACTACCCAGTTCCTTTAACTTCCTTTCCTCGCCACAGCGAGCGAGGGTGCGCAGGGCATCCACCCTCGTATTTTCCTAGGATCCGAATCGTGCATGAGTCTTCATCGAAATCTAAGTGCAATATCTTCGGGCTAAAAAAAAAGTAAAGATTTCACTTATTTGGGCCGTTATAATGATGCTTTACAGCTCTCCCCTGTCTAGCAGGTGGGAAACCGATTTGTTGTCTGGTGGCACCTCTACAGCTATCACACCCCATAATAATCGGTTGTTCTCGGTTCATGTTTTTACATAGCTGGTCGTCACCGTTTCAAGCGCTGTATCCACCTGGAGTCGCCACATCTACACGGTTGTCGATATCGCCTCTGCGTCTTCCTTCTGGCACCATCCCTACTGGTGTCTTCTTTGAAACCATGAGCAACATCCCTAGATCCTAGATCCTATCTGACGCGCAAGTTCCTGATTATGCGGGCGCATGAAGTCTTGCAAACTCTCGACAACATAAATCGACGATCGTTTCTGATGGAATATCTGCGACACGACCTCTACAATTTGACAATGTCGTGGAAATCTGTGCCTCTGTTGTGCACATACTATTCGGGAACACCTTTATTTCAACAGCATATTCTGTCGAGTCTATCTGTTTGCAACGCTGCGGCACTCCCACCTGAAAAAATCGCATTACTTCCACCAGAAACTTTTTTTCAATGAAAAGCGCATGTTCGCACGCATCGCCTTATACACAATTGCGTACCCTTTGTTTCTCTGCTATTTAAAGCTTGCTGAAATGTCCAGCAGTCACCATTCCTCTCACCTAGTCGAATTCCTACTGCATCATTCCAGATGGCCGCCCTTCACGAAAGATATTCCCTTGAAGACGTCGTCGAATTTGTGGACGATAGGCTTCGTGAAGAATCTGAGCGCGCTAATCACCGTATGACGATATCGTTTTCGTCATTTTCCACTCCCGCCCACATCCCCGTCATCTTACGCCATCCTCGTTACAGCGCCTACAAACGTGTCTTGCTTCCTTCACTAGAATTCGAGGACCTCAACGAACTGGCGGTGCTCCTTCGGGATTCTGCTATATCCAGTTTACCCCATGATGGGGATTTCGTGGAATTCGCTTTGCATAATCCCATGTTCCGGTCCATTCACATTCCACCGCTCGATGCGCGTCCGCCTGATTTCCGAAAATTGGTTTTGCGCAACATCGCCTTGATAGACCTCCGCCTTTGGTCAGATGTTTTAAGGCCTTTTGTTCGCCTGGCATTTTGCGATATCAACGAAATCACTCTGATGGGCCCTGGGAGAAGCTCAGTCCCCACGTCCTGGGCTGAGAATATCATGGCGCTAACTATTTGGAATGTATCTATACCTCGAGATACATTATCCGAGATCATGTTCTCTTGTTTGAAGCTGGATATTCTTATTCTTGGACATCTTCGTCTTACCGCAAGCGAAGGCCTCGCCAGGACATCAGCCCAAGCAGCAAGTCATGTACACGAGCTCAAGGAGCTTTCCCTCATCAATTTCCCGCGTGCTCATATGGCTGATTTCCTTAGAATGATGCGATTATCCTCCCGAGTCAAGATCTCCGTCCATAGCCTACGAAATCTTATTGTTGCTATGGACCCGACACCAAACTCGGTTCTCAGCGTTGATCTAAAACATGAGCTAAAAGCTCTGCTCAGGGATAATCTTCTCCGACGTAGCGGGGACGCTTCGAGCATGCTCAAGGAAGTGCGCGTGGTCTGTGAAGCATTCGATGGATACAGTAAGTGCCCTATGTTGTCTTCGTGAGCTGTATCTTATACGTGGAGGACAGTTTGCGGCAATGTACTGTCACAGATATCACTCACGTCTTTGATCCGCCACTCTAGACTATCGAAAATTACTGTGGAGCTCTGGGAAAAGCCGACGATACCCGTTCAATTGTTAAGTCGTATAGTCGGTGGATTACCAACACATGCCTCGCTGTGTATCATCTTTGCTACAAGCGGAAATGTGCCGATGGAGCTGAAGGACTTAGACAGAGCAATTCTGGAAAGGTACGAGAAGGGAAGACCCAATGAGAGAGAGCGGCCTCCCACTACAGATCTGGGTATTGAAATTCTTCCATCTGACTCGAACGAAATCGCCAAACACAGAGCTCGGGAGAATTTCAGGGAGCATATTTTGCGACAGAGTATACGTAAAGGCTATCTTGTTATTAGAGACAGTATCTAGGTATAAATTTCGTCCGTAGATTTCTATGTTACTTTTGTCCAAATTAGCCTTCAAATATAGAATCATGAGTCCTTATATCCCCTCCTATAAATTTGACGACGCGTTGGGTAGCATAGAATGGATTAATGAAGGGTAAATCTGAATTTGTCCAAATTTACCCTTCATTAATCGACTTGCTACATAATCCCAGCGCGCCATGTTTTGTTCGTGTGGCGAAATATATCATACTGTAAGGTCCGCCAAAAACATTATTTCCCGAAGTGGTCCCCTAATCCCTTCATACGCGTCCTTTGCCTCGTATCAGAAGATGAACTGTTGCCCCATCCCGAACATCATACGAAGAAAGGCGGTCTTCGAACGCGAGCCATCGCCCGCCATAGATTAGATGTTGCTCCTCTGGTGAATGGCCCTCCGACTCATGGACTAGCGCTGCTAGGTCGGATACGAACGCTGACTCAGGGAGCGACAGCGGTATCTGTTTTCCCGCAATTGTTTTTACGCAAATTGCCATCAATGGGGACTTTGCTCGAGCGAGTCCTGATAGCCTGTTAGGACATCGATGAATGACAAAGCGGATATAGCAACTCACGGCTGATAACACGGATGCTAGAGATAAATGTGCTCATTTCTTCCCATAGATTTGGTGGAATGTCGACGTAGTGACCCGCGCATATGGTTAGCTCGTTGGTTTGAATAACCAATTTCAAGGAGTCAGACCCCGGAAAGAAATATTGCCCGGTAATGGCCACAAAATCCTATAACCTGCACGTTAGGTGGAATATTTCTCGTTGACATCCGTTGCTTACCTCATACCGCAATACTTCCGACCTATTGACAAAGACATGAGTGTTCCCGTCAGTAGCGACGATATATCTTTTAATGTTTGAGTCACACATCGGGGGAAGGAGGTAGAAGTTTAGGATAGCTTGGTCATTCGTTCTGAGTTTTATGGCAGCCCGCGATTTGGTAAGATGTGCGCACGTCACTTTGAGGCTGTGTTCGACTTCTTTATAATCGACGGCTGTGCGAAGATTGAACGACAGAAGAAGGAAGATCGACGGAAATGGAGGTCTCTCAAATTTGTGAGCCAACTGAACTGGGCGCTGTAGATGGACTCATACATGTCAAAGGAGAATAGCCATAGTATGATAGTTTCGTACATGATCTTACCTAGAACTGTACTTGCAGAAGGAGCCGTGCATCACCAGCGGGACCGGAACAGAAAGCACAGCTTGTGGAAAGAACAGCACTCTTTTGTCTCCATGGACCCGCCCTCTGATCTCTAAACTACGCAGAAACGCCAGAACCTCGCTAATTCCTCTTCACCGCAGCCTATCTATCCAAGCTTGGGCCGATCGACGTCATGACCGCGTGTGTCTTCAAGGCACAGATGCTGTACAAATGCGTTCCTCAGCTCCGTTCGGGACGCCATTGGAGGTTGACTCGAGGGCCAAAGTGCCCGAAGTGAATATCTTAGCTCATACTTGGTTCGCTGGAATCTTAAGTGTCTGTCAACGGCCGGGAAATGGCTCTGCACATCAAATAAGGAATCATGGACCCTTAGCATAATTCTACAAACTCACTTGGTAAAGGGAGCGAAGTCATAATGATCGACCAGAAGATGGTGGACGCCATCTGTACCGTAAAATTCTTTGCCGAATTTGTGCTGTAGGATTCGTCCATGTCGATGGTTAAAGGACTAGCTTCCTACCCCCGCAAGGACATTTCGGGGATTGTAGTTGTCCACGCTTTGAGTCTTCTCGTAGCTCCACGAACGGGTGAAGCACCCTACATCCAGAAATAAGCGCTCGCTCGTAACGAATAACACATCTCCAAAGTCAACCGATTCTGAAGCATAGCTGCCAACGGTCAATCTACGGCAGAATCGAGAGCTAGATAGGTAGGCCTACGACGGTCGGGTTCATGAAATCTCCTGAATATCAATCACCGCAACGAGCCCCATCAATCAATGACATATCAGATGGCAGACGGTTGGCGACGGGAGCGAAGAGCTTTTCTTCGGACTATATGAGTTCCAAGTTATGGCAGACGGTCCGGCTAAGATTCCAGTGGTAAACTTGGCTCCGGTGTGTACGAGCTAAGAAGCACAACTGTGTCAGCAGCATGCTTCCCATTTGACAATATGGAGGCAATATGCCTCTGCACAGACAGATCATTAGATTATGCCGCAGAGGAGGAAGGAAGGGATGACTCACCTTGATGGCAGAAGGAGTGGCCAAATAGTAGTCGTGGCTGTGGATAGAGCACCTTCTTTCGGCAACTAGGCGGCACAGCCTGCCTCCAGACGAACTTGTTCAATCGGAAATGACAAGTACGTCGTATGTACAGCAAGTAAAGAAGACACTAAGGTTCGCTGTATCTGCAGGGATGGAAAACAGGATGCAGCCTTTCATCGAACTTGTTTTTTTTCAATCAAAACAGCACCTCTACAGCAGTACATCCACCATCGGGGGATTGAGTAGCGGAGGCTTCAAAGTAAGGAAAACAATGGAAGTCAGCAGAAAACGATTTTCATTCGAGCAGAGCGAAGATTCTGCACTTGGCATCGAAAAAGCATCGAGACGATGTGACGAAGCTGTTGGCTAGCCGATTCTGTGAAATGATCAGCATATGCTGTCCGGTACACATAAATAGCACGGGAGGCAGCGCATACACCAGCATATTTCAGCACGTACAGCCGCAAGCGTCTCCTCATGGATTGTGCATGCCACAACGCCGTGGCGAGTACCGTGATCAGTCGAATGACCATTAATGACTCTGATCACGTGGATCCCGATCCGACCCGGCGGATATTGGCGGACCGAGTCCTTCGGCCGTAATAACCTCAAGCCTAGTCAACGTTTTCCACCATAATTACTTGTTGTTATATCTTCCCGAACTTAACTCAGGAGACTACATCCATACTCTTCGACCGAACTATGACATGGCGAATGACGTCTCCGGTTAGGCACCGGCGTCTGAGTAAGCATTAGCGGTCCTCACAGCGCTTAACAGGCTGACAGCCCTAGCGTCAATCTTTACCGCATTTTTTCTTAACCCTGCCCATCCAGTGTCGACCTGTACTGCCTGCTGTGAGCACAATTAGCGGCTGTGCGGGGTCCCTCTCTGCCGAAAAGTTTTAAACAGCCGATACATCGCATAGATAACTCCATCTCACACCTTTCACAAGCCCCAATTCTACATGAGTCTTCCCACCCAAGAGTCCAAGAGGCCAGTCCAACTGGACGGCACCCAAGAGTCCAAGAGGTCAGTCCAACTGGACGGCATCAAGACGGCATCGCTTGGACTCTTGTTAATCCATTTTCAGGGACCGAATTGAGGACGCCGAGGAGATAACCAGCAATGTTCGCCAGGACAGCGCACCCCAAGCGCCATCTCCTCAGAGTGCTGAGGTGCAGGCTCCGCCAGCTACCTCTGAATCTACGACAGGAAAGAAAGGAAGGAAACTCCGCTTGTAAGTGCATGTTCCAGCGAAACTTTTTGCGTTTGCATTGACGATGATCCCAGGATCCTCATGCCTTTTCTAATCTTTCGAAAGCGTTACTCTACCCTCATGAATATTAAGTCGGTTAAAGATGAGGAGGACGATGATACGTGAGTATCTTCATTTGTTTTCTGAAAACATTCATCAACTTTGGATGAAGGGACCAAAAACCTAGAGGCCGTGTCAGAGGACCTGTGGCCGGCTCTGGTGACCCAGTACCTAAGCCTAAACCGAATCCGAAGCCGAAACCGGCTTCCGGTCGCTGGTGGAACTAGCTCACGTTATTAGGATGGATAATTCATATACAAGAACATTGGTCATTCTTAGAGGATACTAGGACTCGTATCTGTTAGTCATGGAGAATATTGTTTACAGTGTACTCCCAATACCCATTTTTTGAGTCTCATTAATTAATGTTACTCTAACGTCGAGCAGTAGATCCAGTCAAGCGGCAGGGTTTCAAGTGTCACAGAAAATATCCACTGAAGGCGCACATTTTGGGAGTCATGGGATGTAGGAAAACGAAAACATGATTTCTCGCATGCATTTGTCATTACACAAATCTAAACTTTCGACTTCGTTTCAGGGACCGCTATCCGTCATAGACATAACTTCGGGATCGGCCAAAATGCTCGTCTCATTCTCAGAGAACTTGAACTTCTTGATCTCCTGCAAGAGTCCCTAGCCAATATCCCCTTCGCGATTGCAGCCCCTGTTACTCAACGAATGGATCTTTCTCTCGACCTGGTCTAGAGAAATCCTGCCGTTGCAAGTAGCCTTCACCATGGCCTCCCACTGGTCTCTCGGCATATACTTGTAGTTTCCTTTTCGTGGCTCACGAAAATGTAAATCCTCCCGAATAGAGGCCCCCGGACTGTTTGGATTCTTCTAAAATGAAAAGACGACGGTGACAGCACCGATCCCGCCTCTCTTTCGAATATCGCGAGAGAGACTGACCGTAGGATCATGGTCGGCCTGGTATCCAGGAATGACCTTTCCCAGGTCGCAGACCTTGCAGCTCGCGACGAGGAAGTCAGCAAGGTTGGGTCCGACTGCGGTACCTTCAAAGATAACGACTTCCAGTCCAGTCCCTTTCGCAGGCATGTAATTGGTGTGAAGACGAAGCGCCTCCATGGCTGCCCAGCGAAAGGTGCCTTCATACTTCTGAATAAGGGGTGAATCAGGCGTCGCATACAGGCACATGTCCGCAAGACTCACACGGATCCACACTGAAGGCATCAAGTTCGTTGGAGCTTGGCAACACAGTTTATGGGATTTCCAGTCGGATCGCTGGCAATCCTTGCTCTAAGACCAGATTTAGCCGATATCGAAGATATAGAGTAAGTGTACTAACGCAATATCGCACATCCCGGCATTTTGAACACATTTTCATTTTATGGCCATCATATCCCTTCGACTTATGTGGACATTCAGCAAACTGACAAATGCGTTCAGGCGTGGGGTCCGCCCAGACAATCCCATATTCAGGCATGAACATAGGCATTTTCGAAGAGAGATGATTGCGGTGAACGATGGGATGATAGTAGATACAGACCAAATGTTTACTTTACGTCATCAATGCAATATGGCGAGCTTCCAGAGTAATAACGTGGGGAAGGAAGAGGAGGCATTTTCAAATTTGTGTTGAATTGAATCACGTGACCATGACACGATATGATCATTTCGAAGTCTATCCTGTTTCCTTTGGCTTTACTAACCAGGCCCACTTCGTCGAGGTGTTTCTTTGTATCACTCCAGACGCCAATGTGAAGTTGAATTGTGAACCCTCTAGGCCCTATCAATCAGTCACGGAGCCTCAAATAAAATATGTATGAAGCAAATGGTAGGTTTGGGGACTGTGCAGGCTGCTACAATCATATATCCAGATAAGTAATAACGACAACACTATCTGTTTATATCAGGCCTCAGGTAAGCTCATATAAGATACAAGTTCTCTTCATTAAGACTTTGCCGAAAATTGAAGGCGAGTTGAACGCCACCTGTGTGTAAAGTATTTCATGGCACATAGATGTGAGTTACAGAGTTTGAATTTACGACCCTTCATTTCTTGCGACGAGTGTGATCTCAGGCCTTATTGGCTCTGAGGACCTATATTGCTGTCAATGAAATACATGCCAGCCTTACGCATGGTAGCTCTTCTTTGGCTCTCATTTACGACTGAGGTGCTAAGCTCCAGTGATTTATAGATGACTCTATGCACACCGTGAGAGATTACATTAGTTAAGGGAAGTTATGGTTACTTCGGAATATGGCATAAGGCAGATGAAATAGGATGGATTTTTGTCTTTCATATGGATCAGTGGTTTTGTCAGGTTATAATTTCCAAACCATGTATAGCTGCTGGCTACACGCATCAGTCTTCCTTCCGATTTTATTCTTTCTTTGTCACTGTTGCACTTTCCATATCCTGGCTCTCCTAACGAGTAATGATAGAAAGAATGATCCGCATATGCGACTGATCTGCGCGTGAAAAATAGCTAGGATTATGAAGCACTGTCGAACTTGTCGCACACACTAGTAACCATATCCTTCATCGAAAACACATCAGACAAGTAAATCATAGGAACGTCTGCACCGATATCCTTCAGGAGGCGACCACGAATTTGTGCGAACGCAATCGAATCTATCCCGCTCGCGGTTAAAGACTCCTCCAGATCTATAGCGGCAACTTTCATCAGCACATTTTAACGGTCTCACTGTCACCTTACGAACCTAAATGTTCCCCTTTTCTTAGTTCGAGGACACCCCTTATAACATTGACAAATATTTCTTCTGCCTGATGTCTTGTCATTGTCGGCGCAGATGTTTGACTGACGTCCCCAACGATAGATGCAAACATCCTGTCCTCCTTGAATGCAGGGATCTCGCGCATCAAGTTTACATCGAACTTCGCGATGACCTGGACTGGATCCTGATGCTTCTTAGCCCGTTCGATCGCCTTCGTAATCATTGGGATGCCTTCTGCATTGCTGAGAGGTTTCACGAGGCCCTTCGAAACGTCCAGGTTCTGGATGAGGTTAGACTCCCATGCACCTAGCTGTAGTGAGACGGCCGATAGACCTAGGGTCTGCCGATACGTAGCAAGGTAGTCCAAGAATGAGTTCGCTGCAACGTAGGCGACTTGCCCGACATTTCCCAGAGGAACGCTACGCTCGAGTCAGATTCGCTTCATATCCCTGTTAATTGTCGAACAGTTACCTGATACTGCTTAGGAGGACAAAATGATCGATTATAAGCCCCAGCTCGATGGACAGCGTGTGTAGATTCCACGCCCCCTCGATTTTTGGCTTCAGTACTTGCTCAAAGTCGTGTTCAGTGACGTTTGGAATGATAGCATCCCGCACAACTCCAGCGGTGTGGATGATGTTGCGGATGGCGCCAAACCGGTCTTTTATTTCAGTCAAAACCCGATGAAGAGTGTCTTTGCTCGACGCGTCGGCCTGGAAGTAATCTAATGTTGAAGATGCTGAGGTTATCTTCGAAAGTTCTTTGATTACCTGTCAAACGAGATGTCAATAGGTAGAAGGGCGAAGGGCAAGAGAAACGAACGGTTTCTCTTGAGCGTCGACCAATAAATATGATGGTGTGAGTTCCTTTTTTTGCGATGTGAGAAGCCAGAGCCGACCCAATGCTTCCAAGTCCGACGATGATGGTTACACCGTCAAAGCTCGCATCGTCGCCGCCTTCTAAACGATGTAGCCCTGGAACGAATTCAAAGAAATTCTTTTGACCTGCATCATAGCGAACGGATATGATGCTATCTTTGATCACCCTTGACGATCTCTGTTCCAATTCGTGCCCAATGACGTTGGTGATCTCGGCTGATGATAGACCCTGAGGGACAATCAAGCCCCAGACGGTATCGTGTGCGCTTGTCTCTCGACGAAAGACTCGGAGCATTCCCTGGACCACAGCACCGAGAGGATATGAATTTCCGTTGTCTGCCGAAGAGGAGGAGAGAATGATGAGATTGTTGTAACGAATCTTCCCTGTCATCAGCACCTTCATCAGCTGAAGAATCGGTTTCCAGCACATTGAGAATGAGCTGGAAAGGGGACCCTCGGTGAACGTGGTCAAGTCAATAATGATAGCCCTTGTCTTCGTTTCAGTGACGTCTGCATCGAAGAAAACAAGAGCTGAAGGATCAAAGTTCGTGGGGTTAATTGTGGCCCACTGTCTGCAGTTGGTTAACTCCGCGTAAGCTAGCTCCGAGGTAATTTTGGCGAATTCTTTCAGTAAAAGGACACGAGGTGTGGGGCCGATGTAAAGCACCGAATCCAGAACGGAAGACGGGGACGCTGTAGATGCTAACTTTCTTTGCACCCATGCATTGCTGAACCAGGAATTAGGAGTGTTTCCTGCGTTTGACGATGGGGCAACATTTTGGTTGATTGTCCCCACCGGAATCCACGCAACCGAGTACTTCTTGCAGGACGCGAGAAGCTCCCCATCGTTGGAAAGAACGTCGAAGTTAACGGCCATAACATGGTTATTCCTCTCCATACTGATCGGAAGATGATAGCGGCAAATGAAGCTCGGCGGTAAATGGTCAGTGTAGAATGTCAAGCCTTCGAGGGAGGATGGTAGGAAAGATCCTTCTGTTCGTTCTGTGGGAGGAGCATTTCCCAATAACGTGGTAATCACGCCGAACATATGCAAGCATGGGTCCAATTTGCGAATATAGTCGTACTCTGGATAGTGCATCGAAGGATCGACCACGATAGACGCGTCAACTCGATCATTCCAAACGTCAAATCGAGTGACATTGCGGAAGGTACTGCCGAAATGAACGTGTTTGAAGGCACTGTAGACCCTGTCTTGGTCGATCACCTCGTTTGGCGGAATATGCGACGACCACTGTTTGTATGGGTATGGCAACATTGAGGAGGCGAAGTGTCCTGAGCAGACCTTATCGTGCTCTTGGAACATCTTGCCTTGGTACAAGGTGAAAGCTCCGTCATTATCTAATAGCGCCTCTACGTGGATGTCCTCATCCACAATAAGAGGTCGATGGAACCGTATGTCCTTCAGAGACCGCGTTGATTTCGTCGACAATGAAATGAAGAAACTCGCCAATGCCGCTGCTGGAACAACACGATGGCCTCCAATTGTATGGTCATCCAACACAGCACGAAGACTATCCAGGATCAAAAGGATCTCCTTTTTCTTGTCGTTACCGTTAGAACGTACAGCGGATGGGGAGTCGCCTAAATTGTCGTAGGTAGGTATGAAATCAGGATAGTGCCGTTGACGTTGGAAGGGATATGTCGGAATGTCAGTTTTTGAGTACGATGTCGACCGCCTCTGTGCATATAATTTGGCCAGATCGAGGCTAGCACCAGCCTGGTATAGGTTTGCCAATCCTTTGAAGAGCGCCATCTCTTGGTTGGTACCTTTCTTCCCTGAAATTGAGATCTTGACCTTGTCGACGAGACCCTGGGATAGGCCCCAGAACGTTTGCTGGGGACCAATATCAAGGACAGTATTAATTGATTTGTCGCTTTGTAATGCGTCCAGCGCCTGAGAAAACAGTACGGGATTTCGAGCATGATCAACCTATAAATTATAATCAAGTATTACCATGCACATCAGAACAAGAACACGAACCCAATATGCTGAGGGCAGAGAACTTTGGGCCCGGATCAGCCTGCCCGTGACAGTCGAAAACATTGGGACTTGTAATGGTCGATTAGGCAAGTCATGTTCGCGGATCGTCTCTCTAAGGGCAGATAAAGCCGGGAAAATAGATGGGCTATGAAAGCCTGCGAAGAAACATTGATAACCAGAACGAGGTGTTACGAATGTCGTACCTTGATCAACATTGAGCGTTGTGGCTCTGATCCCATCTCTTTTTACCGCAGAAACTAGCGCCTTGACGCAATCTGCATCGCCGGATGCGACATGAGAGTCTGGGTTATTGAAAACAGCTATCGCCACAGACTCTGAGATGCCTAAGCTGTTCAGATATCGTCGGACCACATCATCGCCAGCAGCAATGGCTGCCATAGCACCACGATGCTGTCCCCTGGGCATCAAAATACGAGCTCTCTGAACCACGAAACGTACGCCTTCCTCATAATTGAATATCCCGACAATGACTGATTAACTAGTCAGAAATGAGGAAAATACCGACAAATAAAGAACTCGCCTGCAGCGGCAATTTCGCCCAAACTGTGACCAATAACGGCTCGATATTGTACTCCCAACGACTTCAGCCAAACGCAGACGCAATATTGATAGATAAATGTGCAAACTTGGCCGACTTCACTGTCATTGATGTCGCGAGTATTCGATGAGTTACCACCGACGAGAATATCCATCACCGAAAATCCACAATGTTGGAATGCAACATCGCAGTGCTCTCTGAGCAAATTGTAGAATCCTTCGAAGCCCAGGGCCAAGTCCCGAGCCATTCCAGCATACTGTGAACCCTGTCCTGAAAATCCAAAGATAGTCTTTGGATTTGATGGACGGGTTTCGGTATGACTAGCCAACCGATCCTCCAGCTTCTCGATTAACTGGTCCAGAGTACGTACAACGCAAGCAAACCGGAATCGGTAGTGCTCTCTTCCCACGCAACTAGTATAGCAGATCGATGTGAATTGATCCTCCTCCGCCAATGTGCAAAAGTCGATGTACTTTTGGATGTAAGACTTTAGCGCCGTGTCTGACTTGGCGCTCACGACGAAGAGCATGGGCTCCGAGCTAAGTGTTGGGACCGATTGGTAATCTCGGGGCTCGGCACTTTCAATTAGGGCACCAGCAATGGTACCAGCAAATCCGTAAGCGCTGACGATCAGCTATCAACAAACGGTGAACATAGACGTGTGGATGGAACGCACAGGACAAGAGCACGCAGTGGATTATTCGTTTTCGGTAGTTCCACGGGTTGGTGGGGTATATGCATGGGAATAAGACTGCAGTCAATATTGGGATTCATGTTTGATGCGGTAAGATGCGTCAAACCGGGTACAGTTTGACGAGAAAGAGACGCCAGGGCCTTTACCATACCAACTAGACCCGAGCTAGTCTCGGTGTGTCCCACGCAGCTTTTTGCTGCACCGACGATTAATGGATGATCCGTGGTGTGACTATTCCTGAACACGTCGTTGATTCCTTCCATCTCGATCAGGTCTCCAAGTGAAGTTCCTACATATGTCAATGAGATCATGGACCGGCATCTTTATTTTATACATACCTGTACCGTGTGCTTCAATAAAGCTGAGAACTATCAGCTTTAAGCCGAACAAACAATAAAAAACACGCACTCAATGTCTGACGGCTTCAGTGAAGCTTTTCTAAGGAGCGATTTCTGCAACAATGCCTGCGCGGAGGATGAGGGAGCCACCATCCCCTGGCTACGACCATTATGAAGCGTGCTTGTGGATTTGATGACCCCGAGGATGTTGTCGTTGTCTCGCAAAGCAGCTTGACGTGTTTTGAGGACTATGGCTACAACAGCTTCGGAAGGAACATATCTGGAGATGAGTAAGATTTCAAAACAAACCTGAACATAATGAAAAACAGACCCATCAGCTTCGTCAGTGAACGTCGCACACCGGGATTTTGTAGACGTCATCTGTTGCGCTGAGAGAAAGCTAAACAGTTTGAGATCAGCTTTTACTGCCTAAGTTACACAAAGACTTTCACCCGAATGTCCCTGGCCTACGCTCTTGGTAAGAGACGAGACTTGTAATCACGCGAAAGGCATGTAGCGCACCAGGAATGTGTGTTCACACCCACTACAATAGCAGATTCTCCACCAGAGTGCAGGTAATTAACGGCTATAAAAAAATCATTGAGTATGAAATGAATAAAATTGTAGCGCATCACCTTGATCTAACGCCACAAGGCTACCGCTGCAAGCAGTATCAACTGCTATAGAGGGTCCGTGAATGTCCAGAAGACTATTACCATCGAGAATAAGAACAAGGTTCTACCCGGTCAGCGCATAAAGACAACGCACTAGCTGATTCTGCCACAGGCAGTACTGTTCGCGATACCTGTGCCGTAATAACGAGTGTACGCTGGGAGCACAGTAAATCATGGCAACTGATGGAGCGGAAAAGGTAGCTACCTGCATAACCTTGATCGAGAAAGAGTAACTGTTGATACCCTTCGTCCAATCCAGTCGCAACAAACACGCCCATATCAGTACCCTTGACACGCGACGGAGGGATATTGGCGTTTTCTAGAGCCTCAAACGCGGCTTCGAGTGTCAGCCTGATAGACGGCGCGATAAATAATGCCTCCGCAGAGCTGATACCAAAGAAGCCATTATCGAAACTGGCATAATCGACAAAACCAGCCTTATCGAACGTGATATCGCAAGGACGGGTGGGCCTGGAGGTCGTGTAAAAGCCCTTATGGTCCCATCGGTCGGGTGGTATCGGAATAATGAGGTCTTCACGCTTTTCGACGAGGGCGTTCCAGAATGAATCTACGTTATTGTTATCTCCGGGAAGGCGCATAGCCTGACCAACGACTACAACGTCATCAACCGACCCCGGTAATGGAAGAATGCCAGAGCCATCGCTTTGATGTTCATTGACGAGTCCGAGCTTGGTGTGAACGGCATGAATGAAAGACTCGAGATCGATGTAAGTGTGACAAGCATTGAGAGGAAGATCAAGATCCAAGCGGCGGTTTACGGAATTTATGATCATCAATGCCATGGCAGAATCCATCCCAAGCTAAACCATAAATCAATACAGTGCTAATAGAACTGAAAGCCCGCACATACCTCCGCAAAACCCGCATCAGCATGCGCAAGGAGGAAATCTTCAGATAGGCCTAACGCGATCGACACGGATTGGATCACAATGTCTTTCGCGACGTCGGCAGTCCAAGATCCGGAGGGATGAGAAGAGGTTGCTGCAGGAGAAGGTGCAGACGGTAATCCTTTGACAAGGTCCCCGAATAGACTCTCCAGCTTCTTACGCCAAATGAGGTGCTTCCTGTTCAACGGGATCGACGAACCAGCACCAAGCATAATTATGCGACTCCACAGTATACGTAACGGAGGAGGCAACGATCTGTTAACTGTAGCTGCGGTCTTGGTCACCTCTTCGTACGCTTCCTCTCTGGTTAACGTAGTCTCTGAGGTGAGCTCGACAAGCAAACACACAAATTGTGATGCACCACGAAGGAAATTGTTTCCAACGATGCATGATCGGGCAATGACTGGGTTGTCGTCAAACGTCTTCTCGTGAATCCTTGGGTCCATCGTTTCACCGGAGTCTAGCTGATGATAACAAAAGTATGGTTAACACGGTTCTTTAGGTGAGAAAAGTGCTCAAACCTGGATAAAGTCCTCTTTTCTGCCTTTCCAAATCAATCTATTGTTAGGTGTTCGGGCATATATGTCCCCCGTGTGAAAGGTAACACTGCCATCGACGTCTGCGGTGAATGCCGATGAATCATGGTGCAAATAGCCCTTAGCAATGGTCTTGCTAGTGATCCATAACTCGCCTAGAAGGAACCGTTAGCCGCAAGTACCACTAAAACATAACTCTAACCTGTTCCTTTCTCCGTACTATCCTTGTCATCAATATAAAGACTGGCATCCGAAATGAGGCAGTCATCAACGTCCCAACCAATTTCATCCTCGTCTCGAGGTGGCAATCCGTGAAACAGTGGACCTACGAGTCGGATGCAGTGAGTCTAACCATACGGAGGAAAGAGAAACACAAAAATACCTCCGAATTCCGTCATTCCGATTGCTAGAACCAAGGGCAATCCAAGCTGCTGCGACCATCCCAATACATCCGCGTTCATTGACGCACCGCCAGCTGCTAAGACCTTAAAGCTTCTGAGGGCATCCGTGATACGCGCCTGGCGAGCGACATGAGCCTCCTTGGCCCAGCCATCCCTGAGAACCTCAAAGAACCAAGGAACTCCAGTAAACACGTCCGCCTTCTCTTCCAATATTGCGTCCAAAAGGAGTTCGGATAGCGTACGAGACGCCATCAGTCCGTGATGGGCCACTTGGTATCCCGATGGCATTAATGCGAAGATGTAACAGCCTGCCGTCAGGATGGTACAGGCTCCAATGTCGTGACTTAGCCCTATAACATGGGACCACGGGGACCAGCCAAGGACGCGGAGATGGTCAAACGCGTGGTGAAGAAAAGACTTCTTCAACCAG
This sequence comes from Armillaria luteobubalina, assembly GCA_030435615.1. Classification (NCBI taxonomy): domain Eukaryota; kingdom Fungi; phylum Basidiomycota; class Agaricomycetes; order Agaricales; family Physalacriaceae; genus Armillaria; species Armillaria luteobubalina. Next base: position 174,812 of record JAUEPU010000039.1, read on the forward strand.
GAAATCTGGGCCCGACAACGGGCGACTAGCGTAGCATGCGTAAGTGGTACACATTTAAGATTAGATGCGTCGGATGCTGAAGATGTGAAGACAAGAAGGCATGTGCCGGATGGGTTACAGCGACCGGCAGATATAAGTTGGCTCTCGTGTGAATTTTCCTGTGTACAAGGCGCAATGATGGTCCCTCCGGTATCAAAAACATGGAGAGGAATAGACATATCTAAATTGATTTCAGGCACAATCGCTATAAATCAAATTCAATTCGTACCTTTGACCACGGCTTGAGTGGTGATAGTATTCGAAGCAACGACCACAACGCTAGGATTCACGATACGAAGCATGGATTCCAACATATGCTTTGGAGCATGGTGATCGATTGGCGCGACTATCCCTCCGATACGCCACACCGCGAGAAAGCAGACAAAAAAATAGGGATGGTTCTCTCCGACGAACGCAACGGTTGGATTAAGTCCGTATTCCTCTTCGAAGCGTCGCCCAATGCTACTGGTTATGGAATCAAATTCGGCGTATGTCCATCTGTCTTCTCCGCACTTCAGCGCGTCGCGGTGGGCGTGTTCAGAGGAGCATATCTGGAGGAAGACGTCGATAACTGTATCACCGGGGGGATAGGCCATGGAGAGAGAGAGAATTGAGAGGTGACGCTGTGCTTGAATATTGTGAAAAAGAGTTTCAGATAGACATACGTACGACCACTTTGACGGAGATGAAATAGACCCTGCGAATCGGAGAAGGTCTCCCCTGATTGATTCAGCCCCCTAACTTGAACCGGGGCCCTTTCCCGCCGTCACAATGCAAGTTTCATCAGATGGTAATTGCCTTTTTATGTCGTCGAAGATGAGAAGCTGAACTTGAGTTCGGTATATACGACTGAACAGTATCGCTCACCGCCAATCATTCTAAAGCGAACGCCACATATCCTTCCACCATGGGGATAATGACTCTGCACATGCAGTAAGGTACAGCCAACTGTCAGATTGCAAACGGAACGTACCAGGCTCCCGTGTTGCCGTCCGTATGAAATCCGAGAGGAAACAATGCCTTATCCGTTTTTATTCGAACAAAATGGACCAAATTCCGGAAAGGCTTGTCCGGACGTGCACTGACTTGTCGCTCATCGGCACATCCCCTAAGAAGGAGAGGGAGGGAGGGAGGAAATTGAATGGGGACTGATTTCTATTCGGGAACATATCACTGATTTTCTTGTTTCGTCCAGATCTTATTTTAGACCGAATTCTATGCTTCATCGCACTGTCAAGATTGTCTCCACGGTTAACTTGCTATGTAGGGATCTAGGCCGAAAAGCAGCGGGTTGAATCGACCGAAGGTGACCACATGCAGGAATACTGCATGAGATGTGACCAAAGCATCATCGCGAGAAACATACGGGTGACGTTTCGAGTTCGGTCTCACTAAGCAGTCTTCAGGTTCAGGTGCTTGATCCACCACCGACCAGAATCGGAGTATCGACGCGTCGTTTGAGCCTGTAACGTCCACAAATAGTCTTTAAGTGTAATCCGCGTCTTCCGGAGGATCGTGATACATAGAATAAATGGGAGCAACGCGACGTTGTTGGTGAGAGCAAGTTCCGGGTTCCGCACTGCACCCACGATGGTATCGGCCATCAAATATTTCAGGTCCCGCTCTGATTGTCCCCGACTAGACTCCAGATTCTACATTTGGCAATCAACGAAGTTTTTGCGACCTTGCTTCAAAGATCATCGAGTCAGGTTGTTCGTACTATGCAAAGTGACAAACATTTTTCTCAAAAGTAGATTTACCACCAGGGTTCCAGACATCATAATAAAATAAATAACAAAAAACACGGATAAGACATTAAAAATAAATACTTGTCCTCGTAAATAATAACGAAGGAGAATGATTAAAAGATTTACAAGACACTCAATATCTTGTGTTTCCATTCTAGTCGTGATAAAGTGTTCATGCACTGGAGGTAGTAGTATTGGTACCGTTCCCGCCTGAAGGAGCCGCACCATCGACACCAATGGCTGTAGCATTGGAGTTGACGACACCTCCAGCTTCGGTAAGATAACCGCCGGGAGAGGACTCGTAGCTAGCCGTAAGGTCCACGCCGACTATACCCCAGCTGCCCGAGACGTTCAATAACAGTGAACAGGGAGGACGATGATCAACACTCACAAAAGGAGACCGCCCGAAAGGTCGTCGCCGAGATACACGTACTCCAAGATCGGGTCCACACCGGTTCCATTGTCGGGCGTGACACCCGCGATGAATACTCGGTCATCCTCGTTTTCTGTGATAGTGATGGTGTTGTTGCTATAAGGAGAGGTGGCTTCGACGGCGGTGATGAGGTCTTGGTCGAAGAACACTTGGCCTGTGATGAAAAGGTCAGCACCCATATACAGGACGAGGGTATATCGCAGAGCCTACCAATGTGCTGGTTACCATCCGATGAGAAAGTCCCATTATCGAAGAGGGTGCCATTCTCATGGACTATCATATGGAAGTGAGTAGCGCGCCCCGAGTAGTGTCCTTGGAAAATCATCAGTCTGTGAACAGAAGTACTGGAGAGAAAACGGGCATACCCGGGAATATGGTTTCAAACTGAGCGTACCCCTCGTCGTTCATTTGCTGGACACCACGTAGGAACGTCGTGTTCTACGAAGTAAATGTCAACAGAGATGAGAAAGTAAAACGCTTTACCGACGCACCCAATTACTTTCATCGGTGTCATCGCCGTTGCCTTCAGCGACAATTCCAGCATAGACTCCAGTCGCGTTACAATGCCATACATCGATATAGACGCCAGTCAAGGGTTCACAAGTCGAAACATCGATCAGCTCGATGTCCACGTATGCTGGCACCCCAGTCTGATTTTCCCTCATGTCAGAGCGAATGTATTCACCCTGAACATAATATGGGCCCTCTTCAAGCTCGGGAGTAAGTACACAAGACGCGTTCGAGGTGAAGGGGTCGGAGTCAGAGGTAAGTCCCGTCACATTCGACAGGTGGGTTGTGTTTACAACCTCTTCCACCGTAAGAGCCCGTTTATAGGGATAACCTGAACGAGAAATTGAATTAGTCTACCCGTTGGGAGAGGCGTTGAGAAGAATACTAACGAGTGGAAAGCCCTTGTCTCAGTCGGAGCTCCTCGGCAAGTGAGGCGCGACGAGCAATAGACCTGTCTGTATATCCACGCCTAGCGAGATGGCTCTGGCAATCCGCAAGGGAACGGCGAGTAGCGGTCTCCAGCTCGGTGCGACGAGCGAGGTCACCTTCCGTCGAAGGAGCTTCACCAGGATGCCCGACGACATTGTTGACAACGAGGAGAGCAACAGAGATGATAGAAACAAGGTAGAACATATTCAGAGATCTGTAGAATGGAATTAGAATGGGACTGACGAAGAAAGCATCATGAGATTTATAGCTTTACCGTCCGCAGCTCATACAGCAGTGGAGCAAAGGTTGTTGCCAACGAGAAACATATTTGCGACATCCCATTGGGCGGTCGCCCTAGCCAAGGCTCGTCGGGTTCTCACATCACAGGAGGATGTCATACGTCGTCGCGATGCACTGTGCAAATCTGATGGAAAAAGAGAGAAATTTTCTTTTTGAATAGGCGCAGGAGCCAATGATGAGAAGGCTATTGCAGTGCTATTCGGTACATGTGCATCTATTCAAACCGACGTATCTGGGACTGAGGACCTATACTGAGTTGCCAGCTATGATGAAGTACCGGGAGAAATGATCTTACATATTGAAGACAAGAATGACAGTATCGCATCTTCTAGCTTGACCGCCTTTGAGCGCAGAGAAGCGGTGTCCGAGCCTTTCATTTTTCCTCCCCTCTGTTTGGTATTGTACGCGCAGTGTTGCGCAGAAGCGCAGTTCACAGCTGGTTTGTGAGTCATGCATGTGAGAATATGATCTCAATGAACTTCGCCCAACTAAGATCCACGGGGAAATAATCTTATTCTGTATAGCATTATCAGCGTGATATGTATAAGAACGGTACAGAGCACGCACGAGGGGTCCAAGGCAGACACTCGATTTTTCATTTGCGCCCCAAGTTCTCAACGAAGTTTGTCTTTGCGTCGAAGACAGTAATTGTGATATCAAGGTATAAACACTTCTCGCCATTATCAGGGAACCAAGACAATTATCGGCCAGATAGAACGGATTGATGATATCCGATCAACACACCATCATTAGGCGGTTTTTAATTGCAATTTGGGAGAGGAGTAGTAGCAGGCCGACATTCGCTCTCTGACGCTGCGAGAAGAGCTCCACACAAACAGGATGACAACATTTCTTTAGCCCCGCAGTACTGAGGGAGCCTCTGGGACCAGAACGACGGGGAAGTGTATTGCTTGGGTCAAAGCAATGATGGTTGTTGGGCGGCTTCTGAGGGTGTGCACGGACCACATCTAAGTAAGGCATATACGAACCTTCAGTTCTCACGTTAACAGCCCACGCTTCGGGAGTAGACTGAGACGATGGCTGGGCCTGCGTGCGCTCTTCAAGGATAATACGCCGGGGCAAAAGCCTGGTTGGTGCCACTTAGTCCGATGATGAGAGGCGCACGGACAACTACTCACCAAACAAAACCCGGTTCAAGGACGGTTCCCACCATTCGGTCAGTTCAACAAAGAAAAGCTATGCTACTCTTGGAGCAACCAAGGCAATGCCGAGTTCGGAAAGGTGTATCGTCGTCAGATGACAGCTTTATATATTTTCGACCGCTGCACTTTCGAAGTCATAGTATTACGCTTTGGGACAGCTGCTAACGGATGTCTGTCTACCTGTGGCGTTGGATATGAACGTTCTGTGGCAATAACAAAACGGTCAGTAAGGGAAACGCAAAACACAGCAGAAACGTACCCACAATCGTTTTTCTGCCACGTTACCGTCCTTGTCTTCAGCAATTTACATCTTATGGCAAGAGTATTTGGAAAATGGCGTATCGATGCTCCTGTGAGTGATGGTACCGGAAACCTCAGGCGGGACTAGAAGCTGGTGGGAAGGAAGACCAGCATGGACCTTTCAAAATCCTGCTGATGACCACGTGATCACGACGCGTACGCACTGAATTGCAAATTATTTCGGACCGATATCTCCTGTGGTAGTTGCAGTACATTCGTCGTGTTCCTCTGCGTATATGTCTTTGTGTACAAGCTGAGTGTAAGCTTATCTCGATGAGCTATCTTCACATACATGGCGAAGGCGATTTTGCCTGGTCGGAACGACCTGACGACGGCCTGCCGCCTGCCCGTGCCACAAGAGCCACAACACTCAGGAGAATAGCACGAGCAATCGGGCTCGCTATCATCAGTCTTGTGTGAGATACCCAAGGTGCACAAGCTTTCCGAGGGATTATTCATCGTGTGGCGTACATTCTTTTGACGGGCACCCCTATAATCCATACGGTGAGATGGAGCAAGGGCAAAAACAGTACGCGAAGAGCCCACGAGGATTCCTTGATAGAACTGATGCATTATTGTCTATGAAATATAATTACAAACTACTCACAATGTGTCGAGAACAACGCTGGTTGTCGAACATTTCAGAATACGCGTGGCACGCAACTGCAGATGCCGGTCACTATGTAACGGGTGTAATGGAGACGCTTCGCCTCCCACGCTAGAACGTAGAAAGTCTCATGAAATCGCCAGATGCGTTATACGGACAGGGCCACCAGGGAGTGCTTCGATAGTATCAAAACATCTTGTGATTCCTGTCCAACGAGGCTGAGAAAAAAGTAGATAAGACGCGTATCGGAACTGAAAGATGAACTCAGCAGATCTGGGATAAAATTCTCCCCGTAGGCTGAGATATTGCTTCCTTCGCTCGGAACATGCCTTTCGAGGCCCGCCATATAATAATATCATCCAGAAGTATTTCACCGACGGATAAGAAGCATATAAACAACACGTTGTAAGGATAAATCGATCCCTTCTACCAAGCCGTCCTCCGAAATTTCTCCCGGAACTCTCCGCTGATGTCTGGTGTCTAGCGATGTCAAGGATCTTGAATATCAGCGCAGTACAACTGAATTGCGCGGCGGAAGACCGGAAAGGCAACCACCGTGGACTAAGTAGACTAGTTCCGGCACATCGTTCAAATGTTCAGCTGTTCAGAGTTCCCTGAGTTTCTGCCTAGACCTAATAAATCGCACTCTGGTCGCATGCTACGGATGTATAATCAATGCGCAATTGTAATTTCAGTGTTCTCGGTTACAACGGTGAACATCTGTAAAGAACACTTTTTGTAGGCAGATTTCTACTTTTTTTGGCATTTCTAATTGTTTTAAGCTATGGTTTTGCCTGTCTAGCATCAAGTCTCGCCGAGGTTTTTTACTTCTTTACTATCTCACGACATAAAAATTCAAAGTCGACGAGGCGACGAGGATTTTATGGGATTCACCGGAGGATAAGACTACTCCAGCCTAGGACTCCATAGTTGTGGCGTTTTCATTGATATCATCGGGAATATAGCGCCGCACAGCATTCTATATTTCCAGCTCCCACATCCAGAGGTTATATTGGCCGGTTGTCCTTCACTCAGTAATTACTATAGGGATCCCCTGAAGTATCAAAGTAGGAAGAGCCATCGGAGACAGAATCCCATCGAAGCCACGAATCAAACCGAACACATGCATCGAGACATCGTAAATGGTTACACGAACCACGACCGTGCGATATGATGATACTGAAAGTCCGCTTAGGGTTACGTCGAAAGAACTGGACAGCACATGAACTTCCGACCCTATCAAATTCACGATCCTGTATTCCCAGGCCTTCCACCACGGCGCCCAATGAAGAATATATAAAGAACGACTTCTTCCATGCTACACCATCTCCAAAATGAGCGTCCATACTACCCCAGCGCTACTCCCAATCCATGCCCTTTCCAACATACCGAATCCAGGGTCCGGGGGAGGCATCCCTCGATCGTCGCCTTCACAATGCACCGACAAAGACAGCCACCTTACATCCGACACACGAGCAGCCCCAGAAACTAGAGATATAGTTTCTTCTGGTGAACATGCAACGACGAAAGTTGGAAAGGAAGGCCGCCGTGTCAACTCATATTCGTCACGCTACACACTTACGGATCCAAAAACATTAAGGGAAGATGCACCGGATGATTCAACGCCCGTTGACGGGATGCTGGAATATCTCTCTCGCACAATAAATTTTGTGAAGGAGATGCGGGAATCGACTTCAGCACCAGGAGCTGCTGAGAAACCGTTGTTACCCACTTTTGGAAACTCTGGATCCAGAGATGAAGAATGCCAGGACAGCAATAATGCGGCCCCTAGAGAACAATCTAGTTCGCCGACATCAGAGGCGTTGTCTTTAGACTCTAGTCCAACAGGTATCGTGATCAGTAGGCCTGACCAGGAGCCGGCAGGAAAACAAGTTGCCTCCCCAACACTCCATACGCTTTTCCCAGAAGAGGTTTCATTCTACAGCGTCTCTGACAGTACGGGTACTAACCTTCCTCCCCCGGTTGACATCATCGCATCCACTGGCACCTCTTCTGTCGTTGTCGTAACCGAAAGCTCTCCTGACCGTTCCACCCACACCACACAAATCCCGTGTAGCAGAGTGTCATCTCCCACTGACTCTCTCCAATCTTCTTCTGAAACTGCTGTAGATGATGAAGGACCAGAAGACACCGACCCTAACTTCGACATGCTAGAATGTAGGTTAGCATACTACAAGGGCGCGAAGGAGTCTATATCCAACGATCTTCCACTTACGAGACTCAAAGGAATAAAAGAGGCTTTCAACACTAAAGAAGTCGTTGACTTTCTGCGTGGAATCTGCTCAGATTGTCCTGAGCCTCTGCTGTCGCGGGTAAACGTGGTACCTGCGTCCGAGACTCTTGCCACTGTTAGTGATGTAGCTCCTCCTGGATCTACGGTCGCAATTGACTCTGCAAGACCTATGTTGAGCCTGGAGAATGGACGATTTTGCACAATTGAGCATCTGTGCAAGTTTTTGGAGGCTTGGCCGCATTTTATTGTCCTCAGTATCCAACTATTTTCAGTGGAGAGTGAAAAGCCATTGCAGCATAATCTGCAGTCGAGTTTCGCTTACATCACTCACCTGGATATATTCGAGTCCACATTCGAGTCCATCAGTACCATTGCGGATCTCCTACGCTGTCTACCATCTCTCTCGACATGTTCTCTGCATAATATTCTTATCTTGAAGTTGCAGACTGACATTGGGAGCTATTTTAATGGCTGTAACAAGCTGAAATTAGCTAACATTATAGTTCGCGGAAAGGAAACGCATAGCATGGGTGAAATCACCAAGCTGCTATTCCAGGGTGATAAAAATGCATCGCTGTTCGATAAATCGGCGGTAGAACATTTGTAACTTATTTGGCCGGCCTCGGATGAAGGCTCTCATCCTTACTACATCAATGAAGAAAACGACAGGACGTTCCCACGTATCGACGCCAAGAAAATTAACAAGTATGTACCCACTTCGTTGACCCTGGGACACTGCGAAATTTGTGAGCTTATGAGTACGTTTTCATCTTTATACTCACTAAGGATTAGGTTTATTTAGCGTCTTGTACTTCAATCTCAAGTTTAATTTCGTTGCAAGAGCTCCGGGATATAACGATTTTCATTCAGCTATCACTTAAGCCATTTCATAGCAGCAGTTGGAACAGTGTGGCATCTAAGGCTCGCAAACTGGAACGAATCATGATCGACATTACATGGGACGAAACCTGGTCCAGTGCATGCCCCTGGGCCAAAGTGTTAGGGCATCTTGATGTCAGCTTATGGCCACACTTTAAATGCGAGTCCGACCGGTGGCCTAAATTGAAAACGTTGATCTTGCAGACCAAGAACTTTCCACCGTATATCAATATTGTTGGAGATGCTTTTCAAGAGCTGTTCAAAGTAGACCCGGTGCAGTTTAACGAAGTAAAGCCGCAATATACTTTCACCTTTTGTCAAACGTCAGATGTAGCTGGAAACGGGAAATTATAACGATTCGTTAGAAGACCATAATTGAACATCCATACATATTCAAGAAGGCTGTCGCATCCTAGAAGATTTCCATAAGTACTCAAAGATAGTCGCTTTCTCAGAAAGTCCCAAAGGTGTCAGTATCTAACAACTTCTAACTCAGACAGCCCCTTTAACAGTGAATACGAAGCGAACAGTATTAACGACTAATTCAGCTCCTCTCATCAACGCCATTGCCATTGCCGAACGCGATGCGTAAATGCCACTCGCACTGCCGTCCCGACGTCCGTTATGGGGTGCCAAGTGCAAGTTGCACTAGTTACTGAACGAAACGAAGAAGATGCAGGGGTTTCAAGAGGTGCCGGTATTCCGGCCCGAAACATAGGGACTTCAATGTGGCTTTAAGCCGCCGGCATTTGTGCCTGATCCCTTACCTCCATCATCTCGTTGTACAAAGCAACGTCAAATTCAACAAGTCTTTCCTACGTTCGGCCGTATTACGAATGCTTGCGGATCTTTCTACTATCGTATCGGCGAATCAAAAGCAGAAGCCCGTGTTTGTCAGCATGGGGGCATCTAACGATGGCGAGGACCACCATACTCGGCCACCTTACTTCCAATCCGAACCACTCGCCGTGTCTCTTCTGCTGCCTGGGTTTGAAGTAGACGCTGCTGGTCATTCCAGCGTGACTTTTATGCATCTCATACGGGACCAGCGGTCAGCATTATTGGCCTCATACTATCGTGTTCATCTTTCACGGAGCTATAGTTGCATGCACATAGCACTCTCGGTGGCTATGCAATGGCACGGTAGTGAGTGTCGACGTGATCGGGACGATGTATGTTCCACAGTACTGTCTGCTATCCTTTACTGATGATTCGGCTGCGTAGCTGTGTGTTTTGAACTGCTCGCCGCCAATACCCCGCATTCCAGCATACAGTCTTGCAGATGACTTTCGCTGCCGAACATCTTACTGCCCTCAAGCGCCAATAATGATAATATTGAATTTATTTTCGTGAGCTGTGGCCGTACAAACCGACTCCGAATTCAGTGATTCTGAGGATTACGTTCATACGAAAGGAAGTGAAGCCCATACATTCAGATTGGTATGATTCGTCTGACTCTCAGAAAAAAGTGTCCTTCCTTATTGCTACGTGTTCTTTAGCTATTCGGTGCAACTTCTACGTATCATAATTGCAACACAACCTTTTACTCTTTTGCCTGGGAAGTTCATCTCTGGATCTTGAACCTTTGTTATCCGTTTTATCAATACACAGACAACATTCCTTCATGTCGGAGCACAAAGACCGCAACTGCCTTCTGCATAGTCTGCCCTTCGTGATAATCTAGAGGTAGCTCACCATCAGAGCCATTGCATCGGCTCTGCTGCAGTCGTTCACTGAGAAACCTCAGCACCTCCTTCGTCGGCATATTCTCTCTACACTCCGGTGTACTCGGTGAAGTGGGCGGGCGGTTGATTCGGCCTGTACGTCCATCTTTCTTCGTGCTGCGTCTTTCATCAATGCTCTCGGCGGCGAAGAGGACTCCCCACTACTTGCTGTCACTGAGTATGTAGCATATTCTGCCCGGTTGGTAGTGCGCTTTCCTCTGAAGAGGCTACCATTGACGTATCCATGAATAGAGTGAGTCTTTGTGGGGACGATCTGTCCAAACTGGAATTGTCCCTGTTCCTGCTTCGATGACGCTGTGTATGCGTGAGAAAGATAACCACGACTACAACTGCGAGAAGGGGTAGTTCGCCAATGGCACCGCCAACAATCACACTTGAGGAGCTTTTCTTTGTCGATAATGGGGATGTGCTCGTAATGGAACTTATATTAGAGAGTGTATTCGAAGTAGGAGTATCACTTGATCCTGATGATGCCTGGTCGTCCGCAAGCTGTATTGCGCTTACCAACAAGCTTATTCCTACAGTTTGTCTTTCACTGGAGAACGAGGTACGTTGTGACCCTGTCCAGGGTATTACGTACACGTTACTTCCACCCTAAGTCGCCACAGAACGGCGCACGAGGCATGAGAAATATCTAGAGTCTTATTTATAACATCATCAACATGTTAAAGGTCAGGACACTAGGAGGTATGACAACAGCAGAAAATGTTCGAGGGTTGCTTCCTTCACTGCTTTGAAATTATAGCCAAATTCCGCGACGGTAGCCCTTGGAGAGAAACACTTTCACGCAGTCTTCGGCGTAGCAACTTGAAAAAGTAACCAATTTAATAACCGTAATAAATTGAGACAAGCTTTACACTACGTATGCTATGTCTGGGGACTAAACGTCAAATATGTCATTCAGAAAGAAACGGCTTTCAGGGAAACAGAAAGAAGTGAGAAATGGATTGCTCAAGGAAAAGTAATATTCTCCTCCCTCTCGACTCTGGATAATGCGAGTGGACCATGGACAGTATTGGCGAACAAGACTTGTAGAGACTCTAAAAAGGTGGCCAGTCATTAACATCACACAGGCAATATTCAAAACGGACGCGGGTACCCACCAGCACAGAATCATTTACCTCTTAACTAATGTGGCACCAACGCATTTATCGGAATTCGGGCAATGAGGGTTCTCACAGTCGATGGTGCGGACCCAGTCTTCAGAGCCATCCTCTCGAGTGTTTTTGATCCACTTGCAGGTATTGACTGGGATATCTCCAAGCGCAAAGGGCGAGGTATCTGTGGAGCAGCTATTGCTAGAGTTGCGGGACGAGCTGGATTGAGTCATGGTGACGCTACACGAGCAATCAGCTACGGATGAAGGAGAATAATGGTGCAACTGACTTTGGAGGTATTGCACAAGTAGACTGGTACTGGTTGTCTCTAATGCTGAACCAGTATTTATACTGTATGCTGACTAAAATAGATGCATATATGGGTATTGCCGGTAGGAATCTGGGCTTCAAATTCCAGTATGTGATACAGTGGCCAGCGCCCAGGTTTTGACGTATCTTAGATATGCACTGTCTGTGTATGCCCTAACGGCGAGTAAAAGTTCTAGAAGTCCCACGATACTCGCCGGCGATCGTCACCCGAATTCATAAGACAGCGGGAGACCGTTGCAATCAGTTCCATACCCGTGCAGATTTTCGGAAGCCCAGACTGATTGGATGCAAATGTATATGGAGTATTTGTCTTGATTATTCCATCCAGGAGATATCATCATACTTTCAGGATAAGAAACAAAAACATCCTGATATAATAGTTGGGTTATTGAGGATGAACACATGACAGGCGCCCTCGATGACAGATATTTGGTTTATTATGCTGCTAAGAATGACCTCTGACCAAGGCTCTATCATGGCCAGCGGCAGGAATCCGAACGCATACAACGGTAGCTACCCAATAACCTGTTCATCGTAGAATTTATCCATCCACTCGCGTATCTTCTCGACTCCATAGAAATCATTCTCAAACGTCGAAGTCATTTCTTCGTTACTGAATGGAAATGTGCCATATTTTCCTTCGAGCATTGATTCACCTGGCTTGCGACATGAATCGAAGTCAATGATTACCAGTGTACCATCGACGTCGAGCATGATGTTACTGGGATTGATATCGTTCTGTCAAAAACTCAGATCGGACCTCAATCATGCTTGAAAAACTGACTCACATGGACGAGACCAAGATCATGAAGGTGCTCGATACCTTCCTTAATCTGATCAAGCGACGATTCGATATCCGACCTCGGGATTACGCCCCTTTTTACCGCATCATTTAATGTTTGCCCATACCGCTCGAAACACAACCCAGTCATCAACCCATCCTTCTCGACATATCCATAATACCGTGCGACGTTCCGATGAGGGTGGTTCATCAGTATTTCGCAGACCCCAGCCTCTTTGATCATAAGTGGCCAAACGGTGGACTTTTCGAGATCCTCAGGACAAAAGTGTAACATCCTGCTAACTTTCGCATAGCAGTCATCAGGCAATGGTTGGGGGGCACGGGTTAACGCAGGTGATGGGGAAATCTGGTGGAGAGAGCGTGGTACGAGGATGGCTTAGCGGCTAAGTGCAGCCAGCGCCGCCTCGTCTTCGCCGCGAGACCGCCTAGTGGTACTTTGAAAGTAAAAGAAGTCTTCCCCATCGGTCCAGAGGATTTCTCGTAGACGGAAGGGAGGTTCAGCTTCAGGCTCCATTATTTGGATATCATGTACGAGGCGTAGCTCGCGAGTGGTCGGTTTAAACGGTGGCCATGAGCTCCGGAGGTCTGGATTGACTGAATAGAAAGGAGTGCTTGCGGCGTACAGAGCGAGCGCCCAACTTGCTGAATGAAGGATGTGTGAAATATTACACGTGGATTAGTCCTGCCATCCACACTCACCCGGTTCTCATCGGAGCCTTAAATATAATATCTCAAATAAAATCCGGGCAGTACATGGACACGGAAAATTTATCCCGGCAACCTATGGTCTGATTCGGGGGATTTTCTGAATCCCGTCACGTCTTCAATTTTGTTTCAATTTCATATAGCCTGCCTCGACTCTAAAATCCTTCTACTTTCCAGCGTTAGATATTCTACTTCCGTGCTAATGTAGGCACACTCTCGAAGAGTGAAATTCATGGCGGAACATGCAGCTGCATACACTGTGACGTGCATCTCAGGCCCAGGGTCTGTAACAATACATTTTTGGCATCCTCATGCAAATTATCGCCATCGTACCTCACTTTCTCTCAGATAATTGGAACCTTGAGCTTGAGTCCTGATAACACGATGTGATAAGAGCAAGGACCACCCTGGCTCCCGAATCTGTCAAGTCCTCCCAATCCATGAAGGCTCATGACGTCAGAGATTACTTTCCGGTCCGGAGGTCCTTCGGATAGGACCGAGGTATCTTCTCCTTTTACCGCCATCAGTCCCGACGCGTGGAGGTTGAACGTCAAAGTCTCTCCAGTATCACAAGAAATCATCAATATCACCGTTGTATCATCGAAAAGGGACGACTATCCCTCAATATCTTTTAGATCGTGACTATCGCTGCTATATTCCAACTTTTTAGGTGACTGTCTTGCTTATACTCCCACTAGGCGCGCACATGTTCGCTCAACTCCCAACTTACCGCGCATGGCTTGACATCAGTGGCTTGAATCATACTTTATGCAGCAGTACTTTTGAAATTTAAAGTTGTGGTATAAGTGATAGCAGGTAAGTACTACGGCCCTTTTTCGTCCCCATTCTTGCGCCAGCACCCGCCGCTAGTTTACCTACTATACAGACATTTGTATTTTCCGCGATGACGACGTCACCTCCATTCTGTATGTATGATATTATTCATGTGAAATCTGTCGTCGACCAATTCATTCTTTTGTATGTAGGTCAATATGACAATATCCGGCGTATATTACCTTTTGGCGTTAAGCCGCTTCTTTACAGATTACAATTGGCGGCCGCTAGATTGGACACTGCGTTTACTGCGGTGATGTGACTACAGCCGTCGTGACCTCCCGTTATCAGTGATAATAGGTATGCCCTATATTCTCGTCGAAATTCGTAGGTCATACGCCAAGCATTTTCTATTTATTGGAACTCATTATCGTCTTAGGTAGCAATGTTGCTTCTCCTCCTGGATCATAGAATACTCGCGTGAATCAGTATTCTGTTATATAGTTTTGCGCAGCTGGTCAGCTCAGCTAGGAATGGCCCGCTCATCAATCAAAGCTTTTCTGACTCCCGACGTCGGGAGTAATTCACACCATTCCGTTGATTTATAACCTTCTTCCGCAGTGCTGCCAAGTTTTTCTTTCGTCAAACAGTAGTTCTAACTATCGACCTTCGCCGCCTATAGCTTCGCCTACGGTTCGCGCGCACATTAACGCCGCCGACGACTCCGCTTGGCCGTACTAGTATGTCGTGTAACTTTGTGCAAACTTCATCTCATGGCAATGCCACAGGTATTGTAGAAAAGCTTCCTTTACCTGGGAGTATATGGAAAATCTCATGTGCACACTGAAATCTGCTTTCTGAGCTGTGTAGGCCTCTCTCTCTCACGAGCCCTATGTCCCAGATACGTAATAGCAGATATGTATTCATCCAGGAATGACCTTGTGGTTCTCGGCGATATTACCCAGGTGAACTGTGCTTCACTTTGGTACACTTAAATGAGAAAGCTTGGCAGTATCGGCGAAATAATGGACGAAACGTACCGTACCAGTATGCTGCGGATATTGCTGCGGGAATTGATTTATTGACTGCATGGGGATCATAGAGAGACATGTTGCCAGTCGACCAAACGTGATGTCTCGCGAAAAAATCCTTCCCCGTACTTACTTTCTAGAAGGCGACATGTAGATCGCCAAATCCCTGGATGTTTACTAGTGTAATCGCTTTCCTGAGCGGATATATAGACCGTCATGGACCTTATATTAAACGTCTATCCGACGCTGGTGTACTAAATATCACCTATGAGCAAAAGTTCAAACAGAAAAATCTCCTTTTATTTGCATTTGGAAGCCTGTCAACAGGGTCGGTGTTCAAACATCTTTCCACAAGATCGACGGTGGACCCACTCCCCTCCGCGTCCGGTAAAAAGGGAGAAACATCTTCAAGTACATGACAAGAGGAGCATTTGTCAGCAACGGGAGATCATTTAATGCAGAATTTTCTTCTCTGTGAAGTAACGTCGGTAACGATACAATTCCGTGCTTCTAAGTAATTATATTCAGAATTCCTTCTGCATTTTATCCTCATCTTATCGATTCGGCATCAGCTTTCAAGTAGTTTTAGTTCCGCCAATCTCGACTAAGCTCACATGTCCCGAGGAGACATTGCAATATCGCCGTCACCATTGACTTCTGCGCGTGTTGGAGGATTTTTCTCCGAATACCTTCTATCAGATTTGCACAGCGCATCACGACACTCTACAGCGTCCGCACCCAAGCCAGAGCCCACAGCCAATGTCGAGGACACTTAGCCAATGGCACGACGAGAAACTGACAACATGCCTTTCTGGCATTGATTTACGCTGCGGACATTGGTGCTATATAGCCTGAAATTTTTTGTCATCGAAGTCCCATCTTCAACATGCTCTATCTCACTTCTCTCGTTTCCGTGGCTCTCCTCATTGCGAACAGTGTCGTCGGGCACCCCGGCGAAGCTCCTCCAACTTCAGTCGAGCTTTCTCGTCGCGCTGAGCTCGAGACTGCCACCCGTCGTTCGCTCGCAGATTGTCAGAGCCACCTTGCTCGACGCGGATACGCAGACAGGTCAATTGCTCGTCGTACAGCACTTGCTGAGGAGCTCCGAAAGAAGCGCGGGTTTGCCACTCGTTAGTAAAGCCCTCCTTCGCGCGCCGTATGTCCTAATTCGATGTCTTCACCAGGTTCCCCTTATAAACGTGCTCTTACTGTGGACGAGGTAGTGAGCACGAGCCACCTGTCGAACGTGACAGGGCTCACCTCCGACTCGGACCCCTTCACGTCTAACTCCTCGTGTGTGCTCACTCCCGAACTCGAGCAGGGGCCGTACTATGTCCAGGGCGAATACATCCGCTCCGACATGAGTGAGGACCAAGTCGGAGTCCCCGCATACGTAGACATCGAATTAATCGATATCTCGACCTGCGAGCCCTTGACCGGTGTCTATCTCGACGTCTGGCATTGTAACGCGACCGGTGTCTACGCCGGAATCGTTGCGGAAGGCAATGGTGATTCCAGTGTCGAGAGTAATTGGGTCAGTCAGAAAACCAGTATAGTTTCTCCCCTCTTCTGATCTCTTTCGTAGAACACGACTTTCCTACGTGGAATACAGCAAATGAACGACGAAGGGTACGCTCAGTTCGAGACCATATTCCCAGGTATGCCGGTTCTCTACCCCACTGCTGTACTTCATGGACTGATGACTGTCAAGGACATTACTCTGGACGAACAACCCACTTCCATATGATAGTCCATGAGGACGGGTCCATATACGACAACGGTACTTTCAAGTCAGACGGCAACCAACACATCGGTAAGCTTGGCGATTTGCCCTCGCTAAATTCGGTCACTAAACCCACTGCAGGTCAAGTGTTCTTCGACCAGGACCTCATTACCGCTGTGGAAGCCACCACTCCCTATAGCACCAACAGCATTTCCATCACCCAGAACGAAGATGACCGCGTATTCGTGGCGGGTGTTGTGCCCGACAGTGGAACCGGCGTCGACCCCATCTTGGAGTACGTCTACCTAGGTGATGACCTCTCTGGCGGCCTTCTTCTGTGAGCATCTTTCACTATCTTCCATCCTCGCTGTTACTGATGCTTGCCTGCGCAGCTGGGGTACAGTCGGTGTAGACCTCACTGCTAGCTACGAGTCTTCTCCTGGAGGTTATCTTACTGAAGCGGGAGGTATCGTGAACTCCAATGCTACTGCCATTGGTGTCAATGGAGGAGCGCCTACTGATGGCAATGGCACTGACGTTGGCTTTGATGGAGGGAATAGCACCACCACGACCGACAGTGGGAATAGTACGAGCACAGACAGTAGCTCCACCGTCCAGCTGCTCTGCACTTGTTCCTCGGTCTAATCAGGCTTGTTCAGCATAAAAGCACCCAAAAAATACTCAGTTAATTACGTTTGTTTTGATAGTCCGAATGGAAATAACCGTTCATCTCTGACGACGTTGCTTTTGGTTTCGAGAAAATGTCATGCCTATTCAAAACTTCGTCAAGATCGTCGCAGAAAACTGCTGCTGTCGCCAGCAATATTTACTCGAGACACTTCTCCAAAGATCACGTAGATGCGGCGCTTCATACAAAGTCCGAGAAGCTTAAAGAGCAAAGATGATTAAAGGCGCTCGGTGTCCAACACTCCAGTGGAACTTTGACCTTGCGTGCAATTCAGATACTACCCCATCCGCAGAACAGAAGCAGCACATCAGCTCGACCACTCAGCGTTAACATTCGAAGCTTGGCTAAGTCTCGAGGTACCGTGATGGAGGCCAGCGTTTGTTAGCAAAGGGTCGACTCGAGGTGTCTCCAAAACAATAGGTAATTCCGTCATGCACCCCGGCGACCATGGGTCGATCATCAATCGTTCGACCATTCTGCTGAATGAGTAAGATATGGACGTGCAGTAGATTGATACGTAACTGAGTGCATGAGTGCTTTACAGTGACAGTAGGCGTTAAATATGAGCGCAAATTTGTGACTTGATTTATTGCGTGAGGCTCGACCACATTTGGCATTTTCTCCACCTCCAAGTCGAGGAATCAATGGACCAGCACACGTAGGCATCAGAGAACCTTGGTGAACGCCCATAGCGAACGAAATGCCCCATGCCAAATTAAAATACGTAACGACCTGTAAGGACCCCTGTGCTGTGCGGTCGTTGTAATTCAGTCCAGCAACAGGTTGATCTCTATGAATTTAGCCTTAGCATAGTCGGGGGTTCAAGAAACAAATCAACACATACAGTAATGCCCCGCCCCGGATGGAATAATTATGACGATACCCCCATGAACATACTATCTCACGCTGGATGTAACGATTGATGCATGATGATATACGAACCCCCGAGTCTATGCAGGATGCAAAGCTATCATGTCGCCGTGACATCTTTGCACAGCTGTGACAAACTCTTCGAAACACGGAACCAAGGATTTGATGGAGAAGAAAATGGGTACTGCATGACAGGTCGCCGGTGAGAAGAAATTTTGGCAGAAACATATGCTGGTTTCGACATGTTGACGACAACGTGCGCTCATGGAAGAGGAAGCGCTCCTGCATGATCCCGGGAGCAGACACCTAAATGTATTACGTATACACAAGAGAATGACGCGACCCGCGTCAACCCAACCTGAAAAAGCTAGAGCAACAAGTGCCTGAAGCTCTCGAACATTGGTTGTCAAGCAAGGAAAAAAGCTTGGGGAGAAAATCGGGTGACAAGACGAAAGGAAGAGAAGGCTACCCTTGGGAGAAACTTCGCGACACTACTGGCGAAAGATCACCAGGAGTGAACGTGCTTTGCAATGTTGGCCCTGTCGAGCATGGGACATTTTAGCATTTGCAGAAGGCGTAGTTTTTGAGATGCGATCAACAGCCACCCGGCAACGCTTGTAGCGATTCACATCTAGCAATCGCCACCTTAATTGATTGGCCATATGGCGTTCGAAAACGACAGTCGATGGAGGGGCCATCTTAGCTCAGAGAGTTGGATTCACTGGCACTCATTTGTCCGTCTCATCGTCCATTTCATCTCTCATCTTTTATCATCCAGTCCACGTTAAATCACTAAAGAATCGCTTGTTCAAGAACTACGACCTAGAGCTGAGAAAATTAACCCACCAGATCCCTATACTTGGGTACTAAGCAAGAAGGTGCGCTTAGGTCACTTAGAGCTCCCGGTGTCATACAGATACATCGGGCGGTGATTATTCGGTCGAAGTTCTGTAGGAAAAAACCTGTAAGCAAAAGTTTCGTGATAGCCTGATGCGATAAGGAAACGTACCACTGCTATCGTAGCAACAGGTTTTCCACGCCAAGAAATGCGAAGGAAGCAATTCCGCTGATCTCGTGTTTACCCTCAACATCGAGTCTCGCTGCCGTGTATACGCTGGACGCACCGCAATAACTTTGGCGAGATTGGGATAGGGACATCTACCGCCTCGCCCCAGCTGACACCAGTGGTAGCGAGCAATTATGAGAAAGAGCTCTGGACCCCGAAGAAACAGGAAATCAGTTTGGAATGGAATCAATGTTGCTGCACAATTGCCAATAACGTCACGTGATCCGAAGTCAGAGAGCGTAGACCACGAAACATGTATACGTGCTAGCCCTCCGTCTCGTCGTTCATGGATTTCGTTGGCCTCTAAAGCACGGCTTGATTAACATTTGGAAGAACCGCGGTGAAGAGAAGCATCCACTTTGCTATGAACGAGCAGGTGTAGGGGGGAGAAGATTATCGCAAGTTATCCAGTGTCAACCAGGCCTTGCGAACGATATCTTGGTGGCGGCAGTGGGCAAGGTAGCAATATGTGTCGTTCATACTGGGATTGACGACGACAGCTGGAATACGGGATTGATGATGATGACTTACGAACGATAAGATATGGCCGAGATATCAGGCAATGGCACTCACTGGGCTGTACTTGTTCACCAATTTCGTGGACAAGCTCTCGTCTTGCCCTTGAAACGATGTGTCGGCCGATAAGTGTTCATTCACTGAGCGGCCGACAATGGCCGGATTAGTGAATGCGACCAAGGTAATTTCCTTCCTGAATGCACGGTTTCTCTCCTGATAAAAAGTCAATATCTACCCTGATTGCATTTGAATCGACTCACAGCTACAGCTGCCTCGTTCAGCAAGCTAGCGAAATGAACCTGGAAATGAAAGAAACATCAACAAGGTGTATCAAGATTAAATGTAGGAATACTTTACGGTAGAAGTTATTTTCATTGACGTCCTCGCCGGTCTGAGTAATGGATGAACCCAAAGTTCAAACTAAACATGTCGAAGTAAGGGAGATGTCGTGCCAGCGCCGACAAGGAAAGGGAAGAAACAAGAGATCTGGTTGCCTCGATGGCGAAGATATGGCTGCCAATGCATACATTGAGATAATCCTTGTCGAAGTCGAGTGGTGGCCTTAGGAGATCAACAAAAATGCTGACAGCCTGGGCTTCATCCGTTCTTCTTTCACGTGGCTCCGGCGCACGTGGTTGGATTCGAGCCAATTAAGTCCTAGCCTGTCCTCACCAAGTCCTCATTTCCCTTTCCAGCTTCGGCGTAAATTAATCCTGGGACTCCAGTTACAGCATCTATCTTCACTTGTATGAGACATCGTGTCATGCGACAGTCTGCTGCACCATCCTCGGTCCGGTGTCTTCCGGTTCACACATGTAAAGGAAGAAAACGTGCAGCCCCACTCGGAGTCATACCTATTGTAAGGTTTCCAACTGCATATTTACAATCTGCTTCTCTGCAGATATAACACTACTCGGGACGCTTACTTTTTTCCATTAGCTACTCGGACCTTTCATAAGGATATCGCCAACATCACTGGGCGCTGACAGAATATCGTGCCACCATCTGTGTTAACGCCTTCGTTTGGAGAATTAGTAAGTAGCGCTCCGTCAGCAGATAGAATCTAATGTGAACCTTAGGACAATCTTGATATCTTCGTGTGGTGTGCATTCGGATACCTATCGAGAAAAAAGGTTATTGAGTCCTCTGTGCGCATCGAGGATTAGGATACGGATGGTGGTGGTGGTGGGAGAACAACGAAGATGCCGCTGGCTCTTCGAATATCCAGGAAGTCACATGCGGTGGATGGGTTTAAGCGATGGCATTCAAATGGCAGTCCGTATTCGCATTCGCAACGTGAGCGCTCAGCGGTTTACTCACTGATTGGCACGAAGCAAATAATTTATTAAATAAAACCAATTTCCGTAGTACATTTCAAAGGTTACTTATATGCTCCAATAGAGAGAAAAGGAAACTGCGGACGTCGATACCATCAATCCCGGACCCTCGGTAAGCCGTGTATGGGGCAGTGTTTGTACTCTGGTCTCTCATCTCCATGGCCGTCGTTCTCATTCCAAAAAATGACCGTCTGCTGGCTTTCCCGCGTCTATCTCCGTGTGGTCCTCACGAACGAATCCCTCCAAGTCGATAATGATATCCTCTTGAGTGCCTGTCAAGGTGCGAACTTCGTCATCTCCAGTATCTTTCTGGTTGTCTGTCAGCGCTATTTGAACATATTCATCGCCTCCTCCCCGCTGTGCTTCGAGGTCATCCAAGTCACTCGGAGAGCTCTGACCCCCAACATGACTCCTGAAACGAAGTGAACCCGAGATCATACTTCCCTGCCACGAGTCTGCTGAGCGAGCATGACCTGCTGCGACACGCCCAACGATGAGTGTCGGGGCAATTCCCTATATAATTATCGTTAATTGCAAAGATAGAAAGAGACACATCAGCGTACTCTTGCAATTCCAGCTAAGGCGTCAAAGTATATGATCGAATCAGTATTGCGAGCGAAGAATGCTGTGCATAAAATCAAAGATATCGAATAAAGAGCTGATGATTCGACCAAGACCTCGAGCACATGGCGGTAAGCCCTGAGTCCACCTCCTGCTCTACTTCCTGCTCGAGCAACAGTGACAATACGGTAGATGATTAATAAGGTACACCACAAAGTTGTTGCAAGGACACAAGATGAATACGGTGTAAAATAGCGGATGTAATCGTCCGAAGCAACATACAGTTCGTATGTAGCAAGCATTTTGAGCACTGAAACTTGTTTTGAGTAAACTGGTTAATTAGAAGCTGCATGATCTTACCTGTTGCAGAAATAAGAAGAAGAACAGGAGGCAGAATAATCAGCCACCGCTGTCCCCAGACTATCCAGCACCGCCAAATCTACAATAGAGACAACAGTAAGCTGCAGCCTCAAAATTAGCAGTGATCCACGAACTATGGTGGAGTCTGCAAGGATAGTACAGATAGCGGCCATGATACCTTCACCAAGTGTCATCATTGTGCCAGGATCGGAAGTCTCTAAATATTCCGTCCAGAAGCTCTGCCCGCGATTGACATATCGAAAGTGTATTTCTGACCACTCGACCGCGAAGTTGACCATGGTAACACCATGGAGAAGAATTATAATGACAATCATGACCCGTCCAATGTGCCGGGACTTGCTGGTGACTACGATGTCATTGGACTCAGTCTGTGTGAAATAGTAGACAACGCTTCCCTTACAGATATTCCACAGAGTCACAATTCCAGTGTATATGCCTATGTCAAACTAGGTTTAGATACCTATACGTAGGTAAATGAACAGACACACCTTGCAAAAGAGAGTCGAATATAGATCCATTCAAGTCAGCATCGAGCTCTTGATAAATAAGGACTTTCAGGGCATCAGGAACATTTGGCGGAATGTTGGTCTGAACGGTCATTACGATGTCTGGGTTAATGTGGAATGGCGGCTGAGAGATCATGAATACCACATCCCCTCTTATAGTGTACTGCGCAACAGCCAAATCCCTTTGCAGGATGACGAGATGTTCAAAGATCACGCTTAAATCACTGCCTCAGCAAAGAGAAAGATCGGCCTCTATTCTTAACGTTATTGGTACCTTACAGCGCTCAGTAACTTTATTACGAGAACAGGTGTTAGCCTTCTCGAGTGTAACCCAGCACAGGAACCCCACTGAAGCAGTGTAACAGATAGTCGACATCATGCCGCAAGGGGAGAAATACATCGCCCTGATTCTCTGATGAAGGTACCATCGTGATACGCTCATGACCCCTCCCATCATCAAAGGATCAATATCAAGGTCAACTTACGGTACGCTTAAGCATGTGTCCTAGAATAGCCCAGACAAAATATTTGGCGGTTCCGAAGCACCGGCACCGAAGTAAATTGAAATATTAGGGAAAGCTAATTCTTTCAATACATTTTGAAGGTTTCTGACATGCTTCAATAAATAGAAACGGAAAACGCGATCCTCGATACCATCAAACCCTCGACAAACTATATATTGCATAGTGCTCGTACCCTGATCTTCCTAGCTGAACCCCCCGAGCTCATCTTCTCAGCTGTGATTCTCATTACAAAGAATGACGATCTGCCGGCTTCCCCGCGTCTGTCTCCGTGCGATCCTCACAAATGACACCCACTAAGTCAATACAATATGTCTCCGGGTGCCCGTCAATGTGCGAAGGTGGTCGTCCACACTGTCTTTCTGGTTGTCCGTCACGCTAGATGAATGTATTCATCACCTCTCTCCAACTGGGTTTCGAGGTCATTACTAGAATTCTGATCCCCAGCGTGGCTCCTGAAATGGAGTGAGCCCGAGATCGCGCTTCCTTGCCACGAGTCATCTGGGCGGGCGTGACCTGCTGCGACACGCCCTACAAGGAGTGTTGGGGCAATTCCCTATGCCATTCTTGTCAGGTGTAAATGACAGAGAAATAAGAAACACACCCTCGCGATTCCAGCCAAGACATCAAAGTACCCCAATATAATGCTATTGCGAGCAAAGAAGGCCGTGCACAAGATCAAGAATACTGAATAAAGAGCTGACGACTCGACTAAAACCTCGAGGACATGGCGGTAAGCTCTGAGTCCACCACCCGCTTCACCAGCTGCTCTTGCAATAGTCACAATGCGGTAAATGATTAAGAAGGTGCACCACAGTGTTGTAGCGAGGGTGAAAGATGAGTAAAGCGTGAAATATAGAGGGTAATCGCTTTTAGAAACATATAGCTGGTATGTAGCGATCAATTTGAACACTGCGACGAGGCTTGAGTGCTTCAATTGATAAAATCGAAGATCACTATGATCGTACCGACTGTGGAAACAAGAAGAAGAACAGGCAGTAAGATAGACAGCCACCGTCGTCCCCAGACTATCCAACAACGCCAAATCTGCAATTAGGACAAGAGTGAGCCCCATCAAAAATTGGTGATATTCCACTTACTATAGCGGAATCTGCAAGGATGGTAGAAATTGCAGCGGAAACTCCTCCACCGATTATTACCGTTGCGTTACTAGTACTATAACACAAGAATTTTGTCCAGAAATTCTGTCCATTGCGGACATATTGAGAAGAAGCCTCTGTCCATCTGATCATGAAGGTGACCATAGTAGCAATATAGAGGAGCATTATAATAATAATCATCACTTGTCCAATGGGTCGGGATTTGTGTGTATCTACAATGATACTGAATTCAGTTTGTATAACATTTTCGCAGACATACTTTCTTACAGATATTCCACAACGTGACAGCAACAATTCCTGTGTATAATCCTGGACACGAACACCATTAAATGACTGTATCTGTACAAATAAAATGGCGGACCTTGTAATAAAGAATTCAACAATGCCGAGCCCAAATCATGATCAAGTGTTTGGAATATAATGGCTTTATCTGCATCCGTAATACCTGGCGGAATATTGGTCTGAGTAGCCATCGAGAAGTTTGGGTGAACGTTAAGCGAAGAAGGTTGATGTATGCCACTTCCCTTCTTTATAGCGTCTGCGTACTGCAGGTTAACGAGATGATCAAAGGTCACGCTGAATCGATGCCTCGGCTAAGGGAAATATAGGTCTCTATTCTTAGCGTTTGATACCTAACAGCGCTCAGCGGCTTTATTAGGAGAGCAGGTGTTAGAACGTTTCGAGCAAAACCCGTTGTAGAAAATCCGCTGAAGCAGTGCCACATGTACTCCACATGATGCCGCAAGGGGGGGGGAACGCATTGCCCTGATTCTCTGATGGATGTACCCATCGTGATACGCCCATGGCGATGCTCTGATGGAGGTACCATCGTGACACGCCCATGATCCCGGCCATCACTTGCTTTGACAAAGGATTAAAGTAGAGTTCAACTTGTGGCCAGCTTACGCATAGTCCTGGAATAACCACAGGTCTCGGGGCGATGTCTAATTTAAAACGCGAAAAGGATTGATGGTCGTCTCATCTTTAACCGTGATACTGACGAAAATTCATCAGTAGATGTAACATAGAAGCACGCAGGACTAGTACGTACTGCACTGCCCCCAAGAAATCGAGCAATACATACCTGCTACACCGTAAACATGGATGAAATATAGTTCTTGCTTATAATTTTGATCCTTGGCCGCCTGATGGAAGGGCATTCACATGGGCTTCGACTCTATAGGATTCGGAGTATTCGATGAGAAAGAAAACATGTTGGGAGGCCAGAAATGCACTGCGGACGGACCTTTACGTGAGGGTGCCTTGCTTTGACTTCGCTAGGATGATGATCTGTACGAGTAAGTACTATACGCATTGCATGACAGAACTGAGATCAGTCCGAAGAGTTTTTCAGTTCAGATATCCGATATTCAGTCGCACACGACAACAATACCTATCGTCAAGTTGGTAGTACGACTTTGAAGCGGGTCGTTGGATCAGAACTCGAAATGGAGGAGGAGCACGGAAACTTCAATAATATGAAAGCAATGAGCCGTCCCTGTCTAAGAGGTCAAATCAGCAGTCGTATGGAGAGCGAAAACGATACACACTTGGTTCGATTCTTCGGATCATCATCCAGCATACATTTATTTCGCTGTACAGTGAAGATGGGCCAACACGTCAACAACTAGGATGTAGCCGTTCATTCAGTGTCGTCACAGACTGGAGCAAAGAAGTCAACCTCACCGAAGCTTGATCTCAATCTGAATGGCAGGCACATCACAGCAAGACAACGCCGGTGTTGTATCGCCCCGAGTCAATATGGAGAAACATCTCTGGAAAAAAAATCAGTCACTTAGGATGTAAAACTATCTTCTTCTCGTGTTATTCGCGTATTGCGGCGTTCTCGAAGCACGACCGCGGACCACTTTCCCTCACGGAAATTGAATCCGAGCGCGTACGGGCACCAGAACGCGAGGGGAGTATAGACGGCATTCTACTGAACGATTTGACCCTGGCGTATGCGTTCACCGCTTCAGCTCTAGGAGACTGGACCCGATGGCCGCTGGTCAGCGACAATACAAGGCGAGATATGTCGGCATACATAAAGCCAGAGTCTCTGGGAATTTTTCAGCTCCAGCACCGGCCATGGAGACATTTGGTACCAATGAACTCAGCGGGAACGAAGTGCCAGATACGGTAAAAGTGCACCCAGAATCCCAGAATCCCAGATTCGCACTGCCATCTTGTTTGTCCAGAAGGCCTCGACGTTATGTCGAGATTTTCAGGAGGTACAATGGCAACAAAGATCACGGATCACGGCACAATGAGCGGAAAGTATGGGACATATCAATCATGATTCAGGGAAAAATGAGAGGAAATTCAATTTGAATTCGAATTCAACATTGCCGGGAAAGACACGTGCTCCAGAGCACGGCCCGGCTTCAGTTCCGTCCCGGCCGGTTCTTTGCCAGTCTCTTTTCTGTCAACTCTTTCTTCGCCCTGGAGTCAATTTTTGCCACGTTGGCGAATTTCTCTACAGATGGCAATCGTACTTGCGTACCGAAGGCGAAGTTACAGCATTTATAGGAAAGCGACATCCCCGGATTGATTGGTCTATGCAGAAGCATGACGCTGATTTGGGCTGTTGCTACTATTACAAGGGTGATCAATCATACCATCGACCGGTGTAATCAAGTGTAACTATTCGAATTAGGAGAGGTTATTCAGATGTTCGTCATGAAATTAGTTCAACCAAGACTTTAGCCGTCGCTGCGCCTGCTCCCCCTCCGACGGAGACAATCATTCGGACGAGTAGCCTCAATTTCCTCAAGGGCTCATAATAGAGATCATTATCGAACCACATCTTGCTCTTGATGAACTCGTGCAAAGGTATAACCCCCCACCCTACACTTCCACATTTGATTATCGAATGCAGACCAGTAGAAATATTCGTGACAACCGTTGGGCCCCGCTTACAGCACGAAGATGGCCGAGTCAGTATATTCATGGATCTCAGAAGAGAGATTGAGGTCTTTCAATCTGGGCGGTGTTCATGAAGCTGAAGGATACAAGTACCGTTGAAGGAATTCGAGCCGGCTTGAGTGTAGAGACCGACCCTTACCGGACAGGCTCCCGGTCGGTTGACCATTCTCCGGGTTCCACTCTTAGGCCTGCTCTTCGATTGACTTCCGCCGTTGGTATTGACTATACGTCGTCTGCAGACGTTGTTAGCTACGACGAGTCTGCAGCGCAGGACCCGGATGACGGCACGTGAAACTTGGTAGCGACCACAACACATGTTGCCAATGTACTTGCAGACCTGCCAGACCTGTAGGCAGAAGCCAAGTATAACGGAAGAAACCCTCCATGCCATCCAGGAACAGATTTGACCCCGCCTAGAGAAATCGGGGTCGGGTGCAAGCATCCTTGCAGGTGCTAGCTCGTCCACCCTTGTTCGAGCCTCGTTGCCCATTCCAGATATCCCATCTATACCGTCATAATACAACGGGTACCCTCATTTTATCCACTTCCGCGATCACACGCTCCACGAACCACGCCTGTCTCACCGTCAGTCCAATCCCTTTTCCCTCCCCATAACCATGTTTTCCCTCACAGCCCTCGCCCTCCTCGCTACCACCGTCATCCCCGTAGCAGAAGCTCAATCAGGAAACGCAACCAGTCACCAAGTCTCGCCCAAAGTAAGCGGCATCCTCGTTGGCTGTATGTTCCACCCGCGGCTTTCCGAGACTTTAAGTCCTTGACGGTTTCATGCAGGTCTTCTGGGTTTATTGTTCCTAGGGTGTATATGTGAGGGTGTTTGGAGGAAGCGTAAGCTTCGTCGATTGGCAGCGAGGCAGCCTGATCCGGAGCAGGGTAGTGTGTCGACTGCCCCGGCGTGGACTGTCCTGGAGACGGACGGCGAAGATGGAGATGAAGACGCCAAGGAATTTGAAAGCGGAGTCACTGATGGTAAGGCGAGTGTAGATACCGACGATGGGGGCAGTATAGTGAGTTCTCCTGGTTGGCGGATATTCATCATTTCTGACGATGCTCCTAGTCTATGGTCCCTGTCTGTCCCCCCCCTCCAGCGTACACTCCAAAGGTAAGCACGCCAACATTTCCTCTTTAATAAGTACATGATGCTTATTATTCTGTGGCTGATACCCAGGCGGATAAAATATACAAGCCGCTTGGCGGTGGTGAATGGTGATGCGCCGCGTTGTATTTTATGAAATTTTATGATCAATATAATACCTCTTCGCGTTGGCTATTGTTCGTTCATTCTGGATGTCTGCAGGCTCAAGTTTGCGTGTAGAACTTCAAAACTATGTTTTGAATTTGCATCGGGTACTGATCGCGAGGGGCGACGATCAGCCACGCACGGACCACAAGGTATTGTAGATCTCTCAAACTTTGATTAACATCACTTACACCCACGGGGTGGACAACCGTCTGCGTTTCTACAGGGTGATTCTCAAATCTCGAATGCGACTCATATTTCACGACGAGCAGCTTCGGCAGTCGGGGGGAGTCGCTTCGATATTCAATATTCAATCATGGATGTCATCTCTTCATTACACGACATGATACTCTCAGGCACGCTGGACGACAGAACTGCGCTGAGAAGTCTAGTCCTCAGTGTCACTTGATTACCTCACGAGCCGAGTTGGCGACTTCGGACTGGCCAATCAATCCCACGAACAGACATCCCGGAGTCTGTGGTCCCTGTCTGTCCCCCTCCTCTAGCGTACACTCCCAAGGTAAGCACGCTAATACATACTCTCTAATAACTATGCGAAGCTCATTACTCGATGGTATATAATTAGGCGGATAAGATATACAAACCGCTTGGTGGTGGTGAATGGTGATGCGAAGCTTGTATTTCATGAATTGTTATGATCAATATAATGACTCTTTGCATTGACTGTTATTCGTTCCGGATGTCTGCAGGTTCAAGTTTGCGTCCAGCTTCAAATATATATTGCGAGTTGACACTGGGTACTGCGTTTCACTTGGATCGCAGCGAGGCCCGGAAGCGACGATCAGCCATGCACGAACCACGAGGTGTTGTAGATCTCTTAAACTTTGATTGACATTACTTACACCCACACATTGGCCGTCTTTGGGCCGTCTGCATTTCTAGGGCGTGATCCGTGAATCCCAAGAGCCGTGCATATTTCACGACGAGCAGCTCCTACAGTTGGTCGCTTTGATAATTAATATTCAAGAAATAATACCGGATCCCATCTCACCATTGCGCGGCATGGTGCTCTCAGGCACGCCAGACGACGAAACTGCGGTTAGAAGTCTAGTCCTTACATACTGACACTTAATCAACTCACGAGCCAAGCTGACGACTGGGCAACCAATCCCACGACCAAGACATCCCGGCCCGGTCACCCGCGCCATCGTAGAGCTCGACAAACTCACAGAAGAGGAACTCGAAATCAATACCTTCCTACCATTGACACACACCGTAGCTACTCAAACGGCACATAATGAAGAAAGTTGATTAGACATGAGAAAGCCTATGTATGAGTATTTCTACGATTTCTACATAGTATCAACTTGGCAACTTGGCGAGTCCTTGGCATTCTCCATCACTTCTATCCATCCTAAGGGCTCCGAAGGATTAAGCCAATGGGCAGGGGGCATCACTATGTACGTGGTAACAATGAGGATGGATTGGATGCTGGCGGGGATGGTACATATGAGGTATGAGGTGAAATGCTACGCTAAGGGTGGGGCAATGCAAATGCAAATGCAAAGTGTACGTAGGGTAATGGGGGAGCATGGAGATTTTCGCGGGGAAAGCGAGAGATGGTACGCGTATGCGACAGGTCCATGGATGATATATGATATGCCATGCCGATGGAGAAGAACATGGATCGGAGACGGTGAGGCTAGCAGCCGTCTTGTTAAATATTTGCGCGCTGCTATCCGTTATAGTGCTCCATCGAATACGGCGTCCGCTGAGGAGGGATATAGGCGGAAGCCGGACGTGAGATGGTGGAGCGTACGGCATACTGAGAGGTCGCGGGTGGAGAAGGCCGCTGGAAAGTTCGGCGGTAGCGCCACACTAGGGTGAACCCTAGAAGTAGCAGGATGAAAAGGACTGTGGGAGAAGTGAATAAGATATTGACAGAGAAAGATTCCACTGGGACGCACTAGTGCACACTATGATGGCTGTGAGTGTAGGCCGACTCAGGCTATATCCATTGTCGTCGTTAGGATTCGACACACTCGTGATGAAAATGGCGGGCATGGCTGCTCGAGGAAAAGTGAGAAAATCAAAAGCACAAATGGGGCCATTGCCTTACTGCCTAAAATACCGTCGAGAGAGGGAAAGTTAAGCGCTGTGGGAAAAGAGCCACGCTCTTATATAGGGCACGGCTCCGAGATGCAGGCTTGGCAGAGATGACTCGACGAAGGAATCACCGCAGAACGTCGAAACTGCGTGTGCAGCCGACTGGTCCGCACCTGGATGTCCCGGCGTGAGCACCGACGCCACGGTGTCCCAAGGCGAATCTTGCGGGGGAGGCGCCTATCGGGATGGAGACACATCATCAAATCTGGATCATAGGGTCCGAGTGGGGACAAGGATTACCCAATTGGTTAGCTCGCGAGGCTGAGGGAGATCCAGCGTCTAGTGAAGGACTGGGTGTAACGGCAGCCGAGGACAAGAGAATGACTAGGCACGGTGTCGTCGTCGTAGCCGCACGTAGTGATAGAGATCTCTTCCCTTGTGTGGGATCTGCTTGGCCAAAATAACGCACAACGCATTGATGCATCAATGTGGCCATCTTTTGTTAAGCATCAGTGCGCGCCTACGGCTAATATGTCCGAGGTGGGTCTACCATGGCCGCGTGTTGCGTTGAAACATGAGAGTTGTTGAGCTGCCGCACAGGCGGAAGGACGCGGGGACGACTGCAAGCACTATGCCGTTACCGTAAGTGGTGGTGTGGGTGAAGGCGTCGTGCAACGTGGGACTGGCCGCAGAACCGGCATACTAGCCTCCGGCCCGGGAGGCCGCTTCGGTTATTAAAGATTTACTTCGATGCAAGATCATAACGGGGCTTGACAAAGACCACTGCGCACGTCCACTAGTTTAAATGTCGATAATAACGGAAGCCTTGTCTAAAGCATCATGCGCAGCATCTCAGGAAACTGGTGGAGCGGTGAAAACCAACGGAAGTGCGTCACTGGCGGCTAATGTGTTGACAATAAAGTTCTGCTTTGCTTGCAGAGATCGGGGTGAGTAAGCTGACCGCACAGTGGCGGTGATCGGCTTGCGCACCATTGCTGTGCGTGCCAATTTGAACAACCTCGATTGGAGAAGTCTCCGGGGATACGTTTTCAGGCTATTCCGCTAATGGAGAGATCGACAATAAGCGAACTCATAGAAGTCTGGGGTAGATCAGTGTCCAGACTTATTCCCGGGGGTATACTCCGCTGATGTCGCACCCTCTCGTACGAGGGTACGTCGGCTAGAAAGTGCACAGCAGAACATTATAATTAGAGGTCTGAGAAATTTTCGAGATGTCGAATCCACCAGCCGAACATACATAGCTGAATAGGTAAACCTCGAGCGCAAGTGTTGGATGGGCAAATACTTGGGCAGCGTGGGGGACTCTGGAGAACGTGGGTATGTAATACACGGCGGCAGTATGTAATTAGTGAAAGGACTGCGTCCTTAAGCCCCTTGCCAGATCGAAATAGTGATCTTCCTCTCGCAGCGCGTCGAGAGCGCGCAGTCTGTCAAGAAGCATCAGGTGACGAAAATAGCTCCCCTATCTGATTCGGTTTATGGAGACGTATTCCGGCGATATGAAGCGCTAAAGGAAGTGCGGTCGTTGCTATCGATGGGTGACTAAGGCGAGAAATTCAAGGAGGTTAGGTGAGTGAGATAGGAATGAATAGAAAGTGTTAGAATCGGTGAAATGCTTGCATACGGGGGTGATGAAGGAGTGTCATGCCAGGGTATCAATAAATTTTCGGGACAACGTCTTCCAGTGCATACCTAAGAGCTTGATTTTATTTACAAGGTCGTCGATAAGAGAAAGAAGATCCCTTAGAGTGGACGTCGAGCGACACAGAGATGGCTAGGAATGTATCGAACAAGTGAATACGAATACGGGGTGCTGGAAATTTGACCGAATCTCCATCACTCGTCGCAACCGCTCTCGAGTCCGACGCCTAAAATCCTGCTGACGAGACCACGCGATTTGAGAGTGAGCGCTAGCCGCGATGGTGTTGATCAAATCCCGCGAAAGGTAGTGAATAGGACGTCATCTTGATGGTGTTATGAATTTCGGCTATCCGGCCCTATCAATCCGAGTCGGCTGTTTCTTTTTTGGATTCTCGTTCCTTGCGACAGTCCAAAGTACGGATGGGCTCTGGAGGGAGACGTGCGGCTATGTGAGGCGTTAAAGGCGCTTATGATCACACTATCCCGAGTGTTGAACGTTAACGATCATCGTTCTATGTATAAGTGGTGGTTCATGTTATGTTTGGAATGGCAGGCGAGTTAACGAGAAGGAGAGAAGTTATGCAGAAGGAATCGCATACAGTCCACAGCTTAGTCCACGGAGATTGGGGAGGTCGTCAATTCAGAGGGAATAAACCTGGATTATCATTATGAGGACCAAAGAGGCTGAGAAACACTCGAATGCAAGCATGAAGTGCGTTGGTCAAGATGTAGCCCCTTCCTTGTCCTTGATTAACGAAATATTAAGCTATGCCTGTGATTACTATCTCGGAACGCCAGGACTTCGAGTCAGTCAAGACCAACCAGCAGCAATAAGCAGTGCGCGTGTCCGAGATTCAAACGCGGGCAGCCTTGATGGAACGGCTTTGCTCATCAGAAATCCTGTTTAAGGGTTCTTCATATAAAGCAGACACAAGGAATCAGCGAAACGAGTATTGTTCACCATGAACGTGATGGCAGTATGACTATAATCGATTTCGGTTATCCGGTCCGATATGCCTCGCGGCTCCCACGAGAATGATTTCCAAAGTCCCAAAATATGGATGGGGGCTCGGGAATGCATTAATAAGGCGCCACGGCTATACGATGCGTCACTCTAGCCCCATGGGGTATTCGCCTTGAGTACTATCAGAGCGCACTGAGGATCATTCTACCCAGGGCATTGAACGGTCGCCGTTTTGCATATGAGTGGCGGTCCACATTATGCTCCTAATCTACTTCTCTGGAAGTGGATTTTACTACCGTGATGATTAAGTGATGAGCTAGGTTCTCGGTCTTTGTTATGGATATCGGGTACCTGCCGACTCGATCCATGAGTCAACACATGCCTGTACTCGGGCTTCTCGGTCTTTTTTTTTTTTGTAGAGCGTGTTCTGTGAACTTAGCGCCCTGCAATTAACCATGTTAACC
This sequence comes from Armillaria luteobubalina, assembly GCA_030435615.1. NCBI lineage: Eukaryota > Fungi > Basidiomycota > Agaricomycetes > Agaricales > Physalacriaceae > Armillaria > Armillaria luteobubalina. The sequence goes on from JAUEPU010000039.1 coordinate 208,588, forward strand.
CAGAGCGTTGGCTTGGAGGTGGGGGGCTTGCCCCAGAGATTTAGTGTGTCCTAATCGAGTTGGCCAAAACTGAAGGGTCTACGGGGGGAAATGTCATTACGCACAACTATTCCAGTCAGTGTGGGGTTCGGTGCCTGCCTCTCGGGGGCTTCTCGGTCTTAGCGATGACTCGTTCGTACTTTCTTTTACCTTCTCCTTTCTTCTTATAGTGTACCAGAATATTATGGAAAATTGTAGAAGATTACTGACTCTCGGAAGTGATGAAGATATAATTTCTTTACTCTTCAATGTCCACTTAACTGTGTGATTCAAGTGTCTCTGATTGGTTACACCCAGCGCTTGCCATTCAATTTCTTTCTGACTATGCCTAGCGCTTGTCAGAAACCCTGTTAGTTACGCCTAGCGCTTGCTGATGCCCCCGTTAACTACGCCTAGCGCTTGTTAGCACCCTTACGGATCCCTCTTGGTAGTTGGAACTCGGCTTACGGACATCCTCGCTCACGATTTGGGTTTTATTCGGGTATCTATTACTTCATGTATTACTCGAAATACCCTGATTGTTAACATTCTTGACGCCGTCGGACAGGTTCATCCTTTGCGGACCAGAATTGCATAGTCCACAAACAGTCCACGAGGGTAGGGGGACGTCAAAACAGAGGAAAGAAGCCTGGATTATCGTGACGAGGACCAAAGAAATTCAGGAAAAACTTGAATACAAGCATGAAATGCATTGCTCAAGGATGTTGCTCCATCTTTGTCCTTCATTGACAAAACGATTTATACTTATCCTAGCTTGGAACCCCCGTGCCAACCAGCAGTAGTAGACAGTTCGCATACCATCGCACATGTCCGAAATTTGTACGTGGGCAGCCTTCTGATTCATCAGGATGGGAAGATTATGCTTGATAGCGAGTTGGACAGAAATTGAGTTCCACAGTTCAACGTACTACCGACGCCTAGCTCATCGAAGCGTTAATAGCAAGTGAGCTAACAGACAGGGACAGAAGAGTATCAAGGTCCCGCTAAGCCGCGTGGTCAGTCTCCACTGGAACGTTGGATATAGACCTCTGCATTAAAGAGTGGACGCAAGTACATTGCATATCAGGGTAGCTCTCAAAATGCTTCATCCACCATTTAAAGATACCCAATTCTGTCAGTAGAGTGGTACGACCAAGTTGATAGTCCATCGTCTCGACTGTGATAGATTTCAAGTGTATATTGAATGGGAAAACACTCAGACCAGCCTGCAGGGATATCATTGACATCAGCAGGTGATTATTCCGGAGAACAGGAACATGTAATACCTTCTAGTGGTGGAAACGTGAAGAACTTCGATCGAGTGTGTGGTCAAGTCAATGAAGCGCCGTGTCAGATCACAAGTGATGTTCCTCCAGCAGCACGTCAAGAACGCGTGGTTAAAGTTCGGCGAGGAGAGCGTGGGCGACAAAACCGTCTCTGGTATCTGTGGCATTTTATGGAGACAGACCGGTGATGTGTGGCCGACAAGAGGCATCGAAGTTAGCGCTGAACGCAAGGCGGTTATTGTTATGGATGGTCTCCGTGAAGCAGGATATCTGGCGAAGGTTGGGCGAGTGAGGTTGGAAATTGTAAAGGATTTGCCCCTAGGAGGGTCTTCAACCCAAGACTTTGTACAATTTGGGCATATAATGCCTGGTAGAAGGAAAGGTTAAGATGAGAAAAGAGTTGAATGAAGCTGCCCGAAGACCATACGTGAACAGAGCTAGATGCAATACACGTACTGACTCCATATAAATTCACATCCCTTACAGAATTGGCGGAGTGGAGGCAACAGGGTATTGGATAAGAAGAAATGTGTCGGAGAGGAATCAATCGATTTCGGAGACAACGATTTTCATGCCATCCCAGAGAGCTTGATTTCATTCAGATCAGAAAGAATGCGAAGCAGAACAGGAGAGTTCATTCATGGTATGCGCCGGACGGTGGATGACGATTCACGAAACGTGTCGTGGGGAACGATATAGCGCAAGGAAGTCTTTACAATGACGATTTGCACTGATTGTGATATCTCGCAGGAGGTGTTGCCTAGTTCTTGGAATGAAGAGTTTACAGGCGAGACTTCAGGGCTTGAGGACGTTTCGTGAATGACCTGTTCGTTAAGAATCAGGGTATTTTGAGTAATACACAAGGTCATAAATACTCGAGTAAAACCCAACTCATGAACGAGGATGGCCATAGGCCGAGCTCCGACCATCAAGAGGGAACTGTTAACAAGCGCTAGGCGTAGTAACGAGGGCATCAGCAAGCGCTAGGTGTAACTAACCAGGTTTATGACAAGTGCTAGGCGTAGTCAGGAAGCAATTGGCTGGCAAGCGCCGGACGTAACCGATCGGAGATTCTTAAATCACAGTTAAGTGGACTTCGAAGAATAGTGAAATTATTTTGAGACCTTATTACAATTTATCTACTTGGTTTATGTACTAAGGGAATTCTCGAAGCACTATTATTCTACAGTGGTCCATAATACTGCAGCATCAGTACAAAGAATAGAGAAAGGAAGAGAAAAGACTGGTAAGCCGAGGTCAAGACCGAGAAGGCCGAGGGTAAGCATGTGTTGACTCATACTAATATCGGAAAACACCCCAATATCCATAACACTGTCAGGGCATTATGGACCTCGTCGGTAATGGCACACAATTCTGGGGTTAGAGAATATATTGGGGATGCCTTTTCCTGGGAAGACTTATGAGATGCCTCATCATCGGCTGAGCATAATTCCTTACCTAGATGGTGGTAGGGAAGAACTTGATCACGGCTAATCGGACTACTGTCACCCGCCGAGTTCCCTTGCTTTGTTTCCCAATGAGTTATCCCTATCGGAGATAGCTATGACTACAAATGAAACATCAAAAAAGTAGTAAAGCATCCGTGGCTATGTTTAAAAACACGACCAGAGGACGCAGAAACTGTTATGGATATCGGGTACTTTCAGACTCGGTCCGTGAGTCAACACATGCCTGTACTCGGGCTTCTCGGTCCTAACGATGAGAGGCTATACTGTCCATATTTTACAAAAAGTCCCTATAACTATAGGGGACCGAGTTATACAGAATTCCCTATAACTATAGGGAAATCAAATTCTACGTATCCTTCAGAACCCTACAGGATAGGTATCCTCTTGCAGGCCCCAGGCCTACCAGCATGACCAGGGCAGGGTGTCATCACACCCTTCCCTTTGATGGCTGTTGCACTGCCACCCTCTCATCTGCTCACTGTCAGGGTTCCCCGCCCTCCCTCCCACTGTTGCGCACTTTTCTTCCTTTTTGGGAAATTTGCTTCCTATGCCTCCAGAATACTTGTGGGCCTTATTCCCGCCCTCCCGCTTACTGTTTAGGTCCGAAATTAGAGATATAGGGTCTTCTAAAAATATATAATGGGTTAGTAAGCTGGCCCCGCCCCTCCCACGCCTCTGGATGCTGGATTCGGAATGGGGAGACTGGATGTAGTGTGGCAGTGCAGCCAATTGATGGGATCAGCCATCAATATCAGTCCATTTTTAGAAATACTTCGGATTGGAATGGTTTCTGGGCACTGGATGGGCCACAGGATGGTACTAGGATATGCATAAATATAAATAACCTTGGATTTAGTCCTCTGGTGATGTATGGGAGCCACAGAGAAGGGGTAAAACAGCTAAAATAGTGAATAATAGCGAAAAATAATGGATATTTTGCATTTGGGGGGTGCTGCATGCAGTGGATTGCTTTGAAACCTTCACAAATGTGTTCTGTAGTCCCATATGTCTCTAAAAAAAGCTTTGTTTTACTTGTGGGGCTCCAGGATTGATATAAAATAGTGAGAAATAGCGAAAATTGGGGGGGAATTGTGTGTGGGGGGTGCTGCGTGCATCTGATCGCTTTGAAACGTTTACCAATGGATTCCGCGACCTTGAAAACCCCTAAACAGCCCCTGGTTATATTTGTGGGCACTCAGTATCGATCATCAAATGGGTATTACAGTTTATGGGGTGCACATATCAAAACTCCCATTTCCAGGCATCGGAAAACTTCGGAGTTACTTCCAGTAGACTGCTAGACATTTAAAACCCCCAGAAAAGCCCAGGATGGCAATCCAGCAATGCAAAATTCCTGATAAAAAGAGTGAAACTGAATATTTGCGAAATTTCATATAGCTCGCATTTCTGAGTGTTAGGGAAGGTCATACTGGTACTAGATATACGATATATACCGTAACATATTGTGTACAAAATCACAGGGGGATATGAATGGTACTGACAGAGATATAAGCAGATCTTTCCAAAAGTGAGGAGAAGCACATTCCAGATCTCGATGTTCCGGTCATCTTATGGGCTGGGGACTATCAAATTCGGATTCCTTGACCAAAAAAACACTAGAGAGACCTATCATCCCTGGAGCTTATTTTTACTAGTAGACAATTCATATACAGCAGTATATCTTGGTGCATAAGTAAAGCACACTCTTTACCTCGGATTCTAGACACATGAACCCCATGGATGATAGGTGGCCCTACTGCTTTTTGGGTCAAGAAATCCGAATTTGATAGTCCCCAGCCCATAAGATGACCGGAACATCGAGATCTGGAATGTGCTTCTCCTCACTTTTGGAAAGATCTGCTTATATCTCTGTCAGTACCATTCATATCCCCCTGTGATTTTGTACACAATATGTTACGGTATATATCGTATATCTAGTACCAGTATGACCTTCCCTAACACTCAGAAATGCGAGCTATATGAAATTTCGCAAATATTCAGTTTCACTCTTTTTATCAGGAATTTTGCATTGCTGGATTGCCATCCTGGGCTTTTCTGGGGGTTTTAAATGTCTAGCAGTCTACTGGAAGTAACTCCGAAGTTTTCCGATGCCTGGAAATGGGAGTTTTGATATGTGCACCCCATAAACTGTAATACCCATTTGATGATCGATACTGAGTGCCCACAAATATAACCAGGGGCTGTTTAGGGGTTTTCAAGGTCGCGGAATCCATTGGTAAACGTTTCAAAGCGATCAGATGCACGCAGCACCCCCCACACACAATTCCCCCCCAATTTTCGCTATTTCTCACTATTTTATATCAATCCTGGAGCCCCACAAGTAAAACAAAGCTTTTTTTAGAGACATATGGGACTACAGAACACATTTGTGAAGGTTTCAAAGCAATCCACTGCATGCAGCACCCCCCAAATGCAAAATATCCATTATTTTTCGCTATTATTCACTATTTTAGCTGTTTTACCCCTTCTCTGTGGCTCCCATACATCACCAGAGGACTAAATCCAAGGTTATTTATATTTATGCATATCCTAGTACCATCCTGTGGCCCATCCAGTGCCCAGAAACCATTCCAATCCGAAGTATTTCTAAAAATGGACTGATATTGATGGCTGATCCCATCAATTGGCTGCACTGCCACACTACATCCAGTCTCCCCATTCCGAATCCAGCATCCAGAGGCGTGGGAGGGGCGGGGCCAGCTTACTAACCCATTATATATTTTTAGAAGACCCTATATCTCTAATTTCGGACCTAAACAGTAAGCGGGAGGGCGGGAATAAGGCCCACAAGTATTCTGGAGGCATAGGAAGCAAATTTCCCAAAAAGGAAGAAAAGTGCGCAACAGTGGGAGGGAGGGCGGGGAACCCTGACAGTGAGCAGATGAGAGGGTGGCAGTGCAACAGCCATCAAAGGGAAGGGTGTGATGACACCCTGCCCTGGTCATGCTGGTAGGCCTGGGGCCTGCAAGAGGATACCTATCCTGTAGGGTTCTGAAGGATACGTAGAATTTGATTTCCCTATAGTTATAGGGAATTCTGTATAACTCGGTCCCCTATAGTTATAGGAAATTTTGTAAAAAATGGACACCAAAGGTTGACGATGACTCGCTCGCATTTTCTCTTATCTTCTCTATTCTTCTTGTAGACACTAGAATATTATGGAACATTGTAGAATATTACTTACTCGAAGCCTCTACTATATAAACACACTCTGTATTACTTAGAAAACAATCTATTTTTCACTACTCATCAATGTCCACTTAACTGTGTGATTTAAGCATCTTTGATCGGTTACGCCTAGCGCTTGCCATTGAATTGCTTCCTGACTACGCCTAGCGCTTGTCAGAAACCTTGTTAGTTACGCCTAGCGCTTGCTGACGCCCCGTTAACTACGCCTAGCGCTTGTTAGCACCCTTTTCGGATCCCTCTTGGTGGTTGGAACTTGGCTTACGGACATCCTCGCTCATAACTTGGGTTTTACTCGAGTATTCATTACTTCGTACACTACTCGAAATACCCTGATTCTTAACAGAATCGTAGGCGCAATAGGTTTGAAATTAGTTCGTTAGCTAAATTGGAACGTCCAGCTGAAATTCAAGACGACTAGATAGCATAACTAGTAATATGCGAGATCATGAGTAAGACTTCGTTCTGTATTCCTTGTATCAGTTGGTAGATATTCCTTTATTGCCTGATCACCGACCGGAACAGAACTTGCCTGCAGAGCTCAATTAATGCGCCCTGACAATATATAATAATAAATGTCCTCAAATTCAATCATAAAACCAAGCAATCATACGAGATGAAAGTATTAGGAATGCAGGCAATGGCTAAACTATGGCCGGATAATCTGTGAGAATCTCGTATCAGATGATTACATCGACCCTACCACCAACCCACCACCGCGTACCTACGTATTTTCCACACCCACTTTCGACGAAGACAATCACACCGTCAAGGGATTGGAGCCATGACCTGGTCGAGTTCGTTGTCATTTACCGTAGGCCGAAAACGAGTGTCCTAGAGTCGTTGGTGCACCATTCGTTAATGCATAGAATATATCCGACTTGACCCAACTCAGCACAAGGGCGGTGAGCATCCTTTTCATCTGTTTCTGATGGTACGAAAAATTGATGTATATCAGTATTTATGTATTCCCAGAGACCTCGAGGGGTGCTGACCATCACTCCTGACATATCCGAGTTTGTGCACAAAGGAAACGCGTAGAGCGGCACTGAAAGAATGTCCTTATACGGTTTCCTTTTGGCCAGAAGCAGCATTCTCTCCGCCAAATCTGATTTCTAACAGACGGACATGCGTCTAAGGAAACATTTTCAGCTCCGTGAACAACTTCCATCAAGTTTCCTTTGGGCCGAAATCGTTAGAAATCAGGAGCGCATCATCCTTGGCCTCTACAGAGTAGCGGGGTTGCGTCAGAAACGTGCGGTTTATGTAGTAGGTATGATGACGTATACTGAGCCTGCAGTGCTTTTCACCAGATAAGTCATAAAGAGAGTTACATGGAACAATCGCTTACGACTTGCGTATGGGATAATGAAGTGAATCATTGATAATAGGCGAGAACGTCGGCATCTCATGTGAAGCTGTCGTTAATTGACTTCAAGGAGGCCTCGATAAACCGTCGCAATTCGTTGCCGATCGGCCAAAGAGAAAAGATCCGGGAATGAAAGAACCACATTACCTGCGGCGAAGTAGAATTTAGGTTATCAGACACACGGTGATAATTCCCCTTGTATGGACGTGCCTGCATAGGTCCCCGAAGTACCAACTTGTTGACTGAGCATCGGTGGTGAACGAGCACCTTATTCGTCTTATTGTGCCTGTGGGAAGAAATACAGAGCATTATGATATATTCATTAATGTATGCACTAATAGATTCTACTCAATCTCGTTCTATCAACGGAGGATATCTTCCGTTTTGAATAACAGCCTACCTCGTCTTTCTAGCTAATTTTGCCATTTGGTCGTGTACAGTGCCGTCATGTTTTAGTAGTTTCTTCAACATTCAGGAAGAAATAGGAACTTAGAGCACTTTATTGAACGGCTCCAGGTTTGGAACGAAGGAAAGTGCGTTTGCTTACATAATGAGTCAACAGACCAGTGGGAAACACGAGCAAACAACGTCTTCTCCTTGTCTCCGTGCGCGTCACCCGACGGCCGCAAGGCGCCGCGAGCGTGCTGTCCTCAGGCATGCAAGTTACAATTGAGTATATTCATCATTAGATCGGTATCATTTCTTCTAAATGGGGGAAATGATTTTCGCACACTTATACTACCGGAAGTGGCTGGTCAGTGATGATGGCCAGCCGCGGCCATCCAGCCACTGCTACAATCGACTCCCGTGCCAGTCTAGACTTTAGACATTCTGTTAGCACTTATACATGGAGCATTTTTGACGCAGAACCGAGATCAGGTTCTCGAGGTCGTGTAAGCATGTTCTTTGATTTTTTTTTTCCGCCACAATCAGCTCATGTGCTCAGAGACACCTCCACTCGTATGTTAACAACGCTCCTACGATGCGCGTGAGACTCTACCAGTGGGCAAGCCCAGACAGAGTGCTCTCCAGCTCTTCATCAACATCGATGCAAGTCATGTAGTAATTGCCACACTTATAGGCGACACTGAGGCTTCTCTTGATCGGTGTCTTCAATGTGCATGCGCAATATTTAACATCCTGGATCAAACCTGGCGATGCCTGAACGCTTTCCCCATATTTCTGTCGACCGAGTTATCTAGAATGCTGGCTTTATGCGTCCATAGCCGGAACAGGCTAACAAGTGAGTAAGCGCTCATCCTCATCCAGGTCCCTATTCTTCTATAGGTCTTGTTCAATCTGATACCTTAGTCGTCGGAGCGATAACCGCGTGTTCCTAAACTTCCCGTCGGTGACCGTAAGCCCGCCTGGGAACCGACACGCACATTTGCCTCAGTATGAAGACCGCCGAGTATGTTCGCGAGCCACTCTGTTCGTCGTGGCTTGTTTACTGTTCTCAGATCATGACTTACGATTCTGGCTTGAAATCGACGCGACTGAGTAGGCACGACGTGGATTCACTGTTAGGGAACTTTCTTCATTTTCCCTAGCCACCCATGAAACTGTTTCGTGCGTAATGTAGAGGTGCGGGAATCATTTCACAGCTCTGTGCCTTTTTACATGACTCGATAGCATGCCTCTAGCACGAACGACTCCTAATTAATTCATCTGCAATACAATTACCCCGGATCAACGCGTCTCGTCGTGACCTACTTGAGGCATTTTTAAGGGAACCATATCGTCTATGAGGTCTAGAGAGGTACGAGGGCATTGTTTTTCTCATGTTTAATAACAAATATCTGAATGTGCCTAGCGCTGGCGTCATGCACATCACGTCTCAATAGATATTGCATGAAGAACTCACCCGAGTCTCGGTAGTTGTACACACCACAACGCAGGTATAAAGTGACTGGAAAGGGCTGTCTTGCTCTTCAGGTCGACATGGCTTTTTCCCTCTTCTCTCTGCTCGTTCTGAGTCTCAGTCTCGCTAGCTGTCGTGGCCAACGACAAGGAACTATTGGTCCTGTCGGTGACCTCGTTGTTTCCGATGGGCTCGTCAGCCCCGATGGGTTTCAACGCCTTGCTGCGTTGGCAAACTCGCGGATAGATGGTACACTCATTACAGGGAAAAAGGTTGGCCTCTCAGTCATCTGCCTACAACGACATTTACGAACATTCTGTATAGGGAGACGTATTCAAGATTAATGTCGTCAACCAGCTCAACAACAACACAATTCTGCAGAGCACGTCTATTGTACGACGGTTCTATTTTACACAAGTTTGCCTCTCACACTTTACTCTAGCACTGGCACGGTCTCTTCCAAAAGGGAACTAATTGGGCTGATGGACCTCCGGGTGTAAACCAGGCGAGCTGAGCGATTGAACTACTTACCGCTGTTACTTATCTGAACCAGTGCCCTATCGTGAAAAACGATTCGTTTCTCTACACTTTTAATTCTGCCGGCCAAGCTGGGACGTTCTGGTACCACTCTCATTTGTGTACGAACCCTCAATTTCTATTTGACATGCTCGGGGAGATGACGCCGGTTATTCTACATAGCTACTCAATACTGTGACGGGCTTCGCGGGCCTTTAATCATCTACGACCCAAATGATCCACATGCAGGTCTGTATGATGTCGATGATGGTACGTTGACGCGGCTTCTTTCTGGTATTATAGCATAACTCCGCCGCAGACAGTACTAGTATTTTGACGCTATCAGACTGGTATCATACACCGGCCAAGCAATTGGGCTTCCCGTAAGTATATGTTTCTTTCTCACCTAGCATTCATCGAGGCTAATCGTCAACCTATAGCACTCCTGATGCTATTCTTATCAACGGCATGGGACGGTAAAGTTCTATTCACGTTCGGAGTCTCGCAGATGATTTAAACCGATGACTACTTAGGTGGAACCAAAACCCAACGCAAGATTTAGCCGTAGTAAACGTCACGAAGGGGACACGGTACGCGTTCTCTGTCTATATCTCGATATCTCTCTGATGAATACAATGTAGGTATCGAATTCGGATGCTCAATGTCGGATGTGACGCGGCGTACACTTTCTCTATCGACAACCACTTAATGTGATTACCAGTCTTTCCTTTCTCTTGATGTTTCTTCTATTCACATCTGATGGGCAGGACAATTATTGAAGTAGATGGGGTCAACCACGTTCCTTACACCGTGGATGAAATTCAGATCTTTGCCGGTTTGTTCTATCTTCGTCGTGTTATGAACATAGCATTCAACTGATGATTCTTTCTCTCCAGGTCAGCGATACTCGTTTGTGGTCCGTCTCAGCTTATTTCCGGAACAATTCGAGCATTATTGATATTTGTCCTAGTTGAACGCGGACCAGGACATTGGCAACTATTGTAAATCAAACTTTTCTCACTGTCGGATATCATTCCTTGACATAGTCTTCCTAAGGGATCCGTGCCGCCCCTAGCGTTGGACCGGCGGGTTTCGCTGGTGGTATCAACTCTGCCATCCTTCGATACAGCGGTGCTCCTGTTGCAGAACCCAGTACTGTGGCAACTACCAGCGTACTGGCAATGAATGAGACCCAGCTGGTGGTACGTCCGTGAATTTTGTGTAAACAGTCCCACGGAAACTAATAAATCTCGTCCGAAAGCCTCTCGAGAACCCAGGAGCCGTATGTTTAATGCACATTCATTGATTCTCGTCCCCGATCTGACCCATCTGTAGCCCGGATCCCCTGTAGCCGGCGGTGTTGATGTAGCGAAGAATCTGGCGTTCGCTTTCGTATGGCCTCTCTGATTTCAATCTGGTCTTCCTCTTTTACTTATTGCCCTACAGAGCGCCGGGGCATTCACAGTTAACGGTGTCACATTTGTTCCCCCGACAACTCCAGTTCTTTTGCAACTTTTGAGTGGTGCACAGAATGCAAATGACCTCCTTCCCCAGGGCTCTGTCTACCCTCTTCCATTGAATGCTACAATTGAAATTTCAATGCCGGGAGGCGTCATCGGCGGAGGGGTAGGTCCTTTCACACTTTATACTCTTCTCATTTGATCCTCATCTCATAAATATCAGCATCCGCTCCATCTGCACGGCGTATGTCCAGTTCTCGCGCTGCACATGCTCAAGAATTTATTATCATTAGCACACTTTTGACGTCATCCGAAGTGCTGGTAGCTCTGTTTATAACTATAAGAATCCAGTGAGACGGGACGTCGTTAACATCGGTACTACGGGCGACAATGTTACAATCCGGTTCACCACCGATAATCCTGGACCGTGGTTCCTTCACTGGTCGGTTCCCTTTCACCGCTCTGTGTTAATAACTCGCTGATAATCTCTCTGTAGCCACATTGATTGGCACTTGCAGGCGTATGTTTTCCTATCCTTCATGCTTGCTGAATTTGCTAATGGTGAATCTCGTAGCGGATTTGCGATTGTTTTTGCTGAGGCCCCGGATCAATGGAACTCCACCATTAACCCTACAGGCATGTTTGCTTTTTTCCTCGTCAACGGACATCGTTTTGACTTCCAAGCCCCGCAGATCAATGGCGCAATCTCTGCCCCACTTACAACGCTGAGCCCTCTGAAGATCTTTAAGATGCTTCATGCAACTGGTAACACGTATTGTATTCGAATTGTTGTTTTCTCGAACATTTTTCTGTTGTAGTTCCGGTATTATACCATCACTCTCCACTCTGATATGATTAAATATTTCTTATTGGTCGCACTGCGCTGTCCTGCGTGAACTCGGCTGTGAAATGGAGCGGACGCAATGGTTTACTAACTCTGTCACGCCACGAAATATCTTCTTCGTATGTCGAGCGACGAATACTCTAAACAAGAAACTTATAATGGCTGCCTCTGGCAGCAGAAGACCTTCATGACCAGGATAGAGTGGCCACCAATTCTAAGTAAATATTATGGCGTCCCGAAGTCCTAGAAAATATTCTAGTGATCCATATTTCGCAGCAGTCACCGTTATAAAACTCTCCCTGCCTATGGATGTTACTGATATGCACTGTGTAGAAAATGCCGTGCAAATAGTACCAATCGACCCAATGTCTACTTAGCCCAGGGCAGGGCCTTGTGCGAGTCAAAGTTATCAGTACACATATTTATCGGTCCATGCAAGACGTGAATGATGCAGGCCGTAGGCACCTGATAAGACAGGCGCGTTAAACGAGCGGAACATGTGCCTGCATATTTGCCCGCCTCGAAGATAGACATCGGTTTTACCAAAGGCGAATGTTGATGTTAGTGTACGAAGAATTCACGCTAACTAACAGAAAACATAGGTAGGAAATGGTGTGAAGGAGATAACATACGGTATACAGGGACCTTTTCAGCAAGTATATATGATCTTTACCGTTTGACGAAGGTCATTCAAGCGATGTCTGTACTCCGGAACGAGCTCCACCTCAGACAGATCAATCTGCTCGAGGAAGACCGGTTGGGGCTTGTTAGTACCAGGGTTCTCTTCATGAGTCGTCCCGTGCCCTCCATCAACATCATGTCTTCGACATCGTGATTCAAGAAAGTCAAGGACGACTGAATCAGGGAAGGGCTGACGATGTCCTTGCAGTTGAAGATTTCGAAGGTTTGGTAGAATGACGTCTTTCCCTGGCTGGATACTGAGACCCTGGAAAAACTCTTCGCCGCGTCGACCATCGATTCCCAACGTATGGACACGTGGTACGGTTTCGAGAAATTCGAGAACTATTTGGATGCCATCGGGGTGCTCCATAGCGTCCCGGAGTACGAGTGTCGTAAGGGAAGCCGGAAGCTGATGAGAGAAAGGAAAAACGGGAGTCTTATCGCGCCGAAAATGAATATCTAAAGTGGACAACGAAGGTAGGACGAGAAGATTACTTTGGATGACCTTAGTAGTCATCTCGGAGCCTGTAACCGGCCGATGTTGGGAAATGCGCAGAGATGTAACCGTAGGAAGCGTGATCTGAGTGAGTTCCGAAGGGTTGAAGGTAAACTGGCTTCGGTTTGTGATTTCCAATGACTTCAGAGCTTTCAGCCTCTTGAGGCGGTCCCAGTGAATTCTACGAAGGGAATCGCAGACGTAGGTTTCAATGCTGGACCAAGGGAGAGGAAAAGAGTCCCATGTTTCATCCCCCCGAATGGCGGCCCACCGAAGGGAAGGTGTTTTCTGAAAGGTTTTGATCGTCCCGGTCATGATATTCCGGTTTACGGAAGGGACCACGACTAGTAGTTTCTGGAGCCGATTAAAATAAGTGCCAGACAGTGCTTGCAAGCATGGTGGCTGTATAGCAGCAGCGAATTTCCTCCACCGCGGCGCGCTGAGATCCAACAAAGCAAATGCGGGATGATCAGACAAAGGGGTGTCTGGCGAAAGTAACGTCACGGACAAGTCCATGTTCTTGGATCTCTCGAGTAAAATGGAAACTTTAGTCATGATAGCCCTCATATTGAGCGCTCCATAGTTACGGAAGTCGAGTTTGATGCATGTCCACAAGTATGGATATGAAAGAGAGACGTCTCTCCATGCCATGGAGACGTGAGATACTGTCCACGGTGGGAAATGAGGATCAAGGGAATCATAGCGAGTTTGGGTTCCTGAGATTATCTCTTCCCAATCGTGTACACAATAGTGGAAGATTTCTCTGAGAACGTCATGCGGCATTGAGCGTATAGGATGAAGAAGGGTTTTGGCGTCGTCAAAGTCAGACTCGGCGACTGGCCGTTTCTGAATAAGGGAGTCGAGGATCTGACGCGCTTCAATAATCTGCTGGTCCAGATTTGCTAGAGTAGAAGGTGCTTCATCGACTAATGAACGTAATGCCGTTTTTTCGGCTTCAAGAAGCGGGTCATTGCAACGTAAGAGAGCCTTGATTCGGTCGCGTGACAGCAGCAAGGGAGGGGCTTGAAAAGGGAGGGAATCAATACTGCGCGGCGCAGAAAGCTTGTTACACATACGTGCGTGAGTCGAGTCCGAGTGCAATGTCATCTATAACGTAAAGTCAGAAAAGAGCAGACAGTGTTTTAAAATGTTTTAAAATGTTTTGAAATAGAGCAACGAACGTCGTTCGAATAAACCGCGGCTTTCCGACTAGTAAGAAAAACAGTTCACTGCTGAGCGCTGATGGGGGTATTTGAACAAAAGAGATTGGCTCGATAAAAGATATGGAAAAAGGGGGCAAATTTCAATTTCGACTAGGGCAAATAATAGCACGTGCCAGTCGTGATTTGTCAACGATGCGATGTGACGTTGACGCGTCTTTGACGCGTCCCGGGCGGAACCGGCTCGGTCCACTGAGGTAGCCTGTATACTCTCCACAATATATGTTCATTATGATGAAACATGTGCTCCATGCAAAGATATCACAGCAGCGCCTTTATTCTTGCATCGCTCTCCCATACATCAACCACAGATCTAACAATCGCGTCTTCTATTCCCGAGCAAGAATCACGATGGTCCAACCAAGTGTCCGAGTCATATACGCACTCACAGCCAGAACAGATCATCCTGTCCTCTTGCTTCTGTACCCAAGGTCCCAGACCATCCTCGCGCGATGCAGCAAACATCTTGATAATGGCAAACGAAGGATCCTTGTTAGTGCGTGACGGCGTCAACAAGAACGTCTCTTTCTGAGATTTCGTGAGAAGTTTTGGGTTTGGCTCCAAGAGCGAAGGCGTAGGCGGCCCAAGGACTCCGTTGATCCTAGGAATTTGGTAAATTCGCATTTCATTTGAGAGGAACATGGCTTACATGCATCGTCCGAAAGCTTGTTGAAACGGAAGAATCTCGTGGATAGCGATGATCATCTGGAACGGATAGAAGAAGTGCCACTTGCATCCCCCAGGTCCGTACATTCCGCAGAGGCAGGGACGCGACGTATGTCTGGTTATTGGCTTTTGGCTTGCAGTTTGTGGTGAGTCGTCGTAGGGTATCGGCCGTGTTGAGGTAAGCGGTGGCAGAGGCGCTGGAATCTCCTTGATAATCTGAGTCCTTGCCGGCGAGCACTTTTTCGCTGTGCGTTTCTTCAGTCTGTCCATGGAGAGAGTGCGGAGGGGTAGCGGCGATGAAGAGGGAGAGTCAACTTGCTTTAAACAAAGAATCCTGCGGGCTATCAAATTGTGACCCGTGATTACAACATTGATGGTAAACCGAACAATGACGTCCGACTTTGTTGTCACTGGGCAAAGGACGAGTAGCGTCATAACAACGAAACTAGTTTTGGATGCAAACTTGAGATTATATTCAACACAGTCAGAGGATATAGGGAAACATTGTGATATCAATACAGCAGAAAAAATCCATTCAGTAGATCCTCGAAACTACGACAATCCTAGAAATATTCTGTGCGTGAGAAGCATATCCGAAAGCGCCGACAAGGTCACATACCGATGACTCCACATGCAGCTCTTTCTCCAGAGTTACCAGTCGTTAACGAGACATTCGTACCACCCCTCCCTAGGTCGTCTGTCCCCGTGTGTACGACGATGGAACGTCTTCGCAATCGAATCAGCACTCCTTCAATGACCTCATGTAAGGAAACCTACCCGACAATGCTCAATGGTCCGTTAAGCGAAATGATCGTATCAGTGATATCCAACACTGCTACGCCATAGGCATCGGACTGGATATTCCCTAGGTCGCCTACATGCCTCGACGTCTTGGGGTCGGTGGGAGCACCGTGTGTGGTATTATATGGGTTATAATGGGCTCCTGCAGATGTACAGCCGTCTGTGAGGTTCCCAGAGGTGCTGCAGATTGGTTAGAAGGGTGTGGGTGGGAAGGCACGCAACGTACTGGACATGGAAGCCTCGTAGTGCCAAAGCATCGAGGCCTTGTATACGCCCGGTGACGCGAACGGGTCCATCACAGCTGGATTGCTGGAATATGACAGTCCCGTTCACTGAACCCGGTCCGGTTAGGACGGCGACGGCCTATATGAATTTTGTGGTTAGCATTCAAAGAGAGGAACAGATTGCTCTGAGTACCTGCGAAACGTAGGAATCCCCGGACCATACAGGAAGGGCAATGGCAAGTGCGAGGAGTAGTGGCTTGAACATCATGGCAGCAGAACAGAATGCGGGGTGAGAGTTATTCGGAAGCTTCATATTTGGAATCTGTACTTAAATGCCTCGTGCGTGAGAATTGCGGCCGTGAAGAGTTGTGATCAAATGAAGCTATCCCGTATCAGATGTACAGCTATCATTGTTACACAGGATATATGGGGTGCGCGCCCACGGTATCGTCGGGGAGGCACGTACGAAGACACCACTGCTTTCTACTCGACGCGCATCTTGTTCACCAGTACAAAAATGTGAAACCTGCGGGAGATATTATGAAACTGCTTGGACATTTATAGCGAATACCTATACCATCCTCCGCAGAGTACTAGTGGAAGAACGCCACTTAGTCATCATTCGATTTCATCTTGGGCTTCTCGTTTCAAATATAATTCCTTCTGAATCACCTGGGAACAAACCTGGTGAAGGAATACACAACATGAAGACATTAAGACCTACGATAAGAGGTATACCTTTCAAGAGGACCAACAACTCCAAGGTCGTGTCATTGGATCATGGGAAAGGATTTGCATCCAGTCAATCACTGGGTCGAACTGATAAACAGATGACCCTTACATCAACCCTGCTCATGTTCAGGGACCGGTCACAGGTCTCAAAGACGGCATTGATGTCATTAGCTGGATGTAGCGTCGGCAAAATCAAAACCTTACCAGGGGGTGCTCGAAACGTTACATTCCATTTCACTGCTGCATCACCGAGGAATCCGATATCGTAAATCCAAGCAGAAGACGTGAACAGGTGATTGGGCGACTAGCTTTGTCTGCTCATCATATCATAAACCAGAGGCGGCCGAATCAAACACCAGAATTGGCACTAGCATCCGTTACCCACAGGAGAACAAGAAGTTGATTGCCAGAGAGATACATGGTTTCTACGGTCGAATGGAAGGTGAATAGAACTGCATCGACACCGTGACGTTCCATTCATAGCGAGACGTGCTAGGATTTGCACTATTTATGAAGAAAATCTGCATGTGGTCCTTGTCGGCGTCTCAAAGACAGCAGTAGAAAAGCAAAACTACAGAGAATCGAGGAAAGAGAGAGGAAGTAAGCGTCACAGTAACTAGTTGAAACAACCCGTGAAACAGCGCATAGCCCAGAATCCGCGCTCCTTGTCATTTCGGGTTCGGTAACATATTGTTTTTCTTTTTGACTTTGTTTCGGTCCTAGAAGCTAGAAGCCTGGTACTCTCTGCAGCTTTGAATATTACGAGCGGTCCCAAGCTCCGTCGAGTTATGAGGCAGAAATGTTATCTCGCCGTGCTTTGTCAGCGCACCGGCTGGTGGTTCGGACCGCCAAAGTTGCTGCCAAACAAATAAACGAAAATTAGTTCCGCGGCCTTCCATGCTTTTTTCCTCCTTACCACCATCTTCCTTGCACAACGACCAGGTCTTGGTTTTCTCCTACATGCCTCGGTTTGCTATCTTCGCTCTCGTCATGCCCATTGCCCTCGAAGATATTGCCCTATTTGCTGTCGATGGAGAGGGCGGCGTGTCGTGAAGATAGGCCTTGGAGGGGAAGTCCTCGTCCTGGCCTTGTGCCCCTTTGAAGCTCTGCAGTCTATCGGCGCCGTGCGTCATCTCGATGACGGTGCTGCACCAACTCCCAGAGCGTGGAGGACCGTGCCAAAAATCTATGTGTCGCTCCCTCACGTGGGCGACATCGCCAACACTATTTGCTTCGTCGGTCGCCGACACGAGATCTCGCGAGGTTGCTGGCGCCGGCCGGTAGTTCTCGATCATGCGATGTTCTCAGTTACCTCTGCTACATTATGTACTTTGGCTTCGTCGGTACTCGAGAGACACCTTCCCCCGCTCGCAAATCAGCTTGCATACCTCGAGTATCTCCTTGTATGCGCCCGGGCGCGGAACGGAGGTTATCTGGTTTGATGGTCTGGCCCACCTTCTCAAGCTTGTGGGATAACGGGGTTGGGACGTTGCTTTTGTGTGCTGGTAGGCGTACGAGGATGCTTGGCTTCATTGTTTTCAATGGTCAATTTTTTATTTCCGACTCTTCATGAGTTTCTGTTGCGCGCCGGAGGGGAGGGTTGTTTTGTGCGTTTCTCACTATCCGATGTTCTTCTGCAACTCATTGTCAAAGTTCTCCTGAAGAATGTGTCAATGACATGATGCTGCCGCCGATTTTGAATCATATATTAGCGTTACTTGGAGGTCCGTTATCTCTGAATTGTCCTTTTGCTCGTATTCTAATTTCCTGATCAGAGGATCGGGTTAGGGCTATGTACCTCCATCGAAATACAAACGATTCATATATTCCATGGCTAACAATTTGATTTTCTTTACCGACGTACGACTGTTTTGAAATACCACATTACGTTTGAACGATATAGGACAGCAACGCTTTTGTAAACTCCATCCGTCAATTTGAGTGCGCATCAGATACTTCTTCTGCTGGTTGCTGGCTGTCCTCCGAGCAAGTCCATCTTCCTGACCGTCGATCCCTCTTTTGATACTCGCATGTAGGTATGTGTCTACGAACTTGATGGGAAGGTTTCTGTTGGCTTCTCAGATTCCTAGTCTCGTCAGAGCACGACCAGAGCCTTCAGCCGAGATAGAACTCGGAACATGCGACCCGTCATCGTCCCTTTCTTTTACTGATAGGATTTGACCTTTGCTCGTCGCCAAACCATTGCGCTGCTCCCAATGTGTTCCCGCCACGGATATATGCGCACACGCAGATTTGTATCTCTAGATCGCCTTTTCTTTCATATTCTAACTCTGATCAGGAGACTGAGTCAACTCTTACGTACCTTCATCAAAGTACACACCACATTTGACCTCGGAGGGTAAAAGCGACGTCTTTCAGCTACTTCCTGGTGTCGTGCAGGTCCCTACTTTCCCTAACCAACAAGTCCGTTGCTGATATTCGCACGCAGACGCTTCGTACCTCTGTTTCGGGCGCCAATACACCACGATAAAGTTGAAAGTGTTGTCGCTTCTCCGGCCATTGTCTTAGCCCAAGTGAGTTTAACGATCAGAATTGAAGGTTGTTGACCGTCAAATCGAAGAGTTGGGACATAACTCGGGAAAAGCGTGGGCTGCTGCCGAATAAGCGGCATTGCTCCTCTCCTTAGTACTACGGACATTACCCTTGGGTCGTATCTAACGTGCCTCAGTATGTTATCCTTGCTCTCGCCCCTCTCGTCGGCCGGGAAATTTGCATCTGCCAGGCAATTAACGAAGGGAGTTGCGCATCTTGAGATGGGTCCACAATGAATATGTTCCTCGCCCGTACGCGCGTTATACTCTTTCTGCGTCGTCCGTTTTCTCAAGAGATAAGCAGCTCCTGCTGGGCGACCCCTTGAAGGCTCTGCTTGGGCTGGCACGTTACTTGCGATGGTACGTCCCGAAGTTCAGAGTTCTCTAGCTTCATTCCATTCCCATCAGTTCGAAGTGCCTCCTTTCTCGATGGTGGCGTGTGATCTTCACCGCGGTTTGAGTGGGGCAGCATGGTGGAGGGTGATAGTTCCGTTCCCCCTATAAGATGATTCCCCAACATGAGTGTGATTTTTTGGGCCTGAATTGTGATACACAGACATCCTGAGTTTCCAGACCCCTTCCTCGTGTTCTTGTTGGCAATCATGTAGGCAGTGGCCCTCATATCACTAACTCGCTGATGCTAACATGTAGATGCTGAAGGCTCCGTGAGGGTTTTCGCATGCTGCCTTTCTTGGGGTCAGCTTGCTCCGATATCTCTTCGGGTATTTCCGCAGCGTAAATGCTAGACGTCGTATTGACCTCAACTCGGCGGAGACAGTGACTGCCAAGCCACCAAAAAAAGATCATCTGATGAGGGGGGATAGTGCCTGCTCATCGAAAGCATAAGTACCACTTCTATGACCCACGGCCCAACTGACCCCACCATGATTCGTTTCATGAACGAGTGCTTCTTCATCATCTTCATAGCCTACCCTATCTTATTCCTCGACAACCTCTACTTTCATGTCGTGCATCTCACGCCGACTCTGCTTCTCGGAGTCACGGTGGTGTCGACCCTAGTGATATCAGCAGCAGTGAATTTGATTCTTCTGCTGTGGGGTGATACAGAGAAAGAAAAAGAGGCGTCAGGTCATTCAGAGAAGGAGATGTTGAGTTCAGAGGACAAGTCAATGTGAGCATAATTTGTGTGCGTTGATTTTCTTTGCTAATTATCTCACAGACTCGGGCTTGTATGAGAGCTCCACCGAAACCATCGTCGTCTATCTTCTGGTCCGTGGGTGTTACATTACATATCAGTTTTTTTGTGCCGCGGAGGAATAATTATTTGATCTTTTGATCACAAAATTTGTACGACTTGTTTGGTCCGCCCTCGTCTGAGTCCCCTCTCCCTGGTGTTTTGCAGATGTAGCATGCACTAGATAAGTAACTTATTTCTTGTACTGCTCTGTCGCTTGCGTGGCCGTGTGAAATTCAGTATAGGACGCTCGGAGTTTGAAAATGAGACTTGGACCTCTCCTTCCACTCATCACGATTCCTCAAACATTCCCTAAACTTTTCCTCGACAAAGCGTCTGCGTATTTGAAGCCGATGTCAGTTGTTCTTCCTCAAGAGATTGCCGATAAAATTGTCGACCTAGTTTACGGCCGGTATCTTCCAGATTTCAGGAAGGAATGGCAGCCCGAGCTTTTCGCATGCTCTTTGGTATGCAAAACATGGACTCCCCGTACCCGATATTACCTTTTCAGAGAGATCGTCGTTGTGTCCATGAGCCAGCCTTCGTTCATGCAGCTTATCTCCGACCCGGCATTGTGCACTTTCGCCCCCTATATTCGTAGTGTGTGCATTGAAGACAGCTTTATGCCCCCGGCCAAAGCAGACTGGGTTATCCGTGAAGTGCTCCTTGCACTTTCCATGTTTCTGAACATCGAATCGATGTATATCAGGAACGGCAGTGGTTTCCTCCTTACAAAGTCGGAGGAAGAATGGGATGCCTTGCTCAAATCAGTCTCGAGTCTGACAAATGTCTTACATCTCAGACTAGGAGAATGCCAATTCAGAACATACGATCACTTCGCCAAGCTACTGTCTTCCTTCAGAGTTTTGGAGACGGTGATCTTAGATAGATGCGAAATCTTCAGGATTGACCTTGACTTCCGTTCAACTATCATCCCGCCTCCTTCGCTACACAGCATAACATTTATTGCACGTACTGGACAGCGCGTTCGATTCTTGTTCTCCTGGTTACGCAAATACTCCGTTTCTTTGTCGTTACTATCGACGAAGAAGCATACACCACTACGGAATGATTCCCTTGTTTTGGTGCAATTGTTGAGAACGGCTGGAGCATCGCTTAAAACAGTGAGCCTCACATTGCTTCGTTTTCCGATGGAAATTAAGGGTGAGCGGTCGCTCGCCTCCCAGCATAGGATTTATTTCTGACCTATCAAAGACTTGGACGAATTCAGCCGCACCGTCGACTTAAGTGAGAACAGAAATCTTGCAGTTCTCATTATCAATTCTATGGATTCCAAACCGTGTACAAGGAACGACACGGCGCAGCATGTCTATCAGCTATTATCTAATGTTACTTCGGAGAAGATAGAAAAGATCACAATTGATGTCCCCGTTCGTTCGGTCGATGACCTTGGTACTTGGGACGAGGGTTTGATCTACGGCACCGGAAAGTACACCATATAAAAAATATTCGAGTATGCAGAACTAGAAGACATGTTAAAGGAGCGGTGATAGAAAAGATAACAGGTAAACTGAAGCACTTGGAGACGCTCATCAAAATACATGTATATAAAAAGTAGGTGCTAGGGTTACATACAGTTATCAGTTTCTAGCTTTACGACAATTACTGCAGTCCTCCCGGTGCTGCGAAATGAAATTCTGAGGATTCGGTATCATTGGAGCTCGTACGGAAAAAGTAGTAAATATATCATGTCTTCCTACAGAACACCCTGCTACTGCCGTTTAAGTCTTTTGCACCAGAGAAACACGGCATGTCTGCCGACGTCCTGCCATGCTATGTGTATATATACATATCTGGACTTATAATCATAGAAAAGGCACAATGCCCCGCCGCGCGATCAAATCACCATCCCAAGCGCGCTTCCACAAACTGGTGATGATTGAGACTGTAGTCCACAATTTCGACTGATAGATTCGTGTCTGTCAGCGGCTTCAAATTTTGAGTGATCCGCTCCTTCGACTCGGCCGCCAAATCATCCCTGCCGAATACAACCGAGAACTTCCTGAGATTCCTGTAGTTCTCCCGACTCAGAATCTTGGTGATCGACTTCCAATCAAGGTTATCAAAATCCTCCACGTCCGTCAACCAGACAGTCAAGACTATTTCTTTGATGGATGATGAGGTGATTTGTCGAAGTATTTCAGGAATATGTCGGACGAAATTTGCCGCGTTACCGTAGGAGTTGGATATCGGAACAGATTGGAATACGATAGATTCAAGACTTGTGCTGTACTCTAGGTTTATGTTGACGGTAAGTGCAACTGAATCTAGTCAGAGGAACAGACGAGCATCAGCGCAATTTAATCAAGATCGCCATGATACGTACTATCACGTGTCATGTTGAAGGGAGTCAAAGACATACTCAAATGCTTTAGCGATGTGCCTGCGACAGAAATAATTTGGAGGATGTCACTGTCCTCATTCTGGACGGTAAATGCCAAAGATGATAGAGAGGCGGGGAGGCTGGGGAGATGCGACTGAGCCATCATTCCAGGAGAATCGCTTCCCACGGAGGGTTGCATGAGGATGATATTTTCGAGACGCGCAGACTCCAAGGCCTGACACGATGACAGAACGCGGGTTACGTCGTCCACAGTATAGAAAATACATTCGATAAGCGCTAAATGTGTGAGGCTCGGGAGATTGGATAGCAGAAGGAGAATCTTTGCGCAATCCTCTTTTGAAATGACGTAGAATGCGCCAGTAATGATAAGCAGTTTCCTGATATTCGGGAATATGGGAAGTGTGGCGGTCGGAAGAGTCTGGGGAAGCCAAACACATTCAGGATCAACACGCCAGAACGGCGTGTCAGAGTCGCTATCGTTCACGTTACCGTTGTATCCATCTTCGAGGACTAGGGTATCGATGAAGCTGAGGAAGGAGCAATTTGGACTAGCGATGAGCTGCATGAATGCCCTGTGATTGATTAAGGATACAGTCGTGGTTCGGAAGAGATGGTATCGGCTGCGGGGAACCCACGCCCTGCAGACCAACGAACATGACTTTAAAGCCAGACAGCGTTCATCTTTGGGCTTTGTACGGCGGTCGTCGTCGCCGTCGTTGGCAGGGTAAGAAAAATAATGAACGCTATCAATGATTACATCCACGATCTCTGCAGGGAAGCTGCCTTGGTTGACGAGCAGTGACATGAAGGATAATCGATGATCGATGTCGATGGTCGAGAAGAAGTGGCCTGGGAGTGAAGCTTGTCTGCTCAGCACGTGATGAAACATGTCTACTATATATAAATACTCACCGAACACCTGGTCTCAGGAATTTTAAACCCTACTCAGTGAGTCGTAGCTTCCTTCTTCAGGGACGTTCTGCCCAAGGGGATCTCCCCGAGGAGTTTATCGTTGAAATTATCTCGTATGGGGATTTGTGATGTCAGTGAATTGATGAACTTCTGAGTTATCCGTTCGAGGGAACTTGATTTCATTCAGATTAGAAAGCATGCGAAGCAGTGCAAGAAAGTTCATCCTGATGGTCATCGTATGAGCTCGGGAAGGATGACATCGCAAGGAACGGCATAGTGCGAGGTAGTCCTTGCTCCGCCCAAGCCTGAAATAATTTAATCGACCCACTGTGTTTTTTTTTTTGAAAACTGTACCCTCTTGCAACACTGTCGAAGCAAAGGGAGAAGTGAGCGGGGATAATCAAGTGCAACCATGGTCAGATGGTGTGTATCAATCGACATTTATCGACGTCTTCTGTCATGACGGCGTCAAGGTGCAGCCCGGCAGATTTGCTTTTTCACCCCTTGCATCCCCAATGCCAAATAGTTTGGACTAGTGGTAAGCGGCATAATTGACGGCAGGTCGTGGCTCATGGGAAGTGCCGTGTCGGTATCAGATTTCTACTCGAGTTTGTCACAATTGAGAAGGTCCTCAATAACTGGTCATTCTGCAGTTGGGGCCTTGGTGTTGGCCCCTTCGGAGTCACACCAACCAAAGCTGATGCTTGTGGACGACATGGCATGGACAAAGCAAACGGAGTACATCATCAGGTGGTCTTCTTGGTACTTTGGATGAACATTCTGTTGCCTCGTTGAAAGTAGCCCCATGACGATGAAGATAAAGCCAATCATTTCTAGAAAGTATACAATTGACAAGGCGGCATCATAATGACGGAGCTCTGTAAATAATGCATGTCCGCATCATGGGATCAACGACCATCACGATCAAACGAGATATAGAGATGGGGGAAAGGTAACGAAGTTGAGACAATAGTTCGGCGTCATACCAGTATCAGAATATCGTCATTCTTCATGACCATCCAAAGCGCCCTTTTCGAACGGTTCTTTCCACCGGAAGAACTCAATTTTGAGCAAAGGGTTCTTGTTGGCCAGCGCTCTCATTTTGTAAGTGATCCATTCCGTCGCCGCCTTGACATCCAGATACATACCAGGAGCGAGCACGATAAACCTCTTCAGATTCTTGTAGTTTTCGTGGCTGAGAATCTCCGTGAAGGATGTCCAATTAAGGGCGTACAGAGTGTCCACGGTGTTCATCCAGAGCGACACGGTTATTTCGTGGAGGAATGGAGACGAGAGTTTTTCGAAGTATATCAGGAATATGCCAAACGAGACTCGGTCTGCATGCCGGGACAATATGGAAGGCAATGTATTCAAGGTTTAAGCTGCGCCAAAGGATGTCCTTATCTAGTCGGGAGAAAATGTGAATATAGGCGCTTAATTCGGTCGTGATAGTTATTAGACCTACCTGAACTCACGGTGTTGATGGTGGAAGTTACACTCAAACGTTTGAGTGACGAACCCGCGCAGGGGACGATTTCTAGAATGGAACTGGGTCCACCACCAAGAGTAAATATCAATGACGATAGAGAAGCAAGAAGTTGTGCGAGATATGATTCCGTCGTTACTTCCGGAGGGCCTTCCACAAGATCGACGCGATACAACCGCGCAGACTCTAGCGCTCCACATGAGGACAAAAACTGGATGTCATTGTTAAGCGTAGGGAAAATGCATTGATGAAGGTCCAGGTGAGTGATGCCAGTGAATCCCGACAAGGCAATAAGAGTTTTTGAAAAATCATTCTCCGACATGGAGTCGAATGTAGCATAGCGAATATGTAGGCATCTCTACAAGGGTTCACCGTCGTATGGAGCGGAGGAATGAGCAGTTCGGAGAGGTGATGAGGCGCATGAAGGACTCGTAGTTTTCGAAGGATCTTCGAATAGATGTAAGCAACTGCGTGGTAGTCAGGTTCAACAAACCAGCGAACCTGATGATAGAACTGAGCGGGCCATATGAGAGTCAACGATCGTATCAATAAGCTCAGCGGAAAGGCCGCCTTGAGCAGCAGGTAATGACATAGTGAATGATGAGAATTTTTGGGTAGTTGAGAAGGATGCACCTGGTGAGGAAGCAGGCGATGAAAAATTCAACAGGAAGTGAAAACGCCAAAGGGCCGGCCCTAATGCTCACGTGATGTAACGCGTGGAAACCTGAACATTGACATTGACAATACCTAAGGCTGTGGTAGCTATCAATCTTGCCAATGCCCTTCGACCTTATCTGACTCTGAAGCATAGCTCGGCGGGCGTATGGATAACAGTGATCTTACCTCATTACTTGATTTCATTACGGGACGACCATGATTGACACTTGCTTGACACGACCGAGAAAGGAAGTGTGTTTACAAGGAATTGTCTTTGCAATCGCAATTCAACCTGGTGTTCCGAATTCTATCGTCCAGTTTGGACAATGTCCTTGTTCTTGTGCCACGCCCACAATACATCCGCCAAAAGTTGTCTTTTTTGCTAACTTCAAGCACCACATCAATGGTGCCGTAGTGGTGGCACTCATGGGCATATAAGAAACTGACAGTGTACTGCTCGAATCTCAGCTCCACAAACTACGTGATGTTTTCCCGCTCCTCGCGCAAGAGACGCTTCCGATTTGAGGAATTTCCGGTGGAGCTCATCCTCGAAATTCTCTCGCACCTCGGAGTCACAAGCCTCAAGGAACTCAGCCTCACGTCATCAAAACTTCGCTTCATATGCTTCCCCGTCATCTTTGAAGACATGTCCTTTCACGATCGCAAAACTCCACGTAATTTTCTGACAACCATGTGCCGCCGGCGAGCCATTCCCTGTATCCGAAAGCTATCCCTTAATAATGTCGACTCCAAAGATATATCGCCTGCACTATTGCAATGGTGCGCCCTAGCGCAGAAAATCAAGATAGCCACGTCCAATCCGACGGTATACGTGCCACTTTTGTCTGGACTTGGCGAGCTTAGACTGCTCCAACTGGACAGGGTTACTTTTCAGCACTTCACGGACCTTTTCAAGGTTCTACAGAGCCTGTCAACATCCGTTACAGAACTGAGGTTCGGTGATGTTGGGTTCGCATCCCAATCATATGGCAACCCCATTCCCTACGGTCGCAAGAGGATTAGAGTCGAGGGACTTTGCGTTGGCACCTCTCTAGTCCTAGAGCTGCTACTGCGGGAGGAGTCTCCAGTCGATTTTTCGAATTTAAAAGTGGCAGAAACGAGAAATGTGGGGTCACATAGTATCAATAAGCTTGGACGTCGCAGCCCTCATCTTATCAAGCTGATCATCACCGATCCTCCCTTAGATTCAAATAATGGTGCGTGTCTTCCCCTCTATTGTATAAGATCTCGTTTTAATCAGTTACTCCAACTTCGTCCAGAATCTCTTGAGCTCACAGCGGTCAAACAGTTGAATCTCTCGTTTTACCGCTTGCAGCCAGGATTTAAACCCCTTCGCGACCTCTTCAAACCGTCAAAGACCAACTTAGAAGAGCTTACCATAAAGCTTCCTGTTGAGTTTGTCACAAGAGAGACTCGCGAGCAGTGGGAATCATTAGCAATAGCACTGTCGCGGCGACCTAGGTTGAGGGCAGTCCACATCGTGCTATGGGCGAAGTGGGATAGAGGACGTGATGCCCAATTAATTCTCCGAGAGCTTCATCATGCGGTCGAACCGCGGCGCTGTAGAATATTGGAAATCCTAGCCAATAATCGCTTCCAAGTCGCAGTGGAGGGTACTCACTGGGTTGGGTACTAGATACTTTCGGCTCTCGATACTGCCAATAAAATTCGTCTTTGATGATAACAACGGAACGTTCTGAAGTTCAAATGCTGTACAGCTAAGAGCTCTCCGCTTGTGCCCTTGAAAATGAGGTGAGCTACAGAGACAAAACAGACGATTATTTATTTGAGATCAATACAAAGGGCGATCTGACGGTGGTAAGTATAATGAGTGCATAAAATGATCGTCTTTTCTATTTAGAAAGACGGGAAGAAGGAAAAACATTGAGACGGTTCGTTATAGACAGAACGATTAATGTCAGTAAAATAGAAAAATATCCTAAAAATACGAAGAAGGGCATGATATCTTCGAGTGTGTCGTGCGTTATCAAGGACTCTGTATCATCAGTACATAGACCATGTTCACAAAGAGAACCTACTTAGGCGGCAATATCAGGGATGGAGCAGAATGGACTGCCTCTCCGTTAATGTGGTGTACCGTTACTGCGACCTCGGGTACCTGAACAAAAGTACGTGAGTATACGCATCACTAGTGAAAAGCACACTAGAACCTTGCGATGTATCGGCGGCGAACACCCCCAATACGGATGAAGAAGCATAAGTGACGATGAAGGGCCACCATACGAGTTTGGACATCTTTGATTTAAGTGGGAGAAGGAGGAGTTGGAAGGACAAGAGTGAAGAACTGCAAGCTGACCCAACTATTAGTAGCAGGTGAAAGCCGTGCTTTTAAAGACTTAAGATTTCGTAAAGTGGATGAACCAAAGGGAAAGTGTGACGCGTGCGAGGCAGCAGTTCCCATGACTGCCAGCTTCCCCTAGGATGCCCGTGCCATCGGCAATGCGAAGTTATCTGCCCCTGTGGGGCGAATTCAGAGGTTGGGAGGAGAAGATAAGCTGAGGGCGAGCGCGGCGCACGGTTGCAGCGAGGCTCGGGCGAATGATCGTATCTTCATATGGACATGAACATTCGTCTGACGCTCAGGCGCCTTTTAGTGTCTCTTTCTCTTCATTTCACGGAGTGATTCATATCACAAAAAGAGAAGGAGCTTCATGAAAGAGTCACGACAAAATAGTTCTTCCGAGTAGACCGTGCTTGTTTCCATTTCATGCTCTTTGGAGTGAACCTGATGTTGAAGGAGAGCGGAGTTCCTGGTACTAGTTGCTATTGCTCGCAGCGAACAGTTGCCATTATCGTAGATGAATACACGCGTCTTTGACTCCAAGACATATCATGGATCACAGAAGATGACAAAGTACAAAGACGGCATGTCAATCGAGGGCGCATGCGGGATGTGTAGTGACGACACGATAGTAGCGCGTGCATTCTTGAAGGCCGGATGACGTCAGCTCGGAAAAACACACGTCCAAGAGCTAGAGCGAGAGCACATGCTCCAATTACCGGTAGCAATCTACTCATGGTATAGCCAACAGGATGAGCGCAATGGCCCGGGCACAAGCTTAGTGACCTCACATTGACAAGGTGGAGTAACAAGTCCGTACAATGTTTGTCAGCATACTAAATCTTCACGAGAATCAAGTGTCGATTATCCGATAGTGAGGGCCCATCCTGTCATGTATCTCACCGGGAGAAACCGTTGCCTGACGAGAGGGTCCAAAGTTGTGTCTCCAGCAGACTTTTCGGATTCGAATGGGGGGCTATCGAACAAATGTCCGTGTGAAGTAGCTCCACGGAAAGAACGAGGGAAAGAGTTTTATCGTTATCAAGATGGCAATAACAGAGGGAGCAATAAATACTGAATACGAAAAAGACAGGTGTCGATTAGATGGTTTGGAAAAGGAATACGAAGAAGGACAATACAAGTGCAGCATGCATCCCTGTTTCAACACGAGAACGACATGAAGAGTTGACGGAGGGAGTGGTAGAAACCGGTGTCACAGCTGATGATGATGTCGATCCGGAAGCTAATACTGCTTTCGTTATCGAAGAACCTGTCGTTGAGCTTGAGACCGTAAACGACACGGCAGGAGCAATACTATGTCTATGTACCGTTAAATTAAGATCCCCCACTGGCTACTGATGGAAACTCACTGGGCTTTAGCGTTATTTGGCTCGAATGAGCACGAACCTCCCAGTAGCGTTTCCGGATTGTAAAGGGGAAGGCTGTCCAGAAAGGCCCATTGGTTCGACATGCAGTCGGTCGTGAATCCTGTGGGAAGTGTATCATTGTTGAGCAGTGAATACACCTTAACCACGCTCATTTGCGCTAGATCCTGCAACGGCAATGAGCTAATCGGGGGCGAATGGCCTAGGTTAGATGCCTACCTCGGCGAGATTAGTCTTCGCGTAATTGTCAGGGACACAGGTATCCTTGGATACCGCTTCGGCCCACGATCCGTTCCCGCTGGCAGCATTTATTCCTAACGCTCCCGAGGCAGCATGCGTAGACTGCACATTACGAATGAGTGTAGTTCTGTAACAGATATTTCAAGCGCACCTCGTGTATCCAAGTTCGCTGGCTGCACACTCCAAAGAAATGTATCTCCCCATTGTTCGTGTATGTATAGGCATGCGCGCTGCCACCCGGCATTACCATCACTGTTCCAACATGTCTTCGCAAACCCACAGGAACACGAGCAAGAGCATCGGTGGCATCGTCCAGTGTGATATTGGCGCTGCTGCAACGGCATATGGTATACGGTGAACCACAGTCAGCAAAGGTGACATTAACAGCGGCCATGGAGGCGGCGCATTCCTTGCCGGTGCCGGCGTACTTTGTGCACGAAGAAGGGATCGAAGGGAGAGAGACAGTGGTACTTGGAGGTCGGATGAGATTAGGGATATCGAACTTGAGACCAGATGCTTGAGCTGTGAGGTTCAAGTCGCGTTGGTACACCGCGCTGTTCGCAAAACTGCATACGGGCCATATCATGGAGGAAAGTAGGAGTACACCGATGGGTAGCATTGGGAGAAATCAACGAGTCAAGGAGAGTGAAGGGGTGGCGAGCAGACATCGTCGTTTATTATCGATAGGATGAAACAAAGTGATCGATGGTCGCCAGTGAGAGCGATTAGCATGTGGTCGTGGTTGCTCCCTGTCGTGTGATATTTAAATTGAAATTGATCCCACGTTTGAGGCGTGAACGCAAACTTTGAAGACCTGTGTTAGGTATGGGTTTTGTTTTATCGCGTGTTTGAACAACGACTTACTACCGAAAGCCAGAGCTCAGCCGCCGGCGCCCTATTTCAACAGGCTCTCATGGGAAGCCACATCGAAGCTATCGTTGAACGGCTGAGAGAAGACTGACTATGACCTTTTGATGTCACCTTGTTGCATTTCCTTCGAATAGATATAGATGATAGAATGATCACTGACAAAGATCTATATCTGCGTTCCCTTCAGCCATCACGAGCCATATATCGGGAAGCTATCCAATAAACTATTCTCCATAACGGAGCCTTATTCAATTCTCATGGTGAAACGCGTCTTTGAGGTCCCTCTTCCCTCCAGGCAGGATGTCCCAGAAGGACAACTAATCAGCGCGCCAGTAAAGGGATTATGAAGCTGCTACATCGGCAAAGTTTGACGGAACTCTGACCTTGAAACATTACGTTGTTTATTCACAGGACGCGGTGCTGGATGCCAGTCCGGTTACTGAGTATACTGTTCACACTTCGAGGCTGTTTTCGTGAGGACACAAGCAGTGTCAAGTACCACCGAGTTCCAGATCTGCAAAAATTCCTTCTCCAGTCTCGGTAATGTCACCAGTTCACCGACTATTCTCAGGCAATGCTCAGGTTGAAATAGACGGCCCGAGTTCCCGACCGTAAACAGAATCCACCTCTGAACAAAATGTTGTGGGATCGACGAATGCCAGTGGCACGCTGACGGCAGAGAGCCTGACCTAAGTGACAAAAGCAGCGTGAAGGCATTGCCCCGCTATGTTGGAGGACCCCCCGGTAATATGGCGGGTCATGTCACCAAAAAGAGCTTTGCCGTACTTTGATTCTATCAAAACCTGGAACTACTTCCAAGTTCCGAGTCGTCGAAAAGCAGGGTCAAGCTGCACGGCCGCCGGGAAGAATGTTAAGCGTGCTCATATATATATATATCTAAGTCTTGGCATTCGAAACTGAATGATCGGACCACGACCATATCATATCCTCAACCTGTATGCTGACGTCCAGACAAACACGGCAGCATTCTTTGGAACAGGGAGGGAGAGAATTGTCTCGTGTTATTCGTGCGGCAAAGTTATATGATAAAAGCTTAAGGTGGACAAAGCCTGCCTAGAGTACGCATGATTCATGAATGGGTAGGAGCGGACCTCAATTCGGTGTGTAAACTGCGTCTTGTTCTTTACTTTCATCTCCTTCGACCTACATCCCCATTTCCCTTTCCTGAACGTGCACCTCATCTGGTATTGTGCTCTATCAGAATAACCGCTACCGTGGCGCCGCATTTACCTAGCCAATGATATGCCTCAGTAAACTCTCCTTTGAATCCTCCATATGTGGCAGGTAGTGCAGATTCATGGCTTTAGCGCACCATAACGGCAATGGCAGCTTGCCATGAAGACGATGTCAAAACAGGTGCTGAAGTAGAAAATGCATTATGCGAGCTTTATCTCGCACTTGACGACATTCTCCGGGCCTGCTAGCGTCTTGTCGGGTCAAGGATTCAAGGTTCGTTGCCAGTGAAAGCATGGGTCGTGTGATCATAACAGGAATCGAGAATGTGACCCCGAGTACTCCGTTCTTGAATCTTGATACAGAAGATTACGGTGGCCGACCAGTACGCGACAAACATAATTATAAAGACGGGCACCAAGATACACCTGCTGGCATAAGACAGAACTTTCGGTCATACTTTTTTGAGAGCAGGAAGCACAACTTTTACAACGGACATAGATTCTATCTTCCTCCAGATCCCTTCGAGTATCAGACTTCCTTCATAAACAAGACCGTGATCATAGAGTCCATCAGAAAAGGCATTTTACATTTCATAGAACAGTATTACAGTTATCTATCAAGTCGATCTGCTTCCTCCTCGTCCAAATCATCCGAAGGCACATAGTTTGCTGCCATCCTCGTCTCTAATACATTCTCCCAGATCGACTGACCAACAACAGTTTGCCATCGAGGATCCGTCATTGGTGCCAGCTCGACTGTATTGTCGCTTCCAACCGAATTAACCCCAAGCTCATCCATCATTTGAAGAACGACAGAGGATGGATAGTCCTCTCTAATATCACCGTCAAGAACACACACTTTGAGAGATATTCGAAAATGCTCCCTGAGGTACCAATCGTCGGGCCCCTCATTGGGGTGGACCTTAAGATGGGACGGGAGTAGCTTTTGAGCCGGCCCGATATCGCGAAAGATTAAAATACGGTGATCATTCTGGGACATAGTTAGTAGTCTGAAGCCAAGTACAACTTGAAAATGTTCTTACGTCGACGTCGATGCTGAAAGCATTGTCATGGAAAAAAGGGACAAGGTCCTTGTGAAGAAACGCAGCATTAGAGGCTGTTTCGAAGAATTCGGGTACATCATCGTAACCGTCTCTTAGGGGAGGAAAACGGCACTGGAAATGCCACACCATGTGAGCACAAATATCGCATACAAATGCTTCCCGTACCAAATGAGCGAAACAGGGCGGAAACATCCACACTAAATCAGTATCGTTGTGCGATGCAATCCCGGTAATAAAGCATCGGTGCTGGTCTCTTTGCTGAACCACCTCCGCCACCAAAGACAACACATCAAGCTATGGCTAGGGATTGAGCTCGTAAGATGAGGAATGTGGAGAAATATACCATGATTTCTTGGTTAGGAAACCAAGTCCAGCTTTTTTTCATGACTGCAAAAGAAGGGGGATTGGGCATAGTCGTAATCTGGGGTAAAAACCTTGCTGTGCTGCCTGTATAGTGTCAGCACGATGCCTGGTTCAATGATAGGGGGGCCTACCTGCTCCGTACCAACCGTAATTTCCGGGAGGAAGCAGTTCTGAGGAATTCTCAGGGATGGGAGGACCGTTGGGCATTATACCATAGGCCATAATTCCGAATTGGTGTACCGTTACTGGACGAAGATGGAAAGGCTCGGTATGTGGAGCTAGGAGGTATGCCCAACGTTGCACAAGGGCGCTGCTGATAGGTATTTGATGCTGGTTTACTCCTGGAGATTAAAATCATGATTCATCAGTCTTGGGAACGAATTTATAACGGTTTCATCCGATACTCACCGAAAAGCAGTTTGGCTGGTAAAGAAGTTGAGAAAATGAACGTATCCCGTTGGAACAGTTTAGATTTCGTAGACAAAAGAGGATGTGAAACGGTGGTCATGACGGCGTCACAGACTGCTTGGAGAGGCGGGATGTTTTAAACTCAAAAATACTCTGAAAAAAGTACAATTTCTGTACCGTATTGGTTGGTGAGAAACGGCAACAAGATTTTCTGGGCTTCCTGATCTGGTTTCTGGCAGAAGGATGTCAAGGGTTTCCGGAGATGAGAAACTGTGTCCAATAGTAGAGTTTCCGAATGTGTTTCCAAGGTCCACAATTTGCCCTGTGTTGAGATTCGGGCAAGCCGGCATCACTCGGCATGATTAGTAAGTATGGAAATTGTACGAAAGATAGAGAAGATACTAGATTAGGTAGTAAATAGTATATATACAGCTGAATAACGGGCAGACTCCTTGCGACTTTGTAACCCGATAGCTAGAGAAGCTATGAGCATATACTCAGTAATTTCAACACCCTGAAATTTACTATTTCTGGTATCCTAAATTATCGAGTGAATCTTTCAAATTTGTAACTGATTTCCGGATACAGAATACTTACGAAATCAGTATATAAGAAATTTGCGGAGAAATGAAACATTTCCTTGTGAATTTCTGACCATCCTAAAGTAGCATTTTCCGGTACAATTTCTAAGGTCCAGAAATGTGCCCTGATCGACCCATATGGCCACTATTATAATAGGTGTCCCCGTAGTCAGGGGTCGCCTATTATTATAGTGACTTTGTCTTGGATCCCTTCACTTGTGTATCCCCCCCCAACGTCGGCACTTTAGCTTGCTTTTGACCCCTCCGGGCCTTGTTCCATCATCATCCCCTCACATAAGCATCCACGGCATCTACGGTCGCTCGGATCTGGTTGCCGCTCTTGGGTCGGGTGAGATTAGGGATATCGAACTTGAGACCAGATGCTTGAGTTGTGAGGTTCAAGTCGCGTTGGTACACCACGCCGTTCGCATTTCCCGCTGGGATTTCAGAGAAATACGGTAAAACGCGCCCTTGAGGACCTTCTTGCCTCCTGGAAAGAAGTATGACCCAGAAGGTCAACCAATTAACGCATCAGTAAGGAGATTGTGAAGCTGCCGCATCGGCAAAATGTTGTTTTTGATCGGACTCTGACCTTGAAACATTACGTCAATTATTCACTGGATGCGGTGCTGGAGCTGGCATAGTTCGGTTACTGAGTGTACCATTCGTACTTTGAGGCTGTGTCGTGAGGACACATACAGTGTCAAGTGTGACCGAGTTCCAGATCTGTGAAAATTCCCTCTCCGGTCTCGGTGATGTTACTAACTCACCAGGTTGATATAAAGGGCTCAAACGGTTCACGCTTCAAACCACAACCAGAATCTACCTCTTGACAAAATAATGTGGTTGATGAATACCAGTGACACAGCAGAGAGCCGGACTTAAGCAACAAAACCAGTATAATAGAACAGGAATAAGCACTCCCGCTATGTTCGATTACCCCCGGTAATATGACGGGTCAAGTTGCCGAGAAGAAATGTATTGTATTTTTATTTTATCAAAACATGGACACCACTCCCTAGTTCCAAATTGTTGGCAAGTAGGGTTAGACTGCAAAGCTTCCGGGAAGAATGCTAACAGTGTTCTCACCAAGTCTTGGCATTCGAAGCTTGGATGATCGGACGATTTCCAGGCTCGTTGGGGGTCAAGCCCAAGCCACAACCCCAGGCCAAGCGGAGCCCTGTACGTCACCACCGGCTTATCTAGGACTCTAGGAAACAGAGACGGAGAGACGATTGCGTGAGTCAGGGCTGCCCGGCGTGACGATGGTAGAGGAATTGAAAACACTGCTCCCTTCAACATCATTGAAACCCTTGCGCTGATGCGGGCAGGGAAGCAAGGGCACTGAATGGGATAGCTGCCAAGCGAAAGTGGGTGTTTTCTTGCAAAGTGGTGTTGGGAGAGAAGTTAACGACAATGGTGCAATTGAGAGTCGTCGGCAGCATCACCGACGGAAAAGCGTATTAGTATCACGAGGAGAAAGTTTGTCGCAAGCTAGGACGTTCTTGGAAAGGGAGACCTGAGGAGCAGATTGTGAACTGTCACGGTAAACAGAGTCGTGTTGCAGGCGAGAAAATGCCCTCGTTCGCTGTATGGGTATTCGGTGCGACATTTTGGAGTTCTCTTTTGTAGTTGAAGAGCTGGATGATAATATTATGAGCTGTCTCTATGAAAAGAAGAGGTTCACCATTTCCCAGGCAAGAGACATTGGACAATCCTGGACAATCCTGAACGGGCTGCGAAGCAGACAAGCCCTAACAATGAATGCCTCTTCCTGTTCTACCAGCCACCGTGACACGAATCAATGGCTGATTTCAACGGTCGCCTCCAAATCACAGAAGCAGATCCAACGGAGGACAAGACTAGCAGGCACAAAGCTCACATCGCAGCACTCCAGACACCGAATCACCTGCTTATCTACACAGATGGCTCACTGCGGCCCCTACACCGGGTCCGTCAAGTAGGCGCAGGCGTCGCAGGGTTCCAAAACGGGGCGGAGGTATTCACTCAGAAAATGGGACTGGGTTTGCACGCAGAGGTGTACGACGGTGAACTTGCAGCGCTCGCTATGGGCACTGCAACAGCAGTTAAGTACTGCTCCACCCACCCCAAGATCACACACATTCACTTCTTCGCAGATAACACATCGGCAGTAGGTGCAGCCTTCGATGCGAGCTCAAAACCGGGGCAAGCATTCTGCATCATATTCAACAAGAGGATACGTGAACTCTTAGAAGATGGAGAATGCAGCGTGGAAGTGGCCTAGGCACCGGGACACACTGGGATTCAAAGAAACGAAAGAGCCGATGAACTGGCCAAGGAGGCGGTAGAACTGGAAGCAAAGATTGCTGGGAGCAGGGCAAATGCACTGCAAAGATCAAAAGAGAAGTTGAAAAGTGATTGGACCCGAACATGGAAGAACAGCCCCAAGACAGGCTTCTTCGAATCCTCCAATCGTATAGCTCCATCCCTAAAACCCACAAAACACTTCCGCGAACTCCATGGAAAACGTGAAGTCTTTGGACACCTTGTCCGATGCCGCACCAGACACTGTTTTTCGGGCGAGTACTACAGCCGTTTCATCCCACAAGAAGCTATTCAGTGCCCCTGTGGAGAACCTACACAATTCCATGAGCATATTACCCGAGACTGTCCCCACCACAACGGACACCGTGAAGGCCTGCACAAAGTCTCAAGAGACATCTACTTGCCAGACATATTGGGTATGACGGAGGGCATAGGTGCCTTGGCATCTTTTCTGGAGAAATCAGGTGCATCTACAAAGTCCGGAAACCCTAAACACCTCCCCATCCGACCGTAGCTAGACGAAGAAGAACTCGTGCTGGACAGTGGAAGACTGGCTGGGAGATTTTGACCTGGAGCTAGAGGAAGATCCAGGAGGCTGAGAGGCAGGGAAATGGAGGAAAGACAGTAATATGTACGTGACAACCGAGGGAAACTGCTCCATGCATCATCTTGTGCCTTGTAGCCCAAGCTATGGTGGCGTCGAACCCCCCAGGCACCAAGGGCTCAACAAGCAACGTAACGAGAAAACTACACCATTTAAACACTGAACATACCTATGTACAATACTTTAGCTACTGCGCTGGCCACGAGCAACCGCAACCGCGTCTCTGTACGTAGATTACGGGTAGCGGTATAGAAATAGAGTCAAAAAAAATCCTGAACAGGGAATGAACACTTCGGGTCGGAAATTTCGGACGTTCGGCAATCGCCGGAGTTACGCAAGCCCAACTTCACCTCATTCTTTACCTCCATCTTCTTCGACCTACATCCTCGTTTTCCTGTCCTGAACATGCGCCTCATCTGGCATTGTGCTCTATCAGAATGGTCCCTACCGCGGTGCCGCATCTATCATGCGTCAATGAATTGCGCGCAGTAAGCTCTCCATTGAATCCACCATATGCATGTTGTGACGCTTTGTAGATTTCTGTCAAAAGGGTACTTTGCTGTCAAGGATGACGAACATGCGCCACCCTCCTAACCTCCCCACTTGGGACAGAGACCGATGACGTCGATCGCGTCATCACACTCCAGGATCGACGTATATAAGGGCGCGCATCGTGTTTAAGATTCTCAACTATGTCTTTACCCCCCGCCCCCAAGGATATCAGCGCCCACCCACAGAAAGGCAGCGTTGTCGACCCAGTCGACAAGGCTGCCAAGGATGCCGACGTCGACAGAAAGGTATGTTGCCTCTAGGCGGGACACTGTATACGCTGACATCATCCACAGATCAGGCTATATGCTACTATTCAAGCTCTGCGACAATCACGATTGCCAACGAACAAGCAAGTCGACTCATGGATCGACTACGCGCTTGACAACCCCCCCGTGGACACTTCGACGCTCTCGAAGGATGGTCAGAAGCTTGTCGCCGATATCCAAGAGATCCTCCGAACGCTGCGCAGTATGATACATGAGAAGAACAGCGACGAACTTATTCAAGACTGGATATGGCAGACGAGGGAAGTGGACGTGTCGGATGTGAGTCCTGGGAAAGTTAAAGGTGTCGACAAGGAGAAAGCAAAAACGGATGCCGATACTGGTATGTATTGAATCTGCACGGTGTTTTTATTAGCTGATCTCGACACGTACCTCCAGCGACGCGTCACGTCCGCACGCTCGTCAACCTTGTTCTGACCAACGCCGAGTTCCGTAAACTTATCAAAGATTTTAGTGTCGTTGGGCGAGATCTTGCTGCCAAAGTCATCGCTCCCAGCGCAGATCAGCTCAAGGGTGTCGACGAGGGTGCCCCTGAAGGTCATTTTGTTCCCGACGAGGAGAGGCTCGAAACTCGACTTCCCGGGGTGAATGGTCAGCAAGACGTCATTGATCCTGGAGAGGTCAAAAGATCGGTAGATGCAGAGGCTAGCACGAACGATGAAGAAGGGAAGAAAGTGTCAGGAATCATGGGCAAAGTCAAGGTTCGTGGTATTCTGGTCGGTTCAGCCTGTCGTCGTATACTTATAACGTGTTCAGAACGGTTTATCTAATGCGATACCTCAGCAGCATAAGGATCGTGTGAACGATAAACTGTCGAGTGGCAAGCAATTTTTGACTGAAGAGTATTTCCCCAAGGAGAGGAGGGAGCAATGGATTTGGAGGGCGAAGAAGGTAATTCTTCCTTGTTCATCATTTCACCCGCGATCCGACATTCTTCGGCCAGGTTGTAGTCGAGTGCCAAAAGCATAGCGATTATCAAGAGTCCTTGGGCTGGTTACTGGATTACGTTGAAGAGTATGCTACCCATGGGCGAGACGCCGTAAACGGTGCCAAGAGTGAAGCTGACGGGGCCGTGAAGAACGTAATTATTTGTTTTTTCTCTCTTATTCTATCTCATTCCTTATGCCTTCTCAGAGTCAGCTTCAGTCGTCACTTACCCAACTGCGCACAATCATGGAACGTTTTGCGAATGGACAGTCTATGGATCTCATCCTCGACCCTTTTTACGCCCTCGCCGACGATGCCCAACGCGATCCTGAATTGCGTGCGTGGTTCAGAGAAGGTACAGAGTGGCTGCGGAGCGTACTTTTGAAGCCTGGATATATTCTCGAACCTCAGGCTGGATCTGATGGGCGAAAATGGACGGATCGTGGAAAGGTTTACTACGGATCAGATGGCAAGTACACGGAGCACTTCGATAGGCTTTTCAATGGCACTGGCACATGGCTGAATGGCATCGGAGACGACCCTATTAACCGGAAATTTGCTGGTGGCTGGACTCGACTCATGAAAGACCTTCTTTTTGCCGAAGACGGTGCATTGACGTTCAAGAGTGAACTTTGGGGCGATATTCGTAGGGTAGTGATACCGATGTTGGTTGAGAAGGTACGGTTCTCCTGTTGTTATCGATCTATCTTCTGACTGTTCTATTTCAGGTCGGTTATGTCCCTATCCCGAGAATAGAGTATACGGACGATACTGTTGATATCGTAATTGAGAATCTTACTCTCAGTGGTCGCAATCTATTCCCCAATATCGTGTCTGTCGAGGCGCACAATTACATGTCCTTTTCACCATACGCCGCTATCCAAGAGGGTACCGAGGAAAGTCGGTCAGTCTTTTATCATAATACTTCTACGATTCGGCTAAATCATTCTATAGGCACGAGATCAAGTTGACCCTTGGTCAAATACAGGCAGATCTGCGGGATGTAGCTTTCTACTTCAATAAAAAGTCAGGGATACCCAAGGCAAAAGATTCTGGGCTTGCCGACATTGTGCTAGGTGGTCAGGGCTTGACTGTAGGTCCTTTTGACGGGTTTAGCACCCACAGTATACTAATTACTGCCAGGCTACCGTCCATCTCGCCTCCTCACATAAATCGGATCCAACGTCGGTCTTCACCATCAAAAAGGTTCTGGTGAAGGTGGATTCCCTCAAGTTCTCTGTGCGCGATTCCAAGCACGACTTCTTGTACAAGACGCTCAAGCCGCTTGTCATGGGGATAGTCAAGAAGCAGATCGAGAAGGTTGTCGGGGATGCCATTCGAACAGGTTTCGAGTACGTTGATGGAGTACTGGTCAGCGTCAGGCAAGAAC
Source organism: Armillaria luteobubalina (assembly GCA_030435615.1). Lineage (NCBI taxonomy): Eukaryota > Fungi > Basidiomycota > Agaricomycetes > Agaricales > Physalacriaceae > Armillaria > Armillaria luteobubalina. The sequence continues at coordinate 249,099 of JAUEPU010000039.1, forward strand.
AGCAAGAGGATGGGAAAGGGAAGATTGACGCGATTCAGGAGGTATGACAGGTATTTCGCCGATGAGCATGGTATTGATCGGCTGGGTTAGGTCTTTAAGAAGAGGAAGGATGAAGCCAAGTCAGCTTCGAGCGCGTCTTCGTCGCAGTTCAAGGTGGTTGCGAATAAGCGTGACTCCATGTTGGCGTCGCAGGGTAATCCTTCTGGTTGGATACACAAGACAGCTGAACGCGAGCAGATGGTCTCTCAGGGTGAAGGATGGCGGAGCGATGCGTATAATATTGTTCCTGTGAATTGATTGATTCCGTCTTTGTGAATAAACTATCACAGGTGGACGTAATGTAGTTTTATGTTTTTTTCATATTGTTACCCCTCATTTTGACTCGTGTATGTAGGACCTTATATTCACGCTGATGAATTTTGCGACCTTAGCGCTAATGCGAGTCGATGTACAAGCGAGTACAGGTGCATGGAAGGTCTGGAGCAATGTGATTGAATTCCCGAACGAATTGGCGCTCTTCCCAATCCTTGCTGGAAATTCAACGCCTTTATCTGAAGTCGTGGTGAATCTAATACGCCTAGTTTTCTCAAATTTCAATGGTCGCAGCGGAAGGATATCATATCCTGGATATATATAGTGAATGGTCGGTCGGCCCCTCGAACAGCTTCGTGTGCGGCGTTAATCTATAAATAAATTTTCTGAATTCGAAAGACGAAAAGAACAGCCCCGCCACCATGAAGGCTATTCCGCGCGGTACTGACAGAGAAATGACGCTCAGGGATGGTTTAAAAAGGTTGACCGAATGCTCATTCCGCTCTACGTCCACGCATCGTATGGGTCAATTGTTGTACGGCATCTGTAGATTTTCCGACAATGACGAGCGAGTATATCTGGGTGAGTCGCGCTCTTTGTTCTGTCAAACTAATTGTTGAAATTGTCCTGCAGATGTATGCATTCTATCGAGAAGCTTTCTCGTAATAAGGTCAAATAATAAGGCGGCGAGCCGTCATCAACGGATATCCCGTTTTGTTTTGAGACCTCGGACAGCTTCCTTTTCAGGAACGAGCATAAGAGGCGTGACTTTGATTTTTAATTTGTCCTTTCGGTGATCATACAGAGTGATGAAGCTGCAGACCCTAGCAAGAGATGAAGGATTGGTACTAATTGAACCAGCTTGAGAATCTTTAAAAGTATTCCATGAAAACACCGTACGCGTTGTGCCTTGTCGCCGTGGTATGGTCGTCAGTTTGATCCCTCTCTTCTAGGCTTGCACCACCGATCGCAATAAAATTTCTTTCTCGTGTGCCTACCGCCACTACCGCGTAAACGCCCACTACATAGTGCGTATTATCCAATAACGGAAAGTCTGTCACGCTGACCATATGTTGCAGACGCAGCAGTTCTTGATGAAATGTGATGTCGTTATGCGTGCGGTTGACTGGCTGCTGCCGGCACCTTGTCCATGTGCTTTTCGGAGCCGAAGCGTTCGTAGCCACGTTTGTTCGCACTAATGATACCCGGACTATGAGAAGAATACCTTCTTGTTATCACCATCCGAGTGATTGCATGCGCTGGGGATGTTATGGTCTTCTGGGATACCCCGAAACCATTTGCAGATACGCGTATTCATACAACTTGCCTACGGATATGTCGTGGGACTCCCTTTCTCCGCCAAAAGCGGTTTCTCCCAAACGAGAACGGAATGTAGGAGCCAAAGAGAGTAAAGACGGAGCTCGGCCCTTGCTCGGAAAGTGCATTCTTTCGTAACCTTGTTGATTTTTTTTCTCGGCGCTTTTCTCTGACTTTGATACGAATCAGACTGTGAAATGGAGAGCCAGAGAGGCGAAGAAAGGTGTCTTATCCTCAAGTGAATGAATGTTCATGCCTATCAAAAGATGCAACCATTACTTTTTCGCCGCCGTCAGTCAGTGAGCCTTGTTTATGTACTACGCTCATGGTAAGCTTCAATGTCGCCTTTGTCAGACCCTTTGACTTCAACGACAGGGTCAGACGATTTTGCATTGTCGGTGACACGGACATGTTAAGGGGACCTGGCAGTCATGGAAACTGCCTCTTCAAATGGTCCACATTTTCCCTTGGTTCCTCCACCTTACGAAATCCACAGTCTTTAAAAGCGCAACCTTTACTCACTAGTAATCATCAACACCTCCCCCCTGTTATCTCTCGTCTTTATAACTCCTCACACCCTCTCTCTCTTAAAACAAAAATGCCAAAACTTGTCTACTGGCCCTTCGTCGTCGCTTATGCCTCTTCAGTCGTGTTGGGTAACCTCGCCGTCGATACCCCGTATGTGACCATGCCAGTCTTCAGCGACGGCTATATTCATCCAGTCTTGTCTAGATCATGGCCCTTATAGTAGCGGTATGCGACCCTGACCGAGAGGCAGTCCGTTTTTCTCCAGTCCTTGATACTGCTTGAGGGTAAGTCGCTTCCTGTTGTGAATACTCTCGGAACTAATGATTTGTGTTAGTCTGCCAAAAATTTACTATACTGTTCTTCGTATTGTTTCAGTTATCTTCTATTTAATAGCCACTAATATTTTTATTCATGACCCACGAACTACTTTATCGTTCTTCGTCGTTTCTTCACCATATATATTAGCTGGCTCTTTGCATCGTAATGTACCAGGATCTGCTACCTCGACGTTAACGTCAGCATTGGATGGATAATACAGCTCCTTTACATCATGATGTCTTGCATTTGCGTATGCCTCGCACTTAATTACAAAAGTGAAGGCACCAGAAGTTTCTCAGAATAAACATATCGGTGGTGGAAAACGATCTACTGATGCCCTCAAACCCAGTGGGCAACATCCACCGTGACCTTATAACGACTGTTTGCCAGAATCCCCGATATTCTACGGCGTTGCGGCTCGAGCTTGCGACGAAGGTCATTGAGCACAATCTCTGCATAGTAACGTTTCTTATACGGCCAAGTCGTCCATGCCACAACTTGCACTCTCTTCAGCTTCGATCGCCGTAACAGCACAAATGCCAGCCATCTCCACTCGCCTTCCCCTTCCATGACAAAATTCAGTGGGAGTCTTATTGTTAGCTCTTCTAATTCAGCCTCCGAGGGATCCAGAAGGTCGCTGAGGGGCGTGGAGCCTGGCCTCAAGGTGTGGAACGAGAGGGTCAAAGTTTTCAGAGCCGCAACTTTGAGAGGTTCTGTTGTAGGGTACTGAATCGAGGCTGTACGGAAAGCAGGTAAAGGTGCGCACCATTGTTGGATTCCAAGGGAGGATCCTCAATGCTCAAGTTGACAAGACGAGGGCTGAGACGAACAAATTTGTTGATGGTATGAGACTCTGCATGTCTCGTTTCTGCTACCTTTAAATGCGAAAGCTTGACCGGAGAATCGTCTCTTAGCAGGAGCCCCAGTACCAGAGAGGCACTGACGCTAAGGCACTCTATTTCGATCCTCTTGCCAGTCCAGAGAACTGGGTCATTTTCTGACATGGACATGAACTTCACGTCCTCCCCAATCGTTAGGTCTTTGACCTTGGTGGACAGACTTTGCAGGAGTTCGAAAAAGTCCTTCGGACGCTGGAAGGTAATACGAGCAAGTTTGACGACTCTGAGCTCCGAAAGTCCAGATAAAAGTGGCGCGTATATCGTCGGATTGGACATGGAACACATCTCGAACTCCCGTGCTGGAGTGCACCACTCCAACAGCGCATGTGGTTTGAGATTTGTGTCAATGCTGGTGAAGGAAAGCTTTTGTACACATTTATGTGGCCAGTGAAGGTGCATGTCAGTCAGGAAATTTCGAGGAGTTTTGGAGGCAGAGAAGGAAATTTTTTGGAAGATAGCGGAGAAGCAGATAGGGCGGAAGGTCCACGAGACGAGGCTGAATTGCTTGATATCGGGGATCCTGAGATAGCAGAGAATTTCCAGGACGAGCTCTACAGGTAACTTTTCGAGGGGTGCTGGTGAGCGGCTGTATGAAAAGGTACTGGGAGACATCCCGTATTCAATAAATGACAGAAACAAATGTAGGTAGTTCTTTATACAACAAGTCGTTACGGTGGCATTATCACCTAGACCAGGACTCCAGGGCATAAATAGCAAGACAATGGTGGGTGAGTTGTCATTATACCTAAATCCAGTTCAAAATTGGATCTCTGTCCTATAAGGAGAGACGTAAAGCGATAGACAGTCGTGCCACTACGTTATTCCGGGGTGTAACGATATTACAAGACGCACCGGAGCGCAGTGTGTAGGAAATTTCTGGTGACTCTTGAGACTGACTCTGGAAAATCTGAGTAAGTACTCACCGTAACCGGTCCTGACCGGAATTGGGTCCCAGGACCCAGAGGCCAATATTTGATCACGTGTTATTTAGGGCAGGCTATTACCGTTGCTGTCTTACGACGACAGACAGCCCACGCCGACTAGGTCTATCTTCATCTTCGTTATCTGTTGTCTTCTGCTAATCCTATCGAAAGGAACTTTGCCATTGAACTCATCGAGGAGATCATTGACTACTTTGATTGCCTTCCTGACAAAGGCTTTCAGAAAATCCTTGATAGCCCTTCAGAGGGGTACAAATGCGCGCGCGTCGCTGTGTTGACGTCCTGCTCATTGGTATCCAGAGCCTGGACTCCACGCATCCGATACCATCTGTTCGGATACATCCGTCTGTCACCCCAAAACCACGCGCAACTCTTGCCGCTTGTTACCAGCCCTTTTTGCTCCTTCCTCAATGCCGTCCGTGAATTGGTTCTCACGGAAGAAGAGAGAAACGAAACTTCATACTGCGGTTTCGGAGATCCGGAGGGGGATGGGTATTGGATACGCAGAGTTCTACCCAACTTTGCTCTCTCCATATTCCCTCACATCCGACTGTTAACGATCGCTGCTGCCTATATGTCGGAGGAGAATTTTTCGAAAGTGCTCAGGCATCTGTCCAGCCCCACCACTATTACACATTTAGCTCTTAGACATTGCGTGTTCTTGTCTCAAAATCACTTGATCCAAGCATTGTCGTCGATTAAATCGTTAGGCGCCGTGAACCTGTGGTGCCCTATCCTCAGGATAATTCTGAAGTGCCACGACAAGCCTCAGTCTACAATCTCTACTCTCCCTGCATCGGTTTCTTCGTTGACGATCTATATTGATAGTGCCGAGGATATCATCTGGATGGCAAGAATTATATCCGTGACTGGCGCATCGCTTAAGCGTTTGAACATAAGATTGTGGCTCAGGCTGATTACGAGGAACAGAAGTAGTATGTATTAAGTTAGTTCGAAATAACTCTAACCTAATCTTCTATCTAGTGGACGAATTCTATAGCGCCCTCAATTTTGACTGCCGTCCGAATCTCGAGATCATCGCCTTCGATTCTCTTTCCTTGGGTACTAGTAAGGATGGGTTGGATGGGCGGATGAAAAACCGTCACATCCCTGTAATCCTCCACAAAATCACTACCTCGTCTATCGGAGGTGTCGTCTTTAACCTAGCCTTCGGCGATTTGTGGGACCATCCTTCTCCCTATTTCCACATTTCTCGTCAACGATTGGATCGTAAAATCTTCTTTCTTCTGCTTGCCCGAAGAAGCTCTGCTATGGTAGATTGAAGAGAACTTTCTCCCTCCCTTGATATCTCATAAGAATGAAATGTTTGGGTGTCGGTCTCTTCGAGGGCCCGGCTGAGGTGACTGGTGATTGACATGGTGGAACATAGACATACTGTGAGGTTCAAGGATGCAGAAGTGTCATGAGGTACAAGCGCTCAGTGTTAGGTCCCGCTGCTTGGTAATGGTAGAAAACATACAGTTCAAACGGAATTACAAGAAAGGTTACATATTTAGAAGACCATAGCGGTATTACACATTAATACCCGATGATTGTGATCAAACAAGAGCAACATTTAGCACAACCATTGTTGGTATATTCCATGGAGGTTTCTAGGGAACAGAGAAAGCACAATAACGCCCTTATTGCAAATTGGCATTGAGGACGTTTCAAAATCACGTGTAGTGGCACGTCCTTTGTTCTCAAAGTATTTAACACTTGCAAGGTTTCCTTTCTACCACGACAGCACACCTACCAGCTGTATTCTCATTTTATCTTACATGTCTTCTACCAGTCCCATCTCAAGCAGCCTTCCTATCGAACTCATCGAGGAAATTCTTGACTACGTCAATTGTCTTCCTGTCAAAGACATTCAAGGAATTCTTCGCCACCCATCGCGAGGATACAACAGTGGACGCGTCGCTACTCTGGCTTCCTGCGCACTGGTCTGCAGAGCCTGGCTGCCCCGCAGTCGATTTCATCTCTTCGTATCCGTCACTCTTCGACTCGATAATTATGCATCTTTCTTGCCTCTGATCGCCAGCCCATTCTGTTCCTTCCTAAACTCCGTCTTTGAGTTAGTCCTCTCCGATGAATACAAAGAAGGGACTATATACACTGGAACCGAAGACCCGGAGGGGGATGATTATTGGATACACAAAGTTCTACCCAACCTCGACCTCTCCTTATTCGCAGACATCCGGTACCTGACTATCTATGCTGCCAGATTTGACTATATGTCGGAGGATGGTTTCACAAAGACGCTCAAGCGTCTGTCCCGCCCCACCACTATCACGCATTTGGCTATCGCGTATTGCGTGTTCTGGACACAAGATCATTTGATCCAAGCATTGTCGTCAATCAAATCGTTAGACGCCGTGAACCTGTCGTGCACCACCCTTAGGATAATCCCGGAGCGTGATGATAAGACTCAATACCCACTCCCTACGCTCCCTGCATCAGTGTCTTCGTTGATGATCAACATTGACAGTGCCGCGAATGTCGGTTGGATGGCAAAGATTATATCCGTGACTGACGCATCGCTCAAGCGTTTGAACATAAAATTGTGGCCCAGGATGGTTACGTGGGACAGCAGTAGTATGTGTCAAGTTAGTTCGAAATAACTCTAACTTAATCTTCTATCTAGTGGACGAATTCTATAGCGCCCTCAATTTTGACTGCCATCCGAATCTCGAGATCATCGCCTTCGATTCTCTTTCCTTGGGTACTAGTAAGGATGGGTTGGATGGGCGGATGAAAAACCGTCACATCCCTGTAATCCTCCACAAAATCACTACCTCATCTATCAGAGAAGTTGTCTTAAGCCTAGCCCCCACCCCCGGAAATTCGATGATAAAGGATCCCGATGACCTGGATTCCCTCGATTTAGAATCGATGGGCGAGATTTTGAGGAACAAGAACTATTCCAAGCTGAAGCTGATTTCTCTGCTCAGAATAGATTGCCATTTACGTCCGCAAGTGTCGAAGATACTATCGGAGGGGATGCGGGGACTCGGTCGACCGGTATGTCTCTATATGTCCCCCGAAAGGGGGATGCTCATGCGAGAGCTCTTTGGATGGTAGTCAATTATAAATCGTGTTTTTTATGCAGTGACCCATGTCAATGGTGTGATCTTGGTATAGAGCTAACGGGAATTGTCTACCACCTAAGCGCTCGAGAACGAGTCGGCTCTTTTGCTTGGGTGCTGGCTAGTGGCGTAAGCAACAGCCTTCCACAGAGGACCATACAGGCAGAGGATGGTTGTATGTACGGGAAAAGAAGGGCCGCTTTTGCTTACTTTAAATATGATATGATTCCTTAAAGTAACCAATCTCCCACCCACAGATTAGTCCGAGCCACAGTTTCCAACCCTCTGAAAGAAAGCATTCTTGCCGGATGAGCGCATTTCGAGCCGGAATACAAACGATGTCAACTCAAAATCAAACGAAACACAAGGTCAGCGCCCATCATACCTTTGACCTCATTAAGAGGAATCTACCACCGAAATTGATTGACCTCTTCTCGGCTTTCGGAAATACGTATAGCCAGTAAATCCGGGCCAGAGTGTTGCGATCCCCAAAGCAGTCTATAGACCCACATCTTGCGGACGGAACTACAGAAAGTTGGACCCGGTGAAAGAATGCTGATAGAAACGCGTCATGGTAAGCTCTCTATGTCCGAGAAGCATGACCAAGGTTATGCGCTAAGAGCCTCCGGAAGGAACTCGAGCGACCAGCTCTTGGGGAAGAATAACGGACGTTCATGTTATGGGAGACTCGGAGTATATCTTTCAGAGTTTCTGAGTGTCTGAAGTAAGGAATCCCAAGAATGATAGAAATTGCATCGAGCGAAGGTTGAATGAACGCGTTTGTAACAATCAAATCTTCGTGAAAATTCGAGCTTGACATCTCCCAAGTACGGTTCAGTCTTTCCGTAGAATTGCCTTAGGAGTGCGAGGATTTTCCATATATCAACCTGCAGATGTTGTGATAAGTCCCAACATCATCTTTGCGAATTGTATGCAACCCACCTCTTGGCACTGCAGCTCTTGCCATCAGCAAATACGCCGCGTAACGAACTCAATGTCCGGAGAAATATCGGACTAAAGGACCGCCATATTTTCGGAATCAATTATCTCACAACACGAAAAAGACCGATGTAATGTAGAACCCAACACCCAAAGAAAGATCACTCGACTCCAACAATACAGAGCCCTCATACAAGGTCGTCAGGTCTGCAAAATGTTCAGCAAAGAAAGGGCTCGTACACAATTGCGACACTCACATCGGCTTGTCCTCCGAGCTTAGCGCCTCCCCCTTCTCTCGACAAAATAACTCTTCTCCTCCCCCCTCTGTCTCTCCCCACAACCAAAGAATCAAATTCAAGAACGCCGAGATGACCACGGTCGAAGCGACCGTGAGCCCAAGGAGAAGAATGGGTGTTAGATGTACTAAGCGAGGATGCGTCTCAATGAGAAAGAAAAGGATCGGATAGGCAATGAAGATGATCACGAGACATTCGCTCAAGAACTGAAGCATGGCGGGATCAACGAACGGGCGGCTCAAAGCAAAGGCCTCGCAAGACCCTTACTTATATAGCAGAGAAACAGGCACGACCCACATCATGAGATCAATTTTTGGTGGCTTGGCAGCCTGGTTCCTGCCGAGTCGACCCTTTGAAAGTCACTGGGATGGTTTTCCTTTACTTAGTGCTGCGTTAAGTATGCTTCATCAGCAGAGATAGCCGACCATGGAAAAGGCCGTTGGATGGTGGACTTGCCGCGGAATCGTGGACGTACTGATACTTGAACCACGGATTGATATCACAAACGGGCCAAAAGGTCAGCAAAAAGTATACACCGGCAAGAATATCACCAAGCCTTGCAACAGAGATGGCCGCCACCATCAGTACAACGTGCGAAAATTTCTGATGCGAATGTGAGGCGTCTACCCACAGGAAAAGTTTCCCAGAAAAATAAGAGAAAATTGCACCGCCATCATGACAACCTCCGAATCGAAGGGCACAAATCAGAATAATTCTCTGCGGATCAGAATTTTGTATCACGAAAGTACTCCGACCGTAAAGCTGAAAACAAAACTCGTGACAGGAAAGGGTATACTGTCATGGGAAAGTTTCCACTCAAACTGCGAAACAAGTTCGTAAGCTTATCGGCAAGAAAAGAAAATCGAAGTCATACATTGCATTATAGCTAACTGTACAGCTTAATCGATCCTAGGCAAAGAATGAGAATACAAAAGATATTCGGATCAAAGTTACGAACCTCAGCAAACATTGATACGCACGTTACATCCATGTTGAGGGTCGACGATGCAATACGGCAAGCTGAAAATTGTCATAGCATCTTGACTACAGAAAGGATTGTCAACAATACGCTAAAGAAGGATTCTAGATGTTGGAAACACACTATAAACATTGATGCGCCCACACAAGGATAGCTCACGAAGGGCCGGAGAGTGCAAGATCCACTACTTTGGGTAACATCGAAGTCTGTCATCGGCGTAGGCGGACGACACACCAGTTCCAAGCACAAACACCGTGATCCGCAACTACAAGCTCGCTGATGCCGAAGACCATGGTCCCAAAAATCAACTGCCGGCTTGTACGCTCAGAGCAGTTCATCAGGAACAACTGTGGGCTCAAAAATAACTTAAGGCCCGACCGAAGTCAACATGCCAGACATAACGAAAGTAACATGCACACCTCGGCATGATCAAGTGATCCTGTGCGTAGTAGAGGCAGACTCGCGAGACTCCTTGCCTGACACAGACGAAGTAGACGGGGAATAGCTGCGCCGTCTACACAGGGCAACAACAGACTCAGGAATCCACCGAATTGCAGCAACGCGCGGCTGCATGTTTTTTTTTCAAGACAACCGACGACGCACAATGCCAAAATAATACAGGTTATCAAAGCAGAGATGAGGAAACTCCTTTACGATACGAGGTCATCTCCGTCAACTGTCTTACAGTCAACATGCTGAATCCTCTTAAGGAAGATGGTAGTGGTAGTGGTAGTGTTACCGGCGCCAGGTCCCAATAAGGAACGGCCGGGCCCACAGCCCTGACATGGCTGTGCCATGCGCTGTGGCCACAAAGGCTCATGCCGTTGTAATCACACTGTTGAGTGTGTCTCGCGGGTTAGAGCTTCTTTGTGGGGTTCCACGCATCTTTGTAAGGTTCAAAGCAGACATGTATATAATACAGGGACCGGTATCACAAGCGAAGTACAGGAACCTCCCCAAATACCTTGAAGATATCATAAACATATTTAACAAAATGACAGACGACGACGACATGCTGAAAGGGCTAATCACAAACGGCGTAGGAAATCGACAGGTGCAAGGGAGAAAATGTCACGGAAAAAACGGTATGCAGGTCGCGCACAGCTTGAGATGCACCACAAAGCCATACAGCATGGACCTCATCCTCAATGCCAACGTGACAAAAACGGCACAAACGTTTGTTTGGAGGCACCATGGGCTGACGGCACTCGGACCGTCGAAGAACCTCAATGGCCAGAGCATGGGAAGAGGACAACAGGCGGACGTCAGCTTTCCTATGTGCGGGGATGCGCACGCCTAGGTAAGCACGGAAACCGCATACAGCCAGTTTCTCCAGGGGGCGAGCATACACTTAGCGGCGTTCTCCTCGCTATATGTGGGTGCATTGTAGTGATAGGAGCTATCCTCGACACCACACCGAAACACAAGTAACAAGAAACGACTCCGTCGCAACACCAAAGCGACGGTAGGAGCAATCCTTATCACCACGACTGAAATACAAGAAACAAGAAACGAATCCCGACCGAAACGAAACGCGAGCAACAAGGACGGCTCCATCGCAACACCAGGCCATCACGAAAAGTGTCAAAAGTAGGCAAGTCATGGCCTGTGCAGATCATACTTGCTGCCTTTTTGTAAGCCTGACAAGGACTTACCAGGTACTGGCCAGACTCATACCTCCCTGGCAGGAGCCTGGTCAGGTATGTCCCTGCAAGGTCGGAAACAGGCAAGTCACCTCCTATCTGGTAATAGCCTGGTATTTGCAGATCGTATAGGTACTTCTCTGGTCAAGCATTACCAGTACTTGCAGACACAACAAATAATCATATATTGTATTCTTTGTAAAAACAACTACAGGAAAGGGGGTAAATTGCATTATTACATATCTAAGAATGTCGTGTCCAAGGGGATTCCATCGGAGCAAACCGGGACATGATGTAGGGGGGGGGGAGGGGGGGAGGGGGTGGAGCCTTAAACGTGTAACTGACATACCAAAATTTTGATGTATATATCGATAGAAATAGAAAATTTTGACTGTAATTAGCAATATCTTGATTAGAACTATTGGTTTCCACACCATTTTTTAGCCAGAATTGGGCCAGGAACAACCAAATTGAGGAATTGCCCTGATAATGTAACACAGGCTTTGCGGACCATCTTGATTGTGAGGGGAAGCCAACCGGTAAGCACACTGTGTGCATTCCCACATCATTTACTCAATTTATGCTACTATAAATCAATCTCTCAATATGTCTAGCATGCAATTCTGTCTCATGTGTTAACATGACATATTGCTTTTGCTAGTGAGATAAATCAAAGATAAATTGGTCCAATCACCTTAATAGCTGTGAACATTCCAAGAATAAAGTCCTCAAAAAACCTGTTCCAAGTTTTTCGGCCACCATCAGACCATGGCATCGAATATCTGTTCCAGGGTTGTTCTTTTGTCCAACACTGTGGGAATATATGTCTTGAAATGGTTGACAGGGACGGTAAATTGTGGGAATAAGATACTATAAAAGGAAGGAGGGGGAGGGGGGGGGGGGTCCAGCCTTCCTTAAACGCGGTAATGTATGTCATGTCTGTTGATGCAATTGTGCAACCCCCTTGGTCGTGTCCGTAGTCGACCAGAATATACAAGATGCAGGCAGAGGGAAATAAGAAAGGAAAGAAGTGACAAAAGAAATGTGATGTTTGCCGGAAGAAAGACGAAAACAAAAGGAAAATGAAGGCAACATCGCCACCTTGCAGGTAGACTATTGAGGTTTCGACACAGTTGTAGCCATTGGGAACAGGGTCCTGGAAGGTCCATTAGATGAGAGGGGTGTGCAGATATTTGCCTGTGAAAGAGAGAGCATGGTGAGTTTGTTGAACTCGATTCATGATGGAATTTTGATAACTCATTGGTGGCAGGAAAACCATGCGATCATCGTGACAAATCTGAAAGGCACGTGATGTGACACGCCAGCAATTGTTCAGCCTGTTGTCGTTACGTCTTGTCTTCCTTCCACTACCATCTAAGCCTTCGTCGCTTTCCCCTACAGCGGCCATTACCCGTCCTTTGGTTTCGATATTCGTCTGGCCGATTTTATCCATTTGGATCTCGTCATTGTGATTCTACTTTGGTACTGGCACTCAGAATCAGGTTACACTTCATTTGGCTCATCATAAATCTGTGAGTGAGACAAGTGGGAAAAGGTACTACAGTCTCCTTGTATGTGCGTATATGCCGATATCTGATCATTTTAACACCTATGCGCCTTCATCACGGTAGTGAGAACTGCATCAGCTGCATATATGCAGCTATTGTCGGAGTATCAAGCAAATCAAGGTAGCGTACATGTCTGTTGCCGCCTGCCTTAATATCCATCTGACTCAATCCGATCTCTGTCAAGTTACAATGCTGAGATAAATACTTGTACGTCTAGCTTCTAACCATGTTACTACTCTGCAAACTGACTGTCGCTAGGTCTACTCCAACGAAATAATCTGATGTCGTCTTGGGTAATGCCATTCAGCAGGAAATTTTACCAAGAGATGGGATCATTGTATCGTATTGAAGGTACATTTGTGCTCTTCGAGTGAGCTGAAGCTATATTCGTTGCAGATGTTCCATCCTGAGCCTCAACATTGACAAGCGCATTGATGGCAGCAACAGAATCGTGCCGTCCCAGGTTGGAATCTCTGTCAACTTTTTCCTCAGTACGTCCCAACCCTTGGGTTTGGCCTCTCTCGTGGTGACATCCCTGCAGCAACCTTTGGGAACCTTGTCAGGAGCCCCTCCTTCACAGCTGTCCTCATCAAATGTGTGCTCTCCTATATCCACACCCTCTTCACATAACTGTTCCATTGCAGACAGCGGGATTGTATTGACGGAACCTTACTCATACATTCCTCATTGCCAAAGCTCACCGCTGCAGAGTGCATTCTCAAGTAAGTAAACTTTGATACGGGCGTGCGAGATGTATTTCTGAATGTTGCATACAGATCTCTAATTACTGCCTATGTTGGAAACAGTGGGTGCACTGCTGGTCCGACTTCCAGTGACATATTTGAGGGATTATGATGTGGGTGGATTGAGAGCAGGTGAGAATGGAGATTCTACCTGACAGATAATTGTAATTATAGATTATATTTGTATGTGGTTGATGTTTATAATTGATTGTTTTGTGGAGCGACAAATGTATACATATCATTTAATAGAAATAAAATAAGCTAGTACATGTGAAAGCTAACCAGAGTGTACCTCTACGTACCATGACCGGCAAGGGTCACCAGGGTCGACCAGACCCAACTTGCCAGGAAACCCTTGCAAGGCCTGGCCAAGGAAAGGGTTGTACATGGTCAGGACCTCGGCATAAAAAACACTCCCTGATCAGTCTTGGTCAGGGCTTCCTGGCAGGAAGACGTTGACCTATATGGATCAGTGCAGGTGATACCTTGTTGGTTCTTGCCAATGACAGGCCAGATTCGTACAGTTTTCATGATGAGAGCGGCAGCAGGGGCCATCCTCATCACCACCACCAGAACGCACGGTGGTTTAAGAGAAAGAAGGACTCTGGTCAGAAGAAGGACAGACCCGCCAAAATTCTTTTTGTTGTTCAGCTGCGAAGGCCCATGATTACAGTCATACACTGGTCACTTAGACCCCAAAACACTGATTGATGGCTGGAATATTTTTTTCATGAAATGGCTAGAACTTTTTTTACTCAATGAATACTAGTACAATATATTGATTCTGAAAAAAATTGCCAAAGCTATACATAGAGAAATGATTGCTACAGAGGATGAGTTTGGTGAGTGTCCAAAAAAGGCAATCCCGCTCATCTTAGACCCCGGTCCAAAATCAGGCCACATCATCTCTCTTCATAGGTATCATCATTATTCAAGCTGCTATAATTGTGAACCTGTTCTGGAGATTCACTGGAGGGTTTATTGGCTGTTGGAATATGTTTTTTATGCATGAATATTGTTAACTTGATTACATTATGTAACATATCCTAATAAGGAAATTGCTATTGATTGAAGCGAGAATGCCTCAGAACCTGGTAAAACACTTCATAAAATAAAGACCAAGCATCAAGAAAGTAATTAAATATTATAAACTATTTTTAAGAATTTTTGAGGCTTGGAAAATGCATGGAAGATGAGTTTCGGGCCAGGGTCTAACATGACTGGGGGGGTCTAAGTGACCGGTGTATGACTGTACTAATAATTTCTATATTTAGGTCGAGTATCCGGACAAAAATGTTTCCATTCTTGGACAAAAGTTCATGCCGGAGTAGCATGCCGGCGGCTATCGGCACCTTTATCCCCTCACACGTCACTAGGTGGTTCGCAGCAGAACGATCGCGTCGAGTAGTCCAACAAAGAGGTGTTCATTGCCTACCGTCCCAGACGGACGTGCACTGCATAGCTATCCGTACAATTACGTGGTTCAAGCTGCATTGTGACACTCAGGACCGCTTTTTATAGTTATCTTTAGCTTTTCTAGCTATGGATAGCTGGTATTACATCCATTACCGTTGGCAATTGCCACATGCCGTCGGGATACTGACTCCGTCCACCGCACTCCCATATAACCGACGGCACAAAAAAAGTCGATGGTGGCGCCGAATTCTCCATGTGAAGGGATCTCGAAGTTGGAGGTGCCAAACCTATGTCCTTTCAAACATCTTGACTGAACTGTCTTTCCCGCTTCTGGTTTCCGATCTCCACACGCTTGGTCAAGCGAAATTTTCGTCGAAATACTAAAGCATCAAGAAAGGACGCTGAAGTCCCCATCTTTTGCATGTCTGTCATGTCCAACTTGTCTGCCGGGGCAGGCTCTCACAGCACGATACTCTCTGTGAAGCCCCCGACACTGTCTTCTGATGTCGCAATTGCCGCTGATACCAAGCAATTAGACGCGTCTTTGGAACGCCGAACGATGTTGTTGCTTTCTCTAGAGCTTCCAACCTCCATGCTCATCTTCTTGCAGGCGTCGAGTCGACTGGCAACTCTTGCCTTTACTTGGGGGCCTATACGCGTTATCTCTCATTGATAGGACGAACGTTGGTGCGGCAGGTCTTACGAGTCTGAATGCGGACCTCGTACGTGTACGTGCCCGCCGTTGCGCTTGCTACTCACGATTTCTGCTGGCAGGGATTGGATGTTGGCGCGCGCTACAATATCGTGTCGTGCATCTATTTCGTCCCATACATCCTTCTGTTCGTCTTTGCCTCTTCAAATCCCTTTGACGTGTTATACCCATTATCTTCGTAGTGAACTCCCCAGTAACATGTGCTTGCGCGCGATCGGAGCCCGTAATCTTCTCGCTGGCACTGTTATAGCTTGGGGCGCTGTACAGCTCGCAATGGGCTTCGTTCCCACTTGGGGATACTTGGTACTCTGCAGGACCCTTCTAGGCGTTTTCGAGGTATATAAATCACTCTCAAATCGTGTTTCGCTCATCTCGGTAACTTAGGCGGGCTTCTTCCCGGCATTGGTCTTCATTGCAACTACCTGGTAAGCCAGTCGAGTATGTCTATCAGCCTCATATTCATCGGTGCTACTAGGTACAAACGTGCCGAAGTTCAAAAAAAGTATGGATGATTGATGTCATCGGCTCTGTTATATTCTTGGCTGATCGTTTTGATGCTAGATTGGCTGCACTGTATATGACATCGATTCTTGCTGGTGGATTCAGTGCCATCTTGGCATATGCTCTGAACCTTCTCGATGGTAAAGGCGGCCTCAGCGGGTGGTCCTGGATCTTCGTGAGCACTTAAATCTAAGAATCATATATGTTTATTCATTCTAAAGGCATGTTTCGTAGATCATCGAAGGAGCGGCGACGATGATATTCGGGATTGCATCTTGGATATTCATCCCTGACTTTCCGGACAGGAATACCTTCCTTACCGCTGAACAGACTGCCCTGGTGCTGCGACGAATCCAAGAAGACCGAAGCGATGCATTGCCTGATTCATTGAGGGGAAAGGTGTTACTTCATCTCAGTGATTGGAAGGTCTGGATATTTGGTCAGCAGCTTGAGTCTCATAGCAGATACGTTGTTGTTCATAAGTACCAATGTAGCATTGATGTATCTATGTGTAACAGTCCCGGCGTACGCAATTGGGTTCGTCTTCCAAGTTTCACGTATAATTCATTGACTGACAACGCTTGGAGTAGATTCTTTGCGAACTTGATTTTGAGCGGGATGGGCTGGAATGTGGAGTTGTCTTTGTTGCTTGTAAGTTTGGATTTTTATAAGCTCATTGCTTTGCTAACGGCCGGACGGTCAATAGACTGCTCCTCCATACGTCTTCGCGGTCAGTAATCGGACCTCCATTTCAAACAGATTAGACTCTTATAGTCTCGTCCTGTAGGCTGTTTGTGTGATATCATTTGCGTGGTTATCCGACAGATACCGCATGCGAGCCTTGTTCCTCGCCATCCAAGCACTGATGACCATTATCGGCCTGACGTTGACGGCATTCTCTAACCCCCCGGGCTGGCGTTATACCGGTAAGTCTGATAATGAGGTTATTGACAAGCCCGTGAATACATGATTCACTCATTTGTAAAAACAGGAATATTTTTAGCTAACGCAGGCTGTTCGGCAAGTATTCCAGGGATTCTGGCATACGTATGCGTTTAGTCTTCCTCACTCTTTAATACTCATTTCCATCGTCAGGCGTCCAACAACATCACCTCGCACTCTAAACGGGCTGTCACGACGGCGATCACTGTCAGTTTCGGCGGAATAGGTGGGATCGTTGCAACCACCATATATCGACAACAAGACTTCCCTCGATACATCCCAGGGTTCGTTGCAACGATCTCCCTCCAGGTACTGTTATTAATTCTTCTTGGTATCATGACAGTATACTTCTGGTATGAGAACAAGAAGGTGAAGTCAAAGGGAGATGTGACTGATCAGGTCGGGGTATTTTTATATATTTTATGATTATGTTTTGGTAGGAATGGATCTATTATCTAATCAGATTCATTGTTTTGTTTTTCCAGGTCGGTAGCCAGTCTTGGATGCATAAACTCCAACCTTTATAAAATGGTGGTCGATACGCAAGTTCGATGTATTAAAGAGATTCTTGCTGTGCCTTCAGCTGGTCAATCCGAAGTTGTTCTCCATTTGGAATAACCTGCATTGTTCCGGTTAAGGTCTGCAGAGCTAGGTGAATACGAGAACTACCTGCACGTAACAGTGGTAGCAAATTGACCGAACAGAGCTCGTAGTCGTTTCACCGCGGGGAGTGTGCAGCATACGCGTGCTGCCGGTGTTTATATGCTTACTTTAGGCTGACTTCTGATACATCTGAGGCACGCCGACGAAAACGTTCAAGTGAATAGCCACTGGTATCAAGCTCAACACTGCTTTCCGATTCCTGTAATTATAGCATGTACACAAATCCTCCAATGTCTCCCTTCGACTTCACCTTCTTGTTTTCATACCAGAAATGTACCGTCATGACCCCAAGCATAACTAACAAGAGTATTTGAAGAGCGATCGTTGTGATGATCCCCGGGATGTATCGAGGAAAGTCCTGCTGACGATATATAGTAGTCGCAACAATCCCACCTATTCCGCCGAAACTGACAATGACCGCCGTCGTGACAGCCCGTTTAGAGTGCGAGGTGATGTTGTTAGAAGCCTGACCATTGAGGTGAGCTGTGATAGGCGAGGAATACTAAACGCATACGTATGCTAGAATCCCTGGAGTACTTGCCGCACAGCCTGCGCCAGACACAAATATTCCTGTCACGACAGATGAGTCATGGCTCATTGATAAACTCATGGTCGTACTCACCAGTATAACGCCAGCCAGGGGATTTCGCGAATGCCGTCATCGCCAGTCCGATAATGGTCATCAGAGCTTGGATGGCGATGAACAAAGCTCTCATGTGGAATCTGTCCGACAGCCACGCGAATAATATGACACAAACAGCCGCGAAAATGTACGGAGGAGCGGTCTGTTAAATGTTTCACGATGAGCGAAAGCGGGCTGATCCAGGTCGAACTTACAAGCAATAGAGACATCGGCAAATCCCATCCCATCCCACCCAAAATCAAGTTCACGAAGAATCTGTGTAAACGCTGCATCAGCTATGGGACTATCCCAAAAAACGGAGGACGAACCCTAATGCGTATGCTGGGACTGTCGCACACAGATACATCACAGCTACACCTCTATGAATGATAAGCACTGGAAATGAGAATCGAGATACTGACCAAATATCCAGACCTTCCAATCGCTGAGATGGAGAAATACCTTTCCCCTCATTGAATCGGGCAATGCATCACCACGGTCTTCCTCAACGCGGCGCAGCACTAGGGCAGTCTGTTCAGTGGTAAGGAAGGTATTTCTGTCGGGAAAGTCGGGGATAAATGTCCAAGAAATGATCCCGAAAATCATGGTGGCCGCTCCTTCGATAATCTATACCCGTACGCAGAAGTCAATAATCGCGGATGGGCAGCAGTATGAAGTCCTCACAAATATCCAGCACCACCCGCCAAGGCCGCCTTTGCCGTCAAGCAGGCTCAAAGCGTACGCCAGTATATTGCTGAATCCACCTGCAACGATCGATATCATATACAGCGCAGCCAACCTGCGTCATCAAGTCAACCGAAGATCAACAGCATCGATGACATAGGTCACCCATACTTCTTCTGAACTTCGTGGCGTTTGTACCTAGAATGCTGGTGAATACAGATTGAAGCGGGCCAAACGTGTTTGCTGCGCTCACCAGGTCGTCACGATGAATACCAACGCCGGAAAAAACCCCGCCTAGGATGAAAATACGTTAACTAGATAAATAATATATGTCATTCAGGGGTAATGGACTTGCCTCAAAAACGCCTAGAAGGGTCCTGCAGAGTACCAAATATCCCCATGTCGGAACGAAGCCCATTCCAAGCTGTACAGCTCCCCAAGCGAGAACAGTACCTGTAAGAAGATTACGGACTCCAACTACACGCAGGCACATGTTGCTGGGAAGTTCACTATGAAAATCAGCATGGAAATGATTATATACAAATCAAAGGAATACGAGAACGAACAGAAGGATGTATGGGATGAAATAGACGCATGATGCGATGCTGTAGCGTGCGCCGACATCCAAATCCTGTAAATCACAAGTAACCATCAACAATTTATTCCAAAGCATGTACATATACATACAAGATCATCGCCCATACCCGTTACACGCGCCAGGCCCATGTTAGACTTATCAATGAAAGCTAACGCGTGTAGTGTTCCAAGTAAGGGTAAGAGCCGCCAATCGATGCGACGCCTGTAAGAAATTCAACATAAGGTATGAGATGGAGGCTAAGAAAGCGACAGACATAGTTTTGTGTTCAAACGACGCATCGATGTGCTCACCTTTGTCCATTACGTCTAAATCGGACGATAGCGGCGAGGTCTTCACAAAGAGACTGGGAGAGGTTCCACCACTGGAGCCTGCTCTAGAAGGCAGGATAGACATGGCGGCACTGAAAGAAGATGCGGAGTTTCAGCATTGCTTTAATATCTCAAAGGGACTGACCTGTCATTACAATAGAATTTGATTGAAGATACAAGACTTCCATCGCAGAAAAGATGTATCCATGGAGGTGGAGGGCGACGTGTACCCACAGCAGATGCGACTTCATACTCTTCGCACCGTGTCAGGCGGAAAGAGATACACGGCTGTTGTCGTCCGCACAACAAGCACGAGTTAATTTTGCGCAGTCTTTTTACACTCCGGTTTGTATTATTGTATAGCTACCTAGGGCCCTGCCGTATCTGTACGCTCACAGTTTAGAGCTTGGCGAGCCGTAGATAGCTATGATTTCCGTACTGCCATGCTGTGTGAACGCTCCATTTGTTCCGTCGATGTTTCGATGTCTGACATGGACATCGGCCCGGTGCGATACCGATACTGCTAGCCACGGTTCAACGGCAGTACGGCTGCTTATCCTGGTGCTATGACACTTTGAAAAGTCCTCAATAAATTCGCTTCGGCGATATCACTTCAGTGAGCCGTTAACTACCTGTCTTTTCTTTCCCTCGTTCTAAAGCTCGTTCTCGTGTCGCGCGAGCGCAACTCTTTGAAGCCTTGGGGTAGTGCCCACTGCGGAGGAGCTTGTCAGTAGGACTATCGTTGCCCACGGTGTGACGAGAAACATCTATGGTAATTTGTTCGATGATCACCAGACGCTGCATGAGCGAGATATGGTGAACAACTTTGTTCTTAGTAGATGGCAGCATAAACTGAGATTTACCAGATTTGTAGCTCACACCAGTGACGCTACGGCAACATTCACCATGATCTAGGTCTTCAATGACGGGTCAAGGATAGTACATATTACGATGGAATACCACACACCATAAATGTCCAGAAGAACCCAAGGAAGACGACGGGCACTCTTGCACACGTATGAAAGCAGTGCAATTGTCTCTCGCCCAACCTCGATGATCTCGCATCCATCCAAAGTTACAGTCTCAAGTACTCCGAAGAAAGTAAGCCTGCCTAATGATCATATGATGCCAACTAACATTGGAACAGCCTCATGTTCACAAGGCAAATCAGAGTCCATTCGTCGCTTGGACGGGGACTCACTGCTGACGAATTATATCGATTGTGATATCGATAAGGCAGCTAAGCTCTTGGCAAATCGCATGTCAAAGGGAGTTTTGGCCGAAACGCCGAGCGTGTGCATGAGTCTCAGCCGCCTCTGTAAAGACAAACATTTCACCAGGTAGATGAGGAAGGCGGGTTGAAATGATACCCTTCTTAAACCCCGTAGGAAAGGAGAGACTGTGAAACTCATCGGAGAGGTCTATGCTCGATGCTCGATGTAAGCATATTCATCCCGGGTGGAGCTGCGGGGCATTTTGGGCACCCTCAAATAACGATGCTGCAGTCCAAGGCACCAATGTATCATGCTGGCGTCGATAGAGAAAGAGTTTGATTTGATAACATCGACGATCGTTGCAGCAATATGGCTAAATGAGTCGTCTGCTATAAATCAAGAAACTGAAGAGAGGTGCAGTGTATACACGAACCTAGTAATAACGCGGACACGCGTAAATATCTTCGAAAAGATATGTTGGGTTTGTCGACTCGTTACGAGGACCTATCGATGATAAGCTGCAGAAAGTTGTTTGGAAAAAAAAAATCCCCAGCTACCGGCGCAACAAGGACTGGCGAAGAACCAGGTTGCAAAAAGATGGCCGCCAGGGAAAAAAAAAAAAAAAAAAAACAAAGGCGATCACCGTCTTCGTGCACCTAAGCAGCACCACCAAACAGCATTCCGTAGGCCATTCCACAAGCGCTGAATTCATATTGCGCCTGGGCATACACATAGGAGATACCCATCGCAAACGGAGCTTAGCTGAGGTGGCGAACACTGACGAAACCATCGAGCTGCCACTTAGGCCAGAATCCATAGAGGAGAGCAGTATACCAGCATGTGCTGATGAGGCCAGTGGTGCTGGCAGCTTCGGCCTCACGGTAATGCCTTAAACTCGGGGAAGCATTATTTGTAGCATGCTAGCAACTTCTGCAGCTGCATTAACCCCAATCTGGTCTCAGCACTCTTCATCGGCAGCCATTCAGTCAACATCTTAGAGGACAATAAGGAGACAAGAGAACGGATTGTATGCCAAGGCACATAAGAAAGGAGGTAACCGTCGTTGCGAAAGAAGGATGATTGATGGTAGAAAGAAAGCCTGAACTAGCCTGGAATAGGGGATTAATCTTTGTTTGTTTGGTGGAAGCCTTGTCAGGTGTGCCGTTCCGTTCCGAGTCTGCATGGCCGAAAGCTGGCGGAGGGACTTCTACTTTTGGCATGATAGTCGCTGTGACGGAATTTGCATGCGAACAACTCAAGGGAGATGGTTAGGAGATGGTCAGGCCGGGGTATTTTTATATATTTTATGAATACGTTTTGAGAGGAATGGACCGCGCCAAAATCTAGTCATAATTCATTTTTTGTTTTTCCTCGCCGGTAGCCACTGTCTTGGACGCATACACTCCATCTTTGTATACAACAGTGGTCGGTACATAAGTTCGATCTACCAGATAGGATCTTGTTGTGCCTTCAGCTAGTCAATCCGATGTAGTTCTGCATTCAAAATGATCCCCCTTGTTCCGGTCAAGGTTCGCGGAGCTAGCTGTAGACTACGCAGACTACCTACTTGCCAGTGCTCCCTACAACGGTAGCAGATTGACCGAACAACAGAGTTCGCAGTCGTTTTACGTCGGGGAGCGTGAAGCATACGCGTGCTGCCGGTATTTGATATATTTGGGCTGTATATGTTTTTAATATGCTTACTTCAGGCCTGTGATACATCTGGAGCGCACAGTGAAGTGTGTAAGTGAATTACTAGTGGTATTAAGTTCAATATAGCTCTAATCCATAAAATTATAACATGTACGTAAATCCTCCAGCATCTCCCTTAGACTTCACCTTCTTATTCTCGTACCAGAAAGATACCGTCGTAATTCCAAGCAGAATCAATAACAGTACTTGGAGGGCAATTGTTGTGATGATCCCCGGAATGTATCGAGGGAAATCCTGCTGACGATATATGGTGGTCGCAACGATCCCGCCTATTCCACCGAAGCTGACTGTGATCGCAGTCGTGACAGCCCGTTTAGAGTGCGATATGATATTGTTTGAAGACTGGACATGTAAATGAGCATTGGTATAAAGGAAGGATACAGACATACATATGCCAAAATCCCTGGAATACTTGCCGAACAGCCTGCGTTGGCCAAGAATATTCCTGTGGCGAGATAAGTAAAAGGCCGCATGCAGTGCCTCATAGTAGACTCATCGCCGGACTCACCAGTATAACGCCAGCCAGGAGGAATAGCGTATCCCGTCAACGCCAGTCCGACGATTGTCATTAGTGCTTGGATGGCAATGAACAATGCTCTCAAGCGGAATCTGTCGGACAACCACGCAAACAATACGACACAAACAGCGGCGAAAATGTACGGAGGGGCAGTCTGTTAAATGTTTGATCAATAGCAACGCAGCTGGTCGATTCAGTAGAAACATACTAGCAACAAAGACATCTGCAAATTCCATCCCATCCCACTCAAAATCAAGTTCACGAAGAATCTGTGCAAACGCTTCATCAGCTATGAGACTATCCCAAAAAATGGAGGACGAACCCAACTGCGTATGCTGGGACTGTTACACACATATACATCATGGCTACACTTCTATGAAGAATGAGGCACCGAAAATAAGAGTAAAG
Source organism: Armillaria luteobubalina (assembly GCA_030435615.1). Classification (NCBI taxonomy): domain Eukaryota; kingdom Fungi; phylum Basidiomycota; class Agaricomycetes; order Agaricales; family Physalacriaceae; genus Armillaria; species Armillaria luteobubalina. The sequence continues at coordinate 272,969 of JAUEPU010000039.1, forward strand.
ATGCTGACCAAATATCCAGACCTTCCAATCGCTGAGATGGAGAAATACCTTTCCCCTCATTGAATCGGGCAACGCATCACCCCGATCTTCTTCAATGCGGCGCAGCACCAGGGCCGTCTGTTCAGCGGTGAGGAAGGTGTTCTTGTCTGGAAAGTCGGGGATGAAAATCCAAGATGCTATCCCGAAAATCATGGTGGCCACTCCTTCGATGATCTATACCCACACGCAAGGATCAATAAACAAGAACGTTCTACGGTACGAAGTTCTCACAAATATCCAGGACCAACCACCGAGGCCACCCTTGCCATCAAGAAGACTCAGAGCGTATGCCAATATAGAGCTGAATCCACCCGCAACGATCGATGTCATATACAGCAGAGCTAATCTACACCATGAAGTCAGCGGAAGAGGTAATAGCATTCAAATCGTAGGTTGCCCATACTTCTTCTGAACTTCATGGCGTTTGTACCTGGTAATGCCTGTAAATACCCTTCAGGCTCGCTAAACGTGATCCATGTGCTCACCAAGTCGTCACGATGAATATCAATGCTGGGAAAAACCCCGCCTATAATAGTAATACGTTAAGCGGATAAAGTGCATCTTTCAATGATAACTGGCTTGCCTCGAAAACACCTAGAAGAGTCCTGCAGAGTACCAAGTATCCCCAAGTGGGAACGAAGCCCATTCCAAGCTGTACAGCTCCCCAAGCAAGAACAGCACCAGTAAGGAGATTACGGACTCCAACTGCACGCAGGCATATGTTGCTGGGAAGTTCACTATGGAAATTCGTATTTAAATGGTTATCGATAGATCAGAAGTATAAGTGAGCACGAACAGAAGGATGTATGGAATGAAATAGATGCATGACACGATGCTGTAACGCGTGCCGACATCCAAGTTCTGTATATCATGAGCACCAACCAATATATTTATCCAAAGCATGCATGTATACGTACAAGAGCATCCCCCATACCCGTTACACGCGCCACGCCCATGTTGGTCCTATCAATGAGAGCTAACGCGTAGAGAGCTCCAAGTAAGGGCAAGAGTCGCAAATCTACGCGACGCCTGTACGAAATTAAACATAGGGAATAAGATAGAGGCCAAAAGCGACGTACATAGTTTTGTGTTCTAACGACGTATCGATGGGCTCGCCTTTGGCCGCTACTTCTATATCAGATGATAATTGCGGGATCTTCCCAAAGGGAATGGGAGAAGATCGAATATCGGAGCCTGTTCTGAAAGACGAGATGGACTCCATGATGGTACTGAAAGAAAATGTGGGATCTCAGCGTTGCTTTAATATCTCAATATTACTGACCAAGCATGAGGTTGTCAGTACAACGGAGTCTGATTGAGGATACAAGGCTTCCATCGCAGAAATGGGCGACACGGGTCTACACAAGGTGGGACTGGGTCAGACGGAGAGAGATACTACGCAGCCCGCACAAGTCTGTTTACCCTCCCGTGTGCCCTATGGCATGGCTACCTAGGGCCCGGATGTATCTGTACGCTCCTTTTTGATAGCATTGCTAGCCATACATAGCTATGATTTCCGTACTCCCATGCTGTGTGGACGACGCAGCTAGCTTCCATTTGTTCCATCCATGTTTCATGGACGTCGGTCCGGTGCGAAACCATCGCCGCTTGCCACGGTTCATCGGCAGTGCGGCTGCTTAGCCTTCTGCTATGACACTTTGAGCCTTGGCTTCAGCATTTATCGCTTCAACGAATCCTTCATATCGAAGAACCGGTGGAGAATACCATAGTTTACAGCCATGAAGCTTGAAGAGCAATCGGTACTCCAAAAAGAACCAGTAACAAGTGTGACGTATAACAACTGAAGCCCCGCTTGCACCGCCACCGAGAAGCCCGTGGATATCGTAGACCGAATCCTGTATACACAGGACTCGGAGCCGAAAATAACGACAAAGGAACAAAGAGATATCAATACCACATGTACAGCACAGAAGGCAGCACAATTATTGAGCCCAGCTCTTGCCCAAACTCGCTGATCTCGCATTCATCGAAGGATACAATCTCCAGTCTAAAGAAGAAAGTGATGACCATATGGACTGATTTACAGCGCCAGATTCCCAAGGCAGGTCAGTCAATTCGTCCTTTGAACAGGGACTTACTGTTGACAAACTATGTCGATTGCGAAGACGGCGAGGCTCGTAAGAAGAGGTTAAAGTTCGATATACCCCCTTTTTCCCGGGTGCATTCTTTGAAACGCCTTGCACCCCCTCAAATTGTGATGCCGCACTCCAAGGTGCCAAGGTATTATACTGGCGTCGATAGAGAAAGAGGTCTAATTTAATGACATCAATGAGACTATTTTATAGCAGTACCGTTAAACGGGTCCCCTGTTCTTGGATTAAGAACACGGGAAGAGGTACAGCATGGACACAAACCTGTAAATTGTGGGCATATTCGGAAACATCTTCGGGAAAAAATGTTGAGATCGACACGGGGTAGGTGAATCAAGAGGAGCCGTACATAATGAGACTCAGAGCAGCTGCTTTAAAAAGAGAGACGTACGACTCACCGTCCAACGTCGCAGCGAGGACTCGGACTGGCGAAGAGCCGGGTTGCAACAAATTGGTCATCACACGTAAGATAATGAAGCTGGCCATCCTGGTATGCCTACCCAGAACCACCAAGAAAGATTCAACTCGACCATCCCAGAAGCGTTGGATCTATTGTGCCCGGATAGTGACTAGGAGATACTCAGGGCAATCGGAGCTTAGCTGGGTGGCGAACACTGACGAAACCAACAAGCCAGCGACTATAGATGGCAGACTCGAGAGCGTGCACCGATGAAGCCGGTAGTGCTGGCAATACCGGCCGCACAATAATTCTTGATACTCGAGAGAGCATCCATGGCAGCCGCATTACAGCTCTTTTCATTATTGTGCGGAATCGCCGTTTTGAAAATTCTATGTGGTCTTGTTTGGATCAACAGGTAGCCCAGTGCGAGCTTGCATTTTTCTGAACACAGTTCATTGTTTCCCATCCCACCCTTGGTCCTTTGATACGTCTGACCATCAATGCCATGAATAGTACGCAAGAGCATATTTTGATACATATCTACTCAGTACAGATTCGCTGCCATGTAGCCATGAACCTTTGCAGTGAGCTACATCTACACCTACTTCGATGTCAACAGACATGCACATTTTGAGTCGAGGCAGTTTTCTGGCAGTGGAAAAGAAGGAGGAGAAAGAATGAGAATCCCTTGATGCTCAAAGTGTTCTTCTAGGACCACGACTGGCAACAGTGCTATGCAAAAGCTGAAGCAAGCATTCAGATTTGACATGTTTGTCATGCATCCAAGGTCCCGTTCATACGATATGTTGGGTAGATGGTGTAGGTACAGCCAGTAAGTATCTTCAGATGCAAAAAATTGGCATTGTAGCATAGGCGGGGACGTTCAGGGGATAATATTGAGGGACTGTGGTGGGAAGACAGAGAGCCGGGACCGTCCGATCCAAACATGAGCACATAATATTTTCAAAACGGCGATTCCGCATAATAAGTAAAACAGCTGTAACCTCCTACTGTACGTTTGCGTCTCCGTAGATACACGTACAACGTCGATACACCGAGAATTCCAAAATATTACAAGGCAGAGCCGACGATTTCACTAGCAGTCTGGCCTTCGAGATGTGGAAAGGGCATGCGAGAAAGGACGTAACTGACATTGCGAAAGAAGGATGGTGGTGGAAAAGAAATGTGAAATCGTCGGGTACAGGGGGGTTAATCCTTCTTAGTAGAAGCCTTGCCGTTCCGTTCCGAGTCCCCTGCCCCACAGATGCCGAAAGACGGCAGAGCGGACTTCTAGTTTTAGTAAAACTTTTAGCGTGAAATTTCCATATCGTGATTCTTATTAAAGTAAAGTGTGTGCACCTCATTCACTGTCCGACCTTTGCTCTACTCAACGAATCGCCGATGAACATTTAACTGAGCATAGGAGCACGTTTATGAAGATACCGAGAAAGAAGCGGAATACAGGTGAGAGTTATTATGTAACAAAAAGCTTTTCCCTGATGATCCCACGGCAATCCCATGGCATTGCTAGGGCTGTCAGTACCAATCCCAGACTAGGGCACATTTCCTGCCACCAAATCTAATCGCTCCTGCCAACCCCCGAAGTGGGTGCCGAACAAATAGTCGGTAATATATACCACGTTCACGCCTTCATTTTCTTAGACTGTTTATGCACCACACTAGAAGCCTCTTGTCAGCTTCCGACATGCCACAGGGAGGCTATACTGTCCATATTTTACAAAAAGTCCCTATAACTATAGGGGACCGAGTTATACAGAATTCCCTATAACTATAGGGAAATCAAATTCTACGTATCCTTCAGAACCCTACAGGATAGGTATCCTCTTGCAGGCCCCAGGCCTACCAGCATGACCAGGGCAGGGTGTCATCACACCCTTCCCTTTGATGGCTGTTGCACTGCCACCCTCTCATCTGCTCACTGTCAGGGTTCCCCGCCCTCCCTCCCACTGTTGCGCACTTTTCTTCCTTTTTGGGAAATTTGCTTCCTATGCCTCCAGAATACTTGTGGGCCTTATTCCCGCCCTCCCGCTTACTGTTTAGGTCCGAAATTAGAGATATAGGGTCTTCTAAAAATATATAATGGGTTAGTAAGCTGGCCCCGCCCCTCCCACGCCTCTGGATGCTGGATTCGGAATGGGGAGACTGGATGTAGTGTGGCAGTGCAGCCAATTGATGGGATCAGCCATCAATATCAGTCCATTTTTAGAAATACTTCGGATTGGAATGGTTTCTGGGCACTGGATGGGCCACAGGATGGTACTAGGATATGCATAAATATAAATAACCTTGGATTTAGTCCTCTGGTGATGTATGGGAGCCACAGAGAAGGGGTAAAACAGCTAAAATAGTGAATAATAGCGAAAAATAATGGATATTTTGCATTTGGGGGGTGCTGCATGCAGTGGATTGCTTTGAAACCTTCACAAATGTGTTCTGTAGTCCCATATGTCTCTAAAAAAAGCTTTGTTTTACTTGTGGGGCTCCAGGATTGATATAAAATAGTGAGAAATAGCGAAAATTGGGGGGGAATTGTGTGTGGGGGGTGCTGCGTGCATCTGATCGCTTTGAAACGTTTACCAATGGATTCCGCGACCTTGAAAACCCCTAAACAGCCCCTGGTTATATTTGTGGGCACTCAGTATCGATCATCAAATGGGTATTACAGTTTATGGGGTGCACATATCAAAACTCCCATTTCCAGGCATCGGAAAACTTCGGAGTTACTTCCAGTAGACTGCTAGACATTTAAAACCCCCAGAAAAGCCCAGGATGGCAATCCAGCAATGCAAAATTCCTGATAAAAAGAGTGAAACTGAATATTTGCGAAATTTCATATAGCTCGCATTTCTGAGTGTTAGGGAAGGTCATACTGGTACTAGATATACGATATATACCGTAACATATTGTGTACAAAATCACAGGGGGATATGAATGGTACTGACAGAGATATAAGCAGATCTTTCCAAAAGTGAGGAGAAGCACATTCCAGATCTCGATGTTCCGGTCATCTTATGGGCTGGGGACTATCAAATTCGGATTCCTTGACCAAAAAAACACTAGAGAGACCTATCATCCCTGGAGCTTATTTTTACTAGTAGACAATTCATATACAGCAGTATATCTTGGTGCATAAGTAAAGCACACTCTTTACCTCGGATTCTAGACACATGAACCCCATGGATGATAGGTGGCCCTACTGCTTTTTGGGTCAAGAAATCCGAATTTGATAGTCCCCAGCCCATAAGATGACCGGAACATCGAGATCTGGAATGTGCTTCTCCTCACTTTTGGAAAGATCTGCTTATATCTCTGTCAGTACCATTCATATCCCCCTGTGATTTTGTACACAATATGTTACGGTATATATCGTATATCTAGTACCAGTATGACCTTCCCTAACACTCAGAAATGCGAGCTATATGAAATTTCGCAAATATTCAGTTTCACTCTTTTTATCAGGAATTTTGCATTGCTGGATTGCCATCCTGGGCTTTTCTGGGGGTTTTAAATGTCTAGCAGTCTACTGGAAGTAACTCCGAAGTTTTCCGATGCCTGGAAATGGGAGTTTTGATATGTGCACCCCATAAACTGTAATACCCATTTGATGATCGATACTGAGTGCCCACAAATATAACCAGGGGCTGTTTAGGGGTTTTCAAGGTCGCGGAATCCATTGGTAAACGTTTCAAAGCGATCAGATGCACGCAGCACCCCCCACACACAATTCCCCCCCAATTTTCGCTATTTCTCACTATTTTATATCAATCCTGGAGCCCCACAAGTAAAACAAAGCTTTTTTTAGAGACATATGGGACTACAGAACACATTTGTGAAGGTTTCAAAGCAATCCACTGCATGCAGCACCCCCCAAATGCAAAATATCCATTATTTTTCGCTATTATTCACTATTTTAGCTGTTTTACCCCTTCTCTGTGGCTCCCATACATCACCAGAGGACTAAATCCAAGGTTATTTATATTTATGCATATCCTAGTACCATCCTGTGGCCCATCCAGTGCCCAGAAACCATTCCAATCCGAAGTATTTCTAAAAATGGACTGATATTGATGGCTGATCCCATCAATTGGCTGCACTGCCACACTACATCCAGTCTCCCCATTCCGAATCCAGCATCCAGAGGCGTGGGAGGGGCGGGGCCAGCTTACTAACCCATTATATATTTTTAGAAGACCCTATATCTCTAATTTCGGACCTAAACAGTAAGCGGGAGGGCGGGAATAAGGCCCACAAGTATTCTGGAGGCATAGGAAGCAAATTTCCCAAAAAGGAAGAAAAGTGCGCAACAGTGGGAGGGAGGGCGGGGAACCCTGACAGTGAGCAGATGAGAGGGTGGCAGTGCAACAGCCATCAAAGGGAAGGGTGTGATGACACCCTGCCCTGGTCATGCTGGTAGGCCTGGGGCCTGCAAGAGGATACCTATCCTGTAGGGTTCTGAAGGATACGTAGAATTTGATTTCCCTATAGTTATAGGGAATTCTGTATAACTCGGTCCCCTATAGTTATAGGAAATTTTGTAAAAAATGGACACCAAAGGTTGCCACAGGACCCCGGACACAAACTCATCGACGTCTTTTCGCGATGCTCCCTGTGATCTGTTCCTACAGTGACTTACAAAGGCGGTTAAACTCTCAACATCGAACCGGTGAACCTAACACTTTCCGGGTAAATTCAGCCGTCAATGACGTTCGTGTCTCTTCTTTTGCTGTATCAGTGAAGCCGCACAAAACTCGGTATGTTTGCGATTTCATGATTATTTTTTGCTGATGGTGCGACTAGTGGGGCTTACACCAAGTGGTGTCCGCTACACACCTCCAATGTATAAGACATGGACCAGTATTGCAAAGATGACTGGAACCGTGCGGAGTGGTACGTTTCAGTCATGGTGTGTAGACGTGCCCATGCGAGTTTTCGTATCAAATGACTGCAATGGATTAATAGCTGAAACAACGTTCGCGGGCAAGATTACCATCCATCCAGTTCTATATCTGTGCGGCCAAAGTTTAAAAATACATCCACCTATAAATAGACGACCAGTCTCTCGAGTTTCAAAACGTGAAAGCAATTTTTTACAGCGGATACCGCCATTATTGGCATCGACGCAAAGTGGTGGGCGGGGGGTGCCTACCCGACGAAGCCGAAAACTCTTTCCGGTCCTGTGTTTAAGTAGATGGCTATACGTTGTCGAAACATCCCGCCGAGACTGAAACGTTAGATGTGATCGGTGTCGATCACGACTCATATGTGTGTCATTTCTCACGCATGAGGCATATAAGTATAGACCAAAGTTCCATTGTCCACATTCTATACCTCTACCACTACCCTTCCATGATGTTCACGTCAATACTATTTGCACTCGCAGCAGCTCTCCCCGTCTTGTCCTCGGATTCTCTTTTCGTTTCCCAGGTACCCAGTCCAATTGACTACTCCTCTTTCGAGGCTGATCACACATGGACAGGCTGTCTCCGTCATGACCGGGCCAGGCCAAGTCAAGGGAACTGTAATCTTCCAGCAATCCAGCGTTGATGGGCCCGTTCACATAACGGGTTCCATCCAAGGCCTCGATCCCTCGTCGCTACGGGGTTTCCATGTCCAGTACGCACAACGTCTCTACCTTTGTTTTATTCTAACCGTTTCGTAGCACTTCTGGGAACCTCACTGGCGGATGTGACTCTACGGGAGAACACTGGAACCCCTTCAACACCACGCATGGCGGGCTCCAGGATCCCAAGGATAAGAGACATGTAGGCGATCTCGGAAATGTTAAAACCGATGCAAACGGTGTTGCGACTTTGGATATAACTGACGATATCATGTCGCTCAATGGGCCGCTGAGTATTGTTGGGTACGTTTTTTTCCGCCAAATCAGAAGAAGTAGTATGTTGACGAAATTCTGCAGACGTGCTATTGTTGTTCACGCTGGCACCGACGACCTGGGCAAAGGTGGAACTCCTCTGTCGCTTATCAATGGCAACTCTGGAGACAGAATTTCGTGTGGCGTCATTGGTACGTTTACGTTGAGGTTTTTGAAATCTTTCTGACGAGTAAATTCTCCAGGACTGTCATAGTATCGACTATCTAAACGGACTTTATATGTTTTATGAATATATCACTGTTACCCCCATGTCCTTTGGACATTTCCTTTTTAAGTCATACGAATTTTGCTTTGGAGCGTTTTAACGCCATGAAAGGCACTTCCTTTGTTCGGATTGTTGTTCTTCAGAAACAATGCTTGATGACAGGTCGCAACGTGTTGGGAGATGAAATGCTTCTTTCTTTAAAGCTGGGGTTCGTTTCTGTGTGCATCTCACTCTTCTTCAGCCATCATGGATAAAACGAGGAATCCTGCAAGGAGACTTCGAGGAAAGCCGCCAGTTGTACACGAGGCTCCATCACCCATTCCTCGTCTGACTTCGTCACAAAATCACTACACGGATACATCAGAAACTGCAAACGAAATTACCAGACACCGCTCGCGTCCTTGTCTCTGCGGAATTTATGGTTCGGGGGGATGCAAGTGGCAATTCTTCTATCCGTACCAGATGATTATTGCGATACATGAAGTCCTGCAGGCGCAGGATATTGTTGAACGGTTGCAGTAAGTGATGTTATTCTTCATTCGTTGCTGATGTTCACGAACTCGCGACGAGCAGAGGTCCCCCTACTCCACCTCCTAAACCGAGATCCGATACCCTCACGGGCTTGCAAAAGAGGACATTCTTTGTAACCCCTTCACGCACAAACGAGGATCCGACGTTTGCTATCATCAAATCGTCTTCTTATTCGTCTCCAACCCTTGAGGGTGGCGCAGGTCCTTGGGTGGAGAGCCAAGGTGATGGGAAGCTTGTTTGTTTTGGATGTGGTTGTGGATATGACTCTTCTACTTGGCCGGAGCATCGTGATTCTTGTTTGGGAATAGACGACGCGATTTTGAGATCTGTAGTCGATACATGGGAGATTGAGGCGAGGGTGAGAATGCAGTCTTGAGCACTCCGGACATGGTATATAGATTGTAAAATATACAAGCACTCAGTGGGACGGAGTCTGGACAGTTCGGTGAAGTTTGTTGAAAGGTTCAATCACTGTTGTCCATCGCGCCTTCCTCGCGTCGCGTGAGTGGCGTGCACGTGACTTTATTTGTATTCTGATTTGAAATTAGAACGACATTCATCTTCATTCGGGACCATTACCACCACCACCACCCTCAGCGACCCTTTCGGCCGGACTCTGTGGTCTGAAGTAGTCCAAATCTCTCAAAGCTGAGCTAAATTCAATACCTCACTTGCACATTGGTGTTTCGACTCGGACATATAACCACAGATGCCACTAAAATCTCGTGCGTGTAATCGTGGCGTTGTACAGTACAAGTATTATACCAATCCAGGATCCATTCGAAGTATCTTCCTCGCGTATCAAGGACCTTCTACACTCTGATGATCCCCTATTGGAGGTCGAGAAGGATGATTTACGTGAATTGGTTGATGAATCGCGCTCTGCTGTAGCAGCCTTGGACGAGCAGATCATTGAAGCACGCCAGACTCTCGAATACCTCATTCAAAAACGACAAACTGCATAATCTGACATCCAAGAAGCCACCATAATTCTTCATCCCATGCGTTCAATACCCGACGACGTCCTCACCGAGGTCTTCCAGCATTGCGTAGCCTCTAGATCGCACGATTCACTTGATCTTCGCAATCCTCCGCGGACATTATCATATGTCTCCAGAAGGTGGCGAGACCTTTCGACCTTTCCCTTTCACTTCTGCGACTTTGGACAACTCTCAGTCGACTTCCGCAAATATGAAGCACTCAGCACGAGGACAATCCTTACGCGAGTTGCACTCATTCCCGAAAGATCTATGAACATGGATCTATCTGTAATGTTGTTGTCGCAGAGAACCATATCTGACCATCCAGCTTTCGTGCTGCTAGACCTCAGTGCACGGCGGTGGAGAAGGTTCTCCGTTTCTGTACCGCGTTTATGTCTTCAAGCGCTGCCTGGTGCTTCCTTCACCAGGATCTGCGAATTATCAGTCTCGAGACCTAATGGAGATGCTGTTGTCGCTCCGGTCACCACGTTCCGGACAGCAAGTTTTGTTCGGTCAGTCGTCATACTCAGCGATGAAACGTCCAACTCTTTACCCCTTCCCTCGTCCACCATCGAAACGTATGTCTGCACTTCTTTTACGAGAGGTGATTGGGACTACCTGAAGAACCTCACAGCTTTGAAGTCGTTAAAGCTCCAGGGCCGGAGTAAAAGGGCCGCGTTTAATCTGTCAGAACTCCCTCAAATCACTCTCCCTACTGTCACATCCCTGCGCGTTATTGAGGAAAGTGATTCAGACGCGGGGATAGCTGCCAAGCTATTTCAAACCAATTCCCTCGTCCTACCTTCGTTGTCCACGTTGGGTATCCATTTTCATTTTCTGTACGATAGCACTCCCTCCTTTCCACCATCTCAACTTCTGAAATCTCTGACTACACTCATAATCCAGAATGCTATGCATAGCGCCGCCAACACTGGCCCAGCGCTCCGGTTTCTTGATACCATGGCACATGTAAAGAAGTTGGTAATCGATGGGCGATGTGGTAACGAGTTATTCCAGGGCCTCACCGTGCGGCCCGAGAAGGATGTCATCTTACCGAATCTGCTTGTTCTTCAATTACTAGGGCATCGTCGATGTTTCCCTGATCCAGTCTTCCTGGACTTCCTTGAGTCACGATGTCGACAGGATTGTGACGTTGGCGGGCTTGGAGCAGTCAACAAAGAGCACCACAACGCTAGCCAGTCCAGACCGGTATTTCTTGAGGAGATTGATCTATCTGAGGTGCAGCTTGTTCCGTAGTACATAAGTCGCCTGGATGACCTTCGCCAAAGGATGAGGATCGTATATACTTGGTAATAGAAAAGCAGGTTTCGTTGGTACTTCTGTCTGTTATCTGTTTCTCCTCGTGTTCCTGCCCATCTTCCTAATCATATTGTGCTTGGAATGATCCCAGAAACGAATTGCTGCAGTGAGAACAAAAACAAAGCACCGGAAGAAGCAAGAGAAATGTAATCATATTGAAGCTATAGTTACAAAATAAAGACCAGAGCTACGAAATAAAAGTCTATAACATCAATTGTTCGAATCAAGGACTTTGCCGCAACAGTCAGAAAGTCTTAGAGATCTTCCGCTGGCGTATCATCGTATATCGTGCAGAGTTGATCCCATTGATCTAGATCTGGAAATTAAGACGACAACCAGCCGCAGGAAGAAATCGACATACCAGTGGGGTTGATAGTGGAGTTCCAGTCCTCTACAGCTTCCGCAAAAACAACGGCGAGTCCGCTACCAAAGGAGTCATTAACAATTTGACCAAACAGTTCATTGGAATTACGCACGCTTCCAAATGCCAATCAATGTGGCTACATTAAAACAGGCCAGTTAGAATGTCCCGATCAAAATAAGTGAAAGCCAACTGACCAGTGAAGGAACCATGGTCCAGGATTATCAGTTGTGAACCGAATCGTAACATTGTCTCCCGCGCTACCGATGTTGACGACGTCTCGTCTCGCGGGATTCTCGTAGTTGTAGACGGTACTACCAGCACTTCGGATGACATCGAAGGTGTGCTAATCCCAATTGATTTTTGAGAACAAACAGAGAATAAGATTTGAACGGGAGCTTACACCGTGCAGATGGAATGGGTGCTAGAGTTAATGAAGTTAGATAAGATAGCATATTGGAGGGCGGCGAAATTTACCCCTCCACCAACGACACCACCGGGCATAGAGATTTCGATTGTAGAGTTCACCGGAAGCGGGTACACAGAACCCTCGGGAAGGAGGTCATTAGCATCCCGTGCACCGCTCAAAATCTGCAAAAGAACCGGTGTTGTCGGAGGAGTGAATGTTGCGCCATTGACGGTGAATACTCCGGCGGTTGTCTGTATATTCTCCTAGGTTAACGAGGGCAAGAGATGACGTAAGAAGTGGATACGCACGAAAGCGAAGGCTAGGTTAAGTGCGACATCAACACCTCCAACTTTAGGGGATCCGGGCTATCGCACATTTAGAGCAAGGGTAACGATGAATGTGCCTTAACTTACGGCTCCTGGATTCTCGAGAGGCTTTCATGGGATGTTTATCAGTCTCGATGGGAATTGAAGGCAAAGTCAGAGGTACGCACCACTAAGTCGGTCTCGTTCATTGACAGCACGCTTGTGAAAGCTGCAGTGTCGGGCTCCACACTATCGGCACCAGCGTATCGGAGGATGGCAGAATTGATACCGCCTTCGAATCCCAGCGTACCAACACTTGGGTTGGCGCGGATCCCTTGAAGTGGTGACGTTAGAGTGCTTTATCGTGACGATACGGAGTGACATACAGTAGTTGTCAATGTTCTGGTTCGCGTTCAACTGGATCATACGTCAGTGCACATACTGTACTCCTGAAATGAGGTTGAAACAGACAACAAATGAATACCGTTGGCCTGAAAGGGGGGAGAACAAACATGTGTAAGCTGGCGGCTATGTGAACAAAATGACATAGAGAACGAACCAGCAAATATCTGGATTTCATCTACGGTGTACGGGACATGGTTTACACCGTCGACTTCGATAATTGTCCTGTGAATCACAAGTCAATAGAGAATAAGGGAAGGAAAAACTGTATCTTTACATCAAGTGGTTCTCGATAGAGAATGTGAATGCCGCGTCGCAGCCAACATTGAGCATTCGAATGCGGTATCTGCATTCCACCATTAAGAGGAAAACTTCAGGCAGTTACAGAACGCCTACCGTGTTCCCTTCACGACGTTTACAATTGCCAAATCGTGGCTGGGGTCCTCGCTCCATCTAGTCCGCCAGATTAGTACTCTCTTCCAAGTCCAAGACATGAAATCAACGTACCGACCCACGCCGTTAAAGAGAATCGCGTCCGGGGTACTATGATATCCGTCAGTTGTCACGTCTGCCTGATGCTAGGCGAGAAAGAGACTTACGGGAAGCCCAATTGCTTAGCGGGTGTATGATACCAGTCCGACAGAGTCAATATGCTAGTACTGTCTGCGACAAGGTCATGCTTCAATATAAACAAAAATATATGTCAACGTACCATCATCAACATCATACAGATCGGCGTGTGGATCATCAGGGTCGTAGATAATAAATGGTCCGCGAAGTCCATCACAGTATTGAGTAGCTAGAAATGATGGTTATCTTCTCAAGAACATGTAACGAACTTGCTAGGAAATTCGTACACAGATGGGAGTGATACCAAAATGTCCCTGCTTGGTCGGTGGAATCAAAGGTGTACAGGAATGAATCTCCTTTCACGATAGGGCACTAATTAAGATCAGCACCAAAAATGAAAGATATTGACGACTCCGGATTACCTGGTTCACAAAAGCAGGTCCGTCAGCCCAGTTAGTTCCTTTCTGGAAGAGACCGTGCCAGTGCTGGAGAAAGGCATGAGACGCGGAATTTCTCAGGCAGACCTGGAACGTACGATCGACGTGCTCTGCAGAATCGTGTTGTTGTCGAGCTGGTTGACGACGTTGATTTGGAAAATATCCCCCTGGACAGAATATTGATAAATTACGATATAGACGGGCGGCTGAGAGACTAACCTTGTTTCCTGTGATGAGCGCGCCATCTATCTGCGAATTTGCCAATGCACCGAGGCGTTCAAAGCCATCGGGATTGACATTTCCATTGGAGACAACGAGATCTCCTACGGGACCGATAGTTCCTTGCCGTTGGCCTTGAGAGCTAGCGAGAAGGAGAGCAATAGTGAGGAGAGAAGCGAAGGGAAAAGCCATTTCGACTTGAAAAACACAGAGGCGTATGTCCTCACTTTATACCTGTACTGAAATGTGTACGGGAGCCGACATTCGGATGAGGCCTTCCCACAGACTGTATTTATTGTGATGTCCGTGATGCTAGCCCCAGGCACATCCAGAACTTAGTTAGTAAACATAAGAAAAATGGAGCTGTAGTTCTCTAGGCCTCGATATCGGTGGACAAAATGGTTCGGGTAAAAAGCCTCACTGCCCAGTGAATTGCAATGCAGCCCCGGCAATCCCCCGGCAATCCAAAATGGCTGTACGCCACATGGATTGCCGGTCATAGGGTAAATTCGAATGTCTCAGGTTATGGAAGGGGTATCCATGACTTTGCTGTTTGTTCGGAAGCTAGACCGCCGCTTACTGTAACTAAAATCGTGAATATAAGGTCAGAGTGAAAGACCTTACGCGAAACGTCCATTGATGAGAAATAGCTCATCGACATGGTCCGCGTCAAATGACCACATGAAAACTAGTACGAGCCAATTCTGCCGGAGAACGCGTCATGATGTGACATACATGAGGCTAGCGCTAGTGATCCGTCGGTAAACATGACAAAATGGGGCCTGCTTCTCCAGACCTCCGTTTTGGTGCACGATACGACTCGCCTAATATGCCTCCGTCGAAGGGCGAGCAATCATCGATACGAAATAACTATATGGCACATAGGCACATAGGAACAGTTAACATCCGATCCCTCAGTATTACATGGTGACCTTAGAACGTACACCGCTATTAAACATCATGTCCAAGACTTGAGCTTGATATTTCACCAAGACCTAGATTGCACTTGGACTTGCTTGTTTCGCGGTCGGAGTAAAGGACAACAAAGAGATGTTCATTCAATGTTCACATCCCGAATGGTGATCAGTGTTAAATAAGTCTCATAGATGGAGATGGCAGACATACTGATTATTCCGAAATATCATTCTGGAGAACTGTATTGATGCCCACTAAAGAAAGGGGTTAAGCAATTTCTCAGTCTACGAAGAAGATCTGATTCTAGGGTCAAATGCCCCCGTGCACCAAAGGCTGGAACGGCTTGTAAGTAGGTACAGCGCTCATACGTCCCGTCTGATATGAAAGGAGCACCATTAGTTCCTGCCAGAAAATCCATACGGGAAGTCGCCTGTTTCAAACGCGTCGAGTCAGTAACAGCATTGCGTCCAAGAATGTAAAGGCTACCCGACCTGCTTGGCATTTTCGCTGACAAAAGACGGCCAAGTCTGTTATCAGGGCGTCAGTTCACATGTAGGCTTCTGTTCACCGACTGAAGTGCTTAGAACTTCGCGCGCCCATCGCTTCATCGGATAGAAGGTTTCAAAGGCACGTTGAAATGCTACAAGGCCAAAAAAGGGGAACCAGATGACCTGAAATTTAAGCAACGGAATGCTTTTTTCAAAGTTGTAGTTCGCTTAACGAAGTGTTTACAACTCCTTGAAACGGAGAAAGATGCATCTCAAGGGAAAAGAGCCGTTGGGGGCTCTATCTTGACCTGCACTGAAGCTGAACTCGGCATCAAAGGCGTCCGAAAGTTCCGCATTTGGTCAAGTTCAAAAGCGTTCAACCTAGACTTACCCAAAACAGCGGAACGCCAAGCCGGAGGATCCATCTTGTAAAGCATAAAGGAGCAATGCTCTGAAGTGTGGGAAATAGCCACACTGCTCTATGGAACACTACGGAGGGAGAACGCACTTGGAAGAACGGCAGGCTGCAGGGGATGACTGTTGAAAAATGCCGCTGACAAGTCTGGTATCGGGACGTGAAGGAGGACGGAACGCAACAATTTTTTGTAAACTAGATTGTGAGTAGGATGGCGGTTGGTAGTTGAGCGGAGCGCGTTGTTTGTCTCTGTTGCTTGATCAATTTAGGGGCGTTACTTACGTAAGTCGAAGAGCAGGCTTGCAAGGCTCTTGCCAGGCTCCGATAAATCAGTCGTTCAATAGTCCTTTTGCCCCAAGCTTGTTACTGATGATCTGTATCATGTATATATTTCTGCTTCTATGAAGCCTCGCTAAAAACGGCGGAAAAACAGAACCCATCATGCACCGCTCGGGACGGAACACCAGGGAGGGGAATTCTGTTCTGATGAACAGTCAAAACGGGGAACTTGAACTTGAAGTGCAGTAGCGTGGAGATTTTGGTTCTTCCTATGTCACCGCTTCTTTCAAAGCACATATGCTGGCGCCGAGGGCGACGATTAGACGGAGGAAAATCCCGTATACATAATTAATTACCAACTCTCAAGCTGTTATCCGATGACTCATTTGAGTCAGTATCCCAAGGATGGGACAATTTCTATGCCGTAGCTCATAGTTGGATACACGAACGCCATTCATAAATTCGGAAACTCTTGCATCCACAGAGCTCCTCTTTGTAATGCTGATGCCTTAGAACAGCGGTGTATTTTTTTGGGCAGCAAGTGCGTGCGAGATACAGGAATTCATCACGGTGACAGGTCTGGTATCAAGTCGCTAATGTCCCACACAAATGATCTTGACAGGCCCTGGCGGTTGAAACTTTCAAACATGTGTCACTGCTGATTGCCTAGGACGGCTCATATCTGATCCTCAACCTCCCCGCGATGGTTTAACAGCATTCCTCGATTTGATCGACTGAGAGAGTGGGGTTCACGGCGCGCCGAAATCGACAGGCCTCGGCCTCTGTCCTAGATCGCATGGGCGAATTTCCCGCTTCAACATTGGATCGAAAATGGTACACCATGTACTTCAGTTGTTTTCTTGGATGAAGTTCAAATAAGGGATGGCATCCATCGTCAATCTGAACTTTCTCAGGTGCTGTGCTAATCACTTGATGCCGATTCGATTTCGACTCGTAATCACCATACAAGCATCCGCTGTACTTCATCTCGGCAAGTTCAATACGACGCCTATTAACCAATGCCGATGACCCTTTCGTTCATCCGAATATCCGGATTGGAATCATAGCATGTGCCAACCTCCTTCTACACTGTCTACGGGGGACGCTTGCTTTAGCGCTACATTTCCTTGCGACGCTCTCGCGGATGAAATCGATTATCCCAGCTGCATTTAGCGCAATCGTTTTTTTGTATATCGTAGAATGATTCCGGTCCTGGTAAGGGCCGATCTGCCGTTCTACAATGGATTGGAATTGAGAACAGTGCTAAATAGTCATCTACATTTTCACATTTGCGGGAAAAAAAGAGATTCGAGTATTACACCTCTCGTTCCTGGCACTTTTAGTCTACCTCCCTTATAACAACATGCTGTTGCTAAGAACAAGAATCGAACATAGATACATTACCCTTATACAAACTGAACGAGCCAGTTTGTCAAGGTTGCCGATTTGACAGGGCCGGACGACGTAAGTTTTTCACCGCCTCTCTTCTGATCCAGCTTCCACGTCCGACTCGTCTATGGTACCTTCACGCTGGTCTTCGGAATCACGTCTGAAACGAAGGGACGACGTCGATGAGATACTCCCATTCCAAGACTCCTCGGGCCGTGCATGCCCAGCGGCGACCCGTCCGACAATAAGTGTCGGTTGCAATTCCCTATCGTCATATGTGAGATCTGGGACAGTGAATAGTAGAAAGAGAAGACACACTCGTGCGGAAGAAGCTATTACATCAGCATACGGCCCTCCTAGGCTCTCCCGAGCGACAAGAATGACATACACAAGCAGGGAAACGGAGTAGATCAGAGCGGATTCCACGATGATCTCAATGACATCTCTGTATAAGCGAATGCCCATCCCTCCTGGGCCATGGCTGACGGAGACAATACGGTATATGATCAGGAGAGTGCAGAAGATAGTCGTGGCCATGAGGAAGGATATGTACAAAATGAACCATATAGCAGCGCTTCCATAAAATAATAGATCCTGTGTGGTATCCGGTGTATCGTGAATGAGATGATACGTTTCCACGATCTTGATCGCTGTATTTCCCATCAGTTCGGGATGGAGCAAACCCAGAATAAACTATACCTGTTCCTGTCAGAGTACATGCGATGGGTATGAGTACGACTAACCATCTTCGTCCCCACACAGTCCAGCATCTCCAGATCTGAGAAACCGTCAAATCTGGACAAGTTCGAGTCAGGTATTGACGAACCAGGGAAATATCTGCGAGGAGAGTGCTGATCCCACCGGCAACACTCACTACCCACTGTGCCCTCGTGAATGGAGGTGAGGAGTTTACAAGTGCAACAAATACGGTCCGCAAGTTCTGTCCGTTTTCTACGAAGACATAGTGGCCCAAAGACCATACAAACGAGACGGTCAACATATCTAGACCGTAAAGGCATAGAATGACAAAGACCATGGCATAACTGGCTAGCCCGCGGTCTAAGTCTTTGGCGAAAACTTCATCTTGTAAGCGACTGGTAATAAACATTTTGGTGGAGGCTCACGTACAGACCGACCATAATGCCATAGCGAGGATTCCGGTATATATTCCTGTAAGTTCCAGGTTTGAGTTAGTGTGGACTATACTCGGGATTGGAGATATAATACCGCCACAAAAAGCCCACAAAATGATTTGGTTAAGATAAATATTGGTGACTTGGAATATCATTTGTATATCTGTTGAAGGGAGGTCTGAGACTTCTGTTGTCGCCATCATCTTGTTAAGAGTAGGCGTTAGTAATTTAGGAGGGGCCATCGACCTCAGAGCATACACCTTTAATACCTTAATGGTGCTGCATGCTGATTGGCTTACGCACATCATGAGAGGGCCATGCATTGTCCTTTCCTGGAAAAGCAGCTGAGACAGTAATCGAGGTAAAAAGACTGAAATAATACCGTGTATTTGAATCTAGGCACTGATCTGACTATATCCTTGTGCGAATCGGTGCCATACCTAACATGGAACGGCGGCAGCATCTCTTAAGCTGTGAGGACGACACTTGACTACCATTCGAAACTGCGATCTTGTTACAACATCAAGGGAGCCTGAGATAGGCGCTTTGGTAAGAAGATGTCGTGAAAAAGATCCAATCGAAACTTCGCCATACATTGATTCTCCGCATTGACTGGGATCGCCGTAAACGTATTTTCGAGTTGAATCCGTAAATCTTCGTATGGGATTGCGAGCTGAGATCTGAACGGAGATAAGTACTAGGAACATAGAGGCCTATAATGAAATGTGCGGATCGTAGTGTGCCAAGTACACCAAGTGAAAGGAAGATAGTAAACAGATCCGGATTTGCGCTTCAGGATATGGTTCAAAAAAAACTCCAGATATCACTATCACCGCAGTGGGTGCGACAGTTCTTTTGAGATGATGATCAGGAGCGCTCTGAGAAGGCAAGGTTGACGAGATGGCGGCTAGGTGATGATAAAGGGAAGCAGAAAGGACAGCCTTATTTCAATGGGACGTAGAGGTCGAGCTTTCCATGGGTGTACATGGTCTATCTGAGGGATTTCTTTACCTACCCCACCTTGCTGGTAGAAATTCTAACGATCACAGTCATGCGGAATAGTCGACTCCAGGGGCATTGAAAACCACAGACCCTGATGCTTTAGGGCGAAGGCCATGCACTTTGGCCTCGCCACTGTTTTCAGCCAGAGAGGGATATACGAAGAATCCGGTCGCAAAATGTCGATACGATCGTATAAACATTTTTACGTATAGAACGCAGGAGATGAAGGGGAAGGCAAAGAAACAAAGGGGGCGTAGCGTTCGGGTCCTATGAAAATGAACGCGGATACAAGACAGTGACAAGAGAGAGGGGCGCACGAAGAAGAGGAAGAACCAGGGCTCCCACTCCATACTGGTAGAGAAGGAGACCTGACTAGTGGCGATCCTCGCCCATTTGAATGACACCCGAGAGTCACGAACGAGGCGGCGTGAAGAAGCAGGATGCACGAAGGCGGAGAAAAACTCGCTGTTGGGTGGCGCGGCGATCAAGCCTTTGACTCCCGAATGATAGACTGGTGAGGTACGATACAGCATCGAGGAGCCTAGTGGGCATCGGAAGGTCACAACATGAGCCTTAAAATCTACGAGTGGAGCAAAATAAAAAAAGTACATTTTATCCATCACCGCCACCTTGATCGACATTGAAGCATTTTTTTTGGCTCGGTTTGAAGAACAGATCGTTAGGCGAAGAAATTTATCATTCAAGAGGACGCCTTTCCTAGGCCGCAGACGAACGGAACGTCGTTGGAGAAGATTCTAAGGTGATCCAGCAATGAAGAAGCAACGGGACGCCCTCAAAAAAGCGGGGGGCCACATCGGACCGAACCGGACATTGCCGAAATCGTCAAATCACTTACGTAAAATTGCCTCTCTTACAATACAGATCATTAGTGTCCTGTAGGGCTCATACCACCCGACTCTCCTGATATACATGGTAACCTTATGGGTGTAAGTGCTTCTCGATATTCTTGTCTTCTTCAGTTTCCTTCAACCTGGGGAATTGCTGCATGTTGTTGTACCTACAGTTCATACAGCATGTCGCGAGCCAACCTTTAATGTCCACGGTTTGCAAACTCTCCATTAATTACAGTGCAAGTAAACTTGCAAACTCCCCAGTAATTACCATGCACTCACAGTTTGCAAACTCCCTAGTAAACGTCAACTGAGGGTTTATATAGTCCCGTATCCCCAAAGGGTCTCGCCCCCTGCTTTCTGATCATCGTGTACGACAGCGATGACAGGTAGCAACGTTCCCCCTGACGTATGCCTGTTATAGACCCGGATCTAGAATATAGATACAATCTCAGATTTTTTCTCCAGGAACAGCAAAAAACGGACCAGTCTGCAGAAACGAATCTGGCTCGGCTTGTGACTTGTTTTTTGCCAACCGGCAACTTCTGTAATCCTGAGTCTGTGATATATTACCAATTTTTGAAGTGTTCAATAAGGATTTTACAAGCTATGTGCCCGCATAGGAGAATGAAGTACCTGTAAATGTATATACCTGCTCTGTAAATCAGCCTCTGTCACAAGAATCATGTGTCATGGAAATCACACATCACATAACACCTCTGCCAGCTCACCCATCCTTGCCGGCTTACCTACTGATTCACAGCCCTGCTACATGTCTGGTTGCTATTTTTTTTTCATTATACAAAATATTAACTAACCTATACAAGCTACAGACCCTTCAAACCAAGAAAAAATGAAGATTAAAAGCAAAATGGTGAATGTGTGGTGGTATGTATCCACCAACTGGGGGCCCAACAGGAAAGCTGAGGACAGGACATAGCCATGCCATCGCCAAGTCCAAGCGCATTGTTGATAAGATCAGATGGAGGGATAGTAAAGCAGGTGCATCGTCTCCTGCTCGACATATTCGAATATACTGATTTCTGGCATTGTTAGACCTGCACCAACAATGGATCGAGATGCGTACCCCCCACCAGATTTTCCACCAACAACAAGGTGAAGCCATGATCTGGGAATAGGGAATCACTAGTGAATGGATGGGGTCAACATCGAATACCAACAAGATAGCATGACTGTACCTACCATTTTTTTTCACTGAAAGCCCAGATAATTCGAAATAGTTTGTGACAATGTTATGGAGATTTTTTGAGATTTTTTTGGGGCCAAAAATAGCGCCACAGCATCGGTTAACACTGGAAAAACCCATGGATGATGTTGAGAGAGGTGGGGTTACCAAAAACGGAAGGGACGGATCGGTGCCATCCTTTTCAGCACCAGTTTCTGGAAAGAGACAAAAGATCAGTTCCTCAGAGATCTCCGAGATGCTGAGATGCTGATGGCATCGGCATCTCGGCATCTCGGTGAGACTTTAGAAAGCCTTTTTTTTGTGTCAGCAATTATTCCACCACTACAAAAATCCTTACCTCGAGACGTAACCAAGATCGTGATGTGACAGTAACACATTTGTGGTGGTGGTTGCCTACCTCACACAGGGTTTACCTGGGAACTGAAATTGAATGGAATACCCAGGCAAGTAGGTGGGCAGGCAGAGTTGTCTGATTATCTGTGGGAAGCCTTAGAGATGGGTGCTCCAATGGTGTAGTCTTAGTACAAACCTGTTGACTATCTTGGGGAGTGTATAATGAGAGGGTGATCACTTTGCACAGAGGCAAGAATGGCTGGGGAAAGGTTATGCCTAGAGCAGCTAACAATAATGGTCAGAGAATGTGACATGGCATATCTGAGCGGCTGCTTACCATGAAAATGTCATAAATTCAGAACATTAATTCAGCCTTAGCATTGCACAGAAGAGAGGCTTTCGGTAATTGCACCAGATAACGATAGGGTGGTCGCTTTGTGCAAAGGCAAGAATGACCGGGGAAGGTTATGCCTAGAGCAGCTAAAAAAATACTGGTTAGGGACTGTGATGTGGCATCTTTGCACGACTGCTTACCAGGAGAACATCATAAATGTGAAACAGTAATTCAGTCTTAGCATTGTGCAGCAGAGACATGAGGACACGCCAGATACAATTTGATGAGGAGAAAATTCTTGAGACAAAAAGACAAGGTCTGTGTGGCAATGGGAATGGAGAGGTTTGTGACTGTGACATAGCCTATCACCAAAATCGAACAATGTGACACTGGTTGATCTCTAAAAGAGAAAGGAATGAAGGATGTCCTCCTTCCGATATTTTGGGCTAGATTATCTACTTCTCCTTTAAGTGCAGGAAGGAATCCATAGTGAAAACACGGTGGTATTTTTTGGCCAACTAATATGATGTTTGTACCAAGGACATATAGATGAGAATAAATAAGGCAACAAATGTGTGGATCAACGAGAATGACATGAGATGAGTAAAAGAGTGGATGCTGTGATGTTGGTATAGAATCAACAGTATGTAAGGAGATATGCAATACTCCCAATGATGATTGAGATGGTGAACACAGCAATGAAAGACCAAGAAAAATCAAGAAACATGAGACAGGTAAAAGAGTGGACGCTGTGATGTTGGTATAGATCAATGGTATGTAAGAAGATACGCAATACTTCCAATGACGATTGAGATAGTGAACACAACAATGAAAAACCAAGAAAAATCAATAAAGGACTTCCATGGTGCCCATGGTGAACGCCTCATCAAATGCAGCCTGAGCTGCAATGCGAGTGCCAAGCCAAAAGTAACATGCACACCCAACACTGGTCACCAAGGAGCTCACGATCTGCCTACAAAGAAATCAATGGGGATTTAATGTTAACGAAAGAGGTGGCCTACCATCCTTTGAAAACCCCGACCGAATGTCCTTTCACAACAACATACCAAGATCCATCAGGGCCCGCCGAGGCCCCTGGCTGAGGTTGACCAGGAGCATATGCTGGAGGAGTGACAGGGGCAGGTGTGACAGAGGCAGGTGCGGCAGCAACATGTGGCAGATGGGCTGCCGATGGAGAACCTGTGCCATCCATTGTCATGTAAGGTGAAGAGGCAGAACATGTGGCGGGTGCTTGACCAGTAGCATGAGCCGGTGGGCCTCTAGATGTCGTAGACACCACCAAAGCTACCATAGTCGGAATGGCTGAGGCAGCAACTACATTGGGAAATGTGCAGTTGCTGCAGTGAACAGCTAGCAGTGGGCTTCCTGCCTGACCAACAGGCGCAGTCATCGGCACAGGGTATGCAGTGGCAGCTGTTCAGAGATATTAATACAGTGACCAACGTCAAACCAAAGCAGACTTATGACCCATGGTCGAAGGAGAGATGCTGAGTGCTGACAATGCAGCAGTGAGTTGCTCATAAGAGAATTGCATCATTTTCTTTACTGTTGTTGCATGATGTGGAGGGGAAGAACTGGTTGATTAAAATTGCGTTAGCTTGAGTCCTTTTATATGATTCAGGGTAAGGGACTTCACATATTCGGACGAGTTGGTAAATTCCCGTATTGAAATAATCGGGTCTTCGAGACTTGGCAGGTTGGCGGGACTTTGCATGTTCTCCTCTGGTATTGGTGGGACTTTGCAAACTCTCGCATTGGCGGGACTTCTATCTGCTGTCGGGTCAGTGCCACTCCATATGTCATTACCAGTTGGCAGAGGGCCGAGTCCTTGAGACTTGGCAGATTCTCATCTGGTAGTGGTGAGACTTTGCAAACTTTCGCATCAGCAGGACTTTGTAATTTCTCCCGCTGTTGTCATCACTCCTGTCCACTTTACCAGTTGGTGTATGGTTGAGTCCTTGGGACTTGTGTCCACTGTCATGTGCTGTGGACACTCCATATGTCAGTACTTGTACATGCCAGTGGTCAAGTCCTAGGGCCTTTGTAAGTTAGCGTGTCTGACATTCACACAAAATACGCAAAATAGAATTCGAGCCTAAGTTTTTCGTCCTTCAAAACCGGTGCCACCAATCACATGAATAAGGCAAAAAAAAATTCTCACCATCTCACCGTCTCACCGTATGTTGATGTGATTGCTCTGGGAAAAAAGTTAACTCACTTGTAGAGAACAATGCCGAGAACACCCAAGATCAAGAAGAACCAGAAGAAAACCAGATATGTCCATGTCAATCCAAAACCAAACACGAAGCCAGTGGGAAAACAGTGGAAACCTCAGAATCATACCCAGCTTGGAAACTTGGCATTTTTTGCTGGCAGTACATGAATAATGACTGTAGTCGGGAATAAAAACTGAAGGTTTTGGTAGGCAAGAAGAGGGACTACTCAAACACTGAGTACGATGGGGACGTTGGGCACGGACCTTGGGATGACGAGCCATCTGTGTGTACCGAACCATACATGGACAGTAGATGGACGACTTGGGCTCAATACCAATTTCTCAAGCACCGTGTCCCACTGCACGATAGAGCCTCTCTTGAAAAAAACACCAGCAAATTCATGGAGATCATGCTGAATCTCTTTGCTCACCACTGGCTGCCCATACATGGCAGCGCCTTTATTGACCCAAGTGGAGTCCCCAGAAGAATGCCTGTAGTCCTCAGAAATGTGAAGAATTCCCCTCCAGACACGCCATATCCTAAAATGACGAACGGAGACCTTGATCTGGGCCCACATCTGGCACTCGATGGGTGCTTGATAATCGGTATTTTGGCGAGTGACACTAGGCTTAAGCTAGGGATTGTGATGCATCAGAAACAGGGCGTGAGTATCCAGCTGTCTCCATATAATGTGTTCTGACCACTGTATTATTAGCACATCAAACAGTGGTTCTACAATTACAAAAAAAAAAGGTCTGCGGGCGTCAAAGTCGTCGTCAAAGAGCAGAGCAATGGGAAATGCATGCCCCACCTGGATCACATTTACTTGAATATGTTCTTCACACCAGAGTGCCTGATTGAAGAGGTCACGGATAAGGCCATGGTTCAGGGTACCAAGCAGAATATTGACATCATCAGCAAAGTGACGATGGAGGCATGGGCGAACACCACACCAGAAATCAGGGAAGAGGTCATGGAAGAATGGGAGAAGAGAATAAAACAGCTTGTGGCTCTGAGAGCTTGTCGTTTCAAAGATATCATCCTAACTGAGGAGGAAAGAATACAGTAAGTTATCGTTTTCAAGTTGATGATCTGATTCTCACTGCATTATAGGGTGATCGAAGGGTTGGGGGTTCAGCTGAAGAAACAGTTCGAACTAGAGACGTCCCTATCAAAATTTGGATTCGTCATTGTTGCTGCTGGATATCATCCTGGCAAAAAAAGGATGGAAAGCTATAGGTGAGTCCAAGATGTAATTGACAAGATACATAGCTGATTTCATAGTATAGCTGGGAGTTCAGGACTGAGGATAGCATGGGGAAGACTTTCATCAAATCCTTCGACAAGGCCGCAAAGTCAGGGGTGGTGCCAGGAGGCCAGAAAGGGGACAGACGAGACATGAAAACCTATTACGGTTTGCCTTTGTTGGCGTATATGCTCGAATTTGAAGGTATGTGTCTTCAATCTTGCACTTGGATTCACCAAATCAAGAATTAATGGGGTGTTCAAGCTTTGAATGAAAGGCAGCAGTCGGAGCTGTTGGATGCCACCTCATCAGATGATGATGACGATGTCGATGACATTGTGGCAGGAAACGTGCTTCCTCTTCATGGAACATCGATGGTGGCAACAAATGAGGGTAGTGTCGTAGCAGGAATGAATGTGCCTCCTGCTAATGACTTCGACGATGGACCTATTCCCAGTGAGCTCCTTCCTGAACCTGCTCTGGCAGATTCTGAGATGTAAGCAGACTCGCTCAGTGTCTCTTTCTGGTGGGCCCTTGTACCCGCAAGTCCTTACTTTCCGAACCCTCAAGAAAGATCAAGTGACTCTTATGAGCTATCACAATTTAACTCAGAAAATCGGCTCCCTGTATATCATGAAAGTGTGCCTTGTGACATGTTGGTGGATAACGGGAACTTGAACTGGTCGAAAGTCTTCTCCCAATGGGATCTCAGTGGGTCTAACTTTTTTAGCCCTAGTCTCAACTACGCATCTGGTGCAAGATCTCCTTTAGCCTTCCTTAACCCCTTCCCTGTTGCACCGCCCTTTGTTCCCCCCACCATCATGCCATCTGTCAATGAAATGGAAATGATGGAGGTCGAGAAGATGTTGGCGCCACTAGCAACAACAACATGCCAAGAATGCACCCCACCAGATCGACCAATGGTCCTTTCTTCCAGGGCCTCGAGTGAACAGGCATCGCTCTCTTCCAGCATTGTGGATGAAAGGGCGGCCGTACCTCTCACCTTACAACTGTCCAATGAACGGGCATTGGCCATACTCCACCATGTTCCAAATGAAAGGGCGGCCACACCTCTCCCTATCAATTCCAATAAATGGGTGGCTACACCCAATGAATGGGCACCAGCGCCTGATATTCCCTGCCAGCCTTGAAACTGTAAACCGACAGGCTCTCAAGAGGTGAGAACTCTTGTCGACACCGAACAGCTGACCCCTGATTGGCTACTCGAATATTTAACTTCCATGCGGGATCCCACTTTTGGCGATGATTGGGCAAAATTGCTGGTCAAATGGGAGCAACTCGAAAAGATGCTCAGTAAAGCCAAACTTACAGTGCATGACACAAGTCTTTAGACTTAGGTATATCTCATTATCTTTACCGAAGGGGAAATTCTCGGCATCTAAGAGACTGCCAAAAGCTTTGCTTCTATGGGCAGATGGCCCATGCTCATTTACCAACCCTTTCATCATTATGGACATCAGTCAATTCAGTGATGGCATTGTAAGTTGGTGGAGTATCATTCAACCAACCTCGAAGCGCAGTGCCACAGAAGGCCAGCCCATATCTTCTCATAAATCACTGACATGTCTGTGCAAAGGAGGTCAGAATGGGATCATGATGGTGATATTTGGCCTTTTTTGGTGGAAAAAGAATGTAGATGATTTGTTGCAGTGGCACAAATTACTGACAGGCATCAGTGATACTTTTGATGTTCTCCTTCATGGCTCGGGTTCTGGAAGCCGTCACAGTGATGAGCCTTGTGGCTCTGTGCACTCAGAATTTGTGGGAGCATACAACAATTTATTGATCTTCTCTCTAGAACAGAATCATAGGGAATTGATGATTGCATGTTCAATGCCAGTCCGAACGTCCAAATCCATGCAATGCATGTGAAGTTAGCGATCAATGATGCATAACTCAGTTCACATACGAGCAATCAGCATCGGCCAAGCAGATTAGATACCAATGATATATGTGTATGACACAGCAAGTGTTCTGTCACAGCACATGACCACACCCATATGGTCAGATGGCATATCGGTGCATACACAGTATATGGCTAAGGTACTCGTAATGCAAGGCACTACAAGAATGCATGAATGAATACCGCATATAGCAAACAAGTTCATGACCTTGTGGCAATAGGACTGCAACCCTAATAATGTTTAGCAAGGCGCAGTTGCCGCTAGGACTCGTTAACCAGAGACCAGCATAATACGAAGGGAAACAGTAATACAAGTACATAGCATAGTACTTGTGTCACAAACAAGTTCGCAAGGAGCTGTAAGCGAAGTACTGTGGCTGACTATAGTAGATTACACATCAGAATAGAAAATTAGTATAAAAACACCGTGTATGCAAACTAGAACAATAGAATATTCTCAGGAATACTGTTCCCCCACACCATTAAACCCACAAAATCCTACATATCTTCGCTAAGAAGATACACACCTAATGGTTCAACTGATACACTAGTGTAACA
This sequence comes from Armillaria luteobubalina, assembly GCA_030435615.1. NCBI lineage: Eukaryota > Fungi > Basidiomycota > Agaricomycetes > Agaricales > Physalacriaceae > Armillaria > Armillaria luteobubalina. The sequence continues at coordinate 301,483 of JAUEPU010000039.1, forward strand.
AACAAGTTCGCAATGAACTTGATTACATTTGTGCATAGTATTGAGTTGTACTTGTTACCTACTAGCTTCATTCTATAAACCAATAAGGGGACGTTCCCCTTAGTTGGCATTCTCCGACCTCTATACATGACTAGTACACTTCAAAGGGTAATCTGTAGTAGGATTATTGCGCTTTAGTTACTAACACTTACAGATACCATTCCTAATAAAAGGAACAATACCACTAAGCGCTTTGCCTTATAGAATACCATTATTACAAGTGTAACACAACACAAACAAGTTTGCGACCTTGTTCCAACCATCTCACTACTTATTGGAACCACTGCCTACACTTTCCTTATAACGAAACAAGCTAGCGAACTTCTTTTCCTATAGAAGTTGCCAGCCGAAACCCTAGTCTATACAGTAACGACTTCTTGTTATACCCTTAGGAAGGATAGTCATTGCACAGAGGTGCCCAACTAGACTCGCTAGAACCTACCTTCATATTCTGTAAATGGATTCCACAAACTATTCAATGGTTTAGTTGTGTTTTCTGCCCGCAGGAGTTTTTAGGTTCATCAGCAGTTCATAAAATCATTTCTAGCTCTTTTGTATCGTATTTAGTTAGCATGTACAATTACAGTTGATATGGAAGTTGGCACTCATCCTGTTTCTGGCGCAGGTAATAACTAAGGCTCTCTATCAATCAATTTCCTCATATGCTCTGTTACTTGTGTCATACATCATCACTGTTTCCTCAGCAATCTAAGCTCTTCACTGCAGAATACAACCAGTACTAGTGCACTAACTATCGTTGCCCTGATATTCTCTCTTGCTATCAACCGGACTGTCTGTCTCCAGGACATCTGTGGGGCAAGAGGTATCAGAGCTGCGTTCGGTGTCCCGGTGTTCAGTACTATAGGAGGCCATAATCTTTGCGTGCTTCCCTCCATGTGCATCCATCCATGGTTCTAATACCTGCCTCTGCTGTTAGTCACTCTGAGCAATCTAGGATAGAGGATGTATACTTCTCATAACAAGCGAACACTCTCTTGGTAGCGAGCTTCTGAAGTGAAGCGTTTATCCAGGGCGGTGTGGGGATATGCTTTTATGTAGATCTTCAAGAACCACTGCCACCAAAGCTCGTAATGACCAGCATGGATTGCATCCAAATAACTCGAATGGTATTGTTTGAGTAGGTCTCATTTATGGAGGTCAAGGTGCATACGATGATACTACAAGTGATGAGCAGGCGCCATCTCATAGTCGAAGGAACATACCTCCATGCCAGGATCTATTAGGTCATGCATAACTGTTCTACCATACAAGTCAGTAGAGATGTTGAAAAACCGAGAAACAGTTCACACTGGTAGAAGGAAAAGGAGCAGAAGGCATGTGTTATAGGGAATACAGTGCCCTTTATATATGCGACTTGTGCCGGAAAAATTAGGTGGCCGGAGAGATTAACTCAATGCGGTGAGATTAGCTCAATGCGGTGAGATGCCTAGCAATCACTGGCATGAGTTGACTACTACTGTGAAAATACTGACATTCACAGTAGTCAATCAGTATATCTTCTATCACAAATAAGTGACTGTCGATGCCCAGTCACTCCCATGCTTTACAATCATTCTAATATAGGTCTGTTCCAGTTGCTAGCTACTATAGACAACTTGAACACCAAAGGTATGCTTTACAAAAAATAAATTTCAATGGAGGGGCTAATCCATGGTAGATACATTCACCATAAAGTTGTTTCACAGCTGGAAGGAGCAGATAGAGGCCAGTGTATAATACAGTGAGACCATCAGATGAAAGAGATCGAGCGGTAAGAATGTGCTATAGAATACTGTTACCGGCACTCACTTTCTCTCTTACCATGCCACCACCTAGAAAATATCTCACACCTGAATCAAAGCACAATTCAGTGCATGAGAAAAGTAAATGCTATTATGAACGGTATGCCCTAATATTCTGTTGTGCAGACTCAACTAATTTTTCTGCACAATATTGCAGAAATAAGCACCGGATCCAACTCCGTCACAAAGCTGCCTACGATGCCAGAGCTTCACAGATGACCTTGTATGTCCTGAAAGACATTATCTAAGTGTTCGCTCTCACCTTCCGACAGAGCTGACAATGACCCTGCCATCGTGAATGTCAACCACATCACCAGAGTTGGAAGGACTAATGCACTTGAAATTCGAACAAGGTAGGACGCCCTATTGATAAAGTCATTGAGATACACATTATGGGTCACACATGCAGGACAAAACACAGGAGACATCAAGCCCAACCTTCTCCTTTGTCTAACAATGTCCCCCCACCACCACCTGTACCTCTTACCGACTCATTCCCCAAACTGAGCACAGAGGTGAAAGCACTTCAAGATGAATTCAACTCCTTCATTCGGGGCATGTCTATGCATAAATACGTAGAGTGGCTCTTGAAGGCTTACTTCAAGTCAAACTCGCGACGCCAGGGACAGATCGGTGTCTTTGCTGACCTGCTGCAAGACCTGTACAATCTCCAGGGCGCTTACATGAAAATTCAGGATCGGTCTCTTGAAGCTGAAGGTCTGAGCACAAGGCACAATTCACTAGTACAAGCAGGTAGACCTATCAACAAGGTCATCAAGTGGGTGGATGATTTTTGGCGTTACGCTAGTGATAGTCCAGGGAGCTTATGGCATACATACAACGCGAGACAGTTGGCGTGGCAAAAGGATACTATTGGTTAATTATTGTCACTACAAAATGATAGTGTCCTGTCAGTGTACCTTGCTTGCATACCCTCCAGACTGTTCATTGCCTCGCATAACAAGTCTTCGAGCCAAAATATCGACTTATGTATGGGTCTCAATAAATTCTGCACATGCATCATCTCTTTCCCTACCCCTATACTGTTCAGAACAATATGTTCGTACTCATGCCCCAACTTTTCGAACTGTGAAAGCCAAACGAGAGCATTCTCAATCACATGTCAGCATCCCCTCAGTCACCTAGGTCCAATGGAATTAACGTAGATATGATAGATCTTGTCAACGAAGCGGCATGGATGGTTTTCTGTGAACAGGTTGAAACACTGATGTAGCCGGTCTAATTGGTCAAGTGCTTCTGTGAGTTCTGAGCTGCATCTGAAGCAAATATCCATTGTTATCTTCGGGTGTAAGCATATTCAAGAAACATACTGGAAATGTGTTTCTCCCAAGTTAACCTCTATATCGATCTGTTGTGCTGCCCGCCGAATCAATGGTTCCAAATAGCTGGAAGCATATGAGCAAAAACAAGACTAAAGGGTTTACCATATCACTTACCCCTGTACTTGATCTTTTGGCTTTCCAGTAGCTTGATATATCTCACATCGACACTGATTGATGGCATGATGATACCTGGCAATAGGGCATCAGTATGTGCCTCAGAGTTCATATGTCTACCTTTGTTACTTCAGATAACTTCGTCGACTACTAGCATTGTGAGCAGCCCGGCGCTCCTCTTCCATTTGGCAAACACATTGTGAGACCATGTTAATGATGGGAATGAGGATTAGAGGGGGGCGGGGGCCTGGAGCCGATGTGCGGAGTGACAACTGATACAAGGCACTACTTGAAGCTGAGGATCACTTGAGGCCTGTGGCATTTGCACCCTGTTGTCAAGGAAGGTATCGGCCCCATGAGAGACTCTGCAAATTCCACTGAAAAATGAGAATTTTATTGCAGGACTTTACAAAGTGACCCAAGAGACTTGGCAGTTTGGCATAGAAAGAAGGACCATGTTATGGGATGACTGTCTGACAACTATCAGTGCCACGAGTCTGTACAAATTCAAATGAAAAATGTAGACTTTATCGCAGGACTTTACAAAGTCTTGGCAGTGTGTCGTAAAAAGAAGGACAATGTTATGGGGTGACTGACAGTGACAACTATTGGTGCCACTAGTCTGTACAAATCCAAATGAAAAATGTAGACTTTATTGCAGGACTTTACAAAGTCACCTAAGAGACTTTGCAGTTTGTCGTAGAAAGACAGACCATGTTACAGGATGACTGACAACTTAGGTTGAACTTCTGATGGAGACTTTGTAACTTCTGTGAGTCTATGAACCCTTATAAGTTCGGACAAAGAGATGAAAGTGCAAGATATCCCTACTATCCACAAAACAGGTGGGTACTTTCAGCTATAAGATGGCAGGGTCTTCTAATCCTGCATCCAGCTATTAGATATGATTCGTTCTCAGGAAAAAAGGGACTTTCTGAGACCATACTTACCAGAATACCGCAGGGTGAAAGCTGTCGCGAAGAAGAACCCCAGACCCTTCGCACAGTTTCAGTTGCATCTATGGGCAATTTGGGTATTGCGTTGGTCACCAGAACTGTGGGCTCCTGATCCGGGAGATGCTGCCATGGTTTGCCACTGGATCCATTGTCGTCAAAGGGTAAGAAGTCCTTCTGTCATGAGTGGAAGTCAAAAGACTCACTGTATTCACTTTAGGACCTACTCCAGATTGTTCAGACTCTGGTGTTATGGGATCCCTTCTATGTTGAAGGGAGCAAAAGGAGAAAAGGAGAACAAGCACCGCTCTCCTTACATAGCGTAGATGATGGAGCCTCTGTGAAGGTCCACAATTCCAGTATGAGACAAAGTCATAGAGTACCAAAGCCACCGAGGTGTCCTGATGATGATAGTCTATAGTTACGAAAGCCTCCACATTGATCATCCAAAATGGGCCTCATCTTGTGTCTTGTACATACTGCCACCTGTTTCTTGTATCAGAATGAACAATATCTCTATTTTAATGATAAACTCTGTGATGGTGGCAAAGCAGTATTTATTAAATGGCATTCACGCTCATCTCCTCTCCCTTCTCTCACATGGAACATGTTCAAGTACAATGCCAAGAAGCACGGAAAGCATCCCATTGCATGAGAACTGATTGTCAGCGATGGCACAGAGATTCGGCCCCCTTCTCCTATCGTTGAGCATTATTGACACACTCATTTCAGTAACAAGATGAAGGTGGGACCAGATGGTGTATGAGTTTGCCACAATGCATGCCATAGTACTTCGACCCTGGAACTCCAATGACCTGTATTGGATAAGAACCCAGGCCTGTGTCCATCTATCAAGGAGCTGTCTTTGGGATCACTCTTGGATCCAGATTATGATCCATCTGCCGAGCCTCCAGTGGATGGTGAAGAAGAAGAGAGTGCTCAGGCTGGCAGTCACTCTGAAAGGCCGCTAGGTGTAGGTCTATTATCTATCAGTGTTTCAAAGTGTAACAAATGGTCTTCATTAGGATCATCCACTCCTCGTCTGGTCTCAGCTCCATTTGGAGTTTCTGGACGAGATCTTGAAACTTGATGCATTTGAAACAGATGATAATGATGTATGTGAAGCTTGCCAGACCGGCACAGGAATATTTCGCTGTCTCTCCTGTGTGGATACCCAGCACCTTTGTCAGGCTTGCATTGTTGCTGGGCATGAGGGCTTGCCCCTGCATAGAATTGAGGTATGTCAATACAGATTCTTGTATATCAAGTCTTGTGAGACGTGGATAGCAGTGGTGCTCTTTGTTCTTCTGCAGAACAATGCCTGCCTGACTAGGCCTTCAGTTCGAACTGGGCCATAAACGCCTGTCACCATGTCTCTTTCCTGTGATGGTTTCCGATTTTGTTATCATTGACATAGATGGCATCCACACGGTTAACATGGCGTTTTGCAACTGCACTCAAGGGATATCACCGTACATCCAGCTACTTCGTCAACGACTTTTTCCTGCAACAACAATACACCCACATACTGCATTCACGTTTCGCATCCTTCACTTCTTTCAACTTCTTTCGTTCATGTCGAAGGTGTCCATGCACGAGTTCTATCAAACACTGGTTCACTTGACCGATAACTCTGGGATGTACACACCTCCAGTAACGATTATTTGTCACTTTTATCACATAGCAGATTGCTTATAAATGTCAGGACTGCTACCAGGCTTTTCTTCAAGTCATGCGAGAGTGGCAGCACATTCGTGCTTTGAAACAGTTTGGACGTGGTCATGAACCAAGTGGCATACCAGGTACTAAACAGGGTGAACTCGCTCTTCATTGCCCTGCTTGTCCTCAACCAAGCATCAACTTACCTCCAGATTGGAGGAAGAATCTGTATGTCTCATTAGAAGTTTACATACATTCCCCAGGACCCTGACCTTTACCCCAAGAGCTGCTCGCTGGTTGTACCACTTATTCCTGGCTATAGATGCAAATTTCCGGCTGTGTCAACTAAATGTCTCTAGCAATGAATCCGATCCAGGGCTCAATGCCGGATATGCTTACTTCGTTGAAGAAGCCGCCTTTTGTAGTCACCTTGCTGCATTTGGAAAGGTTATACCTGAGGAAGAAAAGAGCACATGTAACAATCATGATGTGGTCAAGCTTGCAAATAGTAGAGGTGGAAATGGTGCTGCAGCAACAGGGGTCGGTGCTGTTGTCTGTGGATGGCATGACATGAAACGTCCTATGTCAGTCGGAGACCTTCAGAAAGGTGAAAGGTACGGATTCTCTGAGAAATCATGTTCAACTCTGAGCCTATTATTAGATATCTTAATATGGATTACTTCGTTTTATCAACCTTATCGGACAATACGCCTCCTGAGTTAGTCATATCATATGACATCACATGCCAATGGCATAAAAACTTTTTTGCTTGAATTTCCCAATATCCTCAATCACTATGTCCGACACAATCAGAGCGGGACATCCTTTACCTTGTGCCAAAATTCCATCTGCCAGCCCATGTTTTGAAATGCCGTGACAACTTCTCCTTCAATTTCTCTGCTGGAGTTGGTCGTACCGATGGCGAGGCTCCTGAATGAGGTTGGGCTGCTACTAATGCTTTAGCAGCAAGTACCAAAGAGATGGGTCCAGGTGCTCGTAGAGATACTTTGGATGACCATTTTGGAGATCACAATTGGAGAAAGATCATCATTTTAGGTATATATGTAATTCTATCAATGGTGGAATTGGCTAACCCTCAAGTTTGATTTTTCAGCAGATACTCTTTGCAGCTGACTCAAAGATGCAGTCGAAGCTCATCTCGAACATGTCGAAGACTTTATTGGATATGAGAATGCTTTGTGGGTTGAGCACTCAGAATATGTCGACTCATGGAGACAGATGGTCCTTTTATGGGAAAGTGATCGAACCCAGCAGAATCCCTTCTCACCAACTTTGCGCCGTAAATCTACATGACCATCAATACTATCTGATTCTCACATGTATCATCTAGCCATGACTGAAAATGCCGTGTGTCTGGAGCTCGCAAGAGAAGAACAGGATGTTTCTGCTGTAGAAATTCAGCATGACATTAGCCCCAGCGAGCTGATTGCACAAGGATTGCAGCTAGAAGAGGCCCAGTATGTCTCCATATTATCTGATGTAAAGTCATTCCTAACAACTCTGACAGGGCATGGCTGAAGTATGATATTGACGCCCTGGGTCCACATTCCACAGATCTTCAACGCACAAAAGTTCAAACCCAGGAGAATCGTCTTGGCCGCAAAATTGAAGCGTGGATAAGTGTGCAGGTGGTATACATGCCTAGGACTGCACTCCTACATGCACATGATGACGATCACCGCAAACCCAGAGCAACTGTGCAGCCTTCAAAGATCCCTCTCTACCTCCCTTCTACCGCCCTTAAGCTCAATGCTATCGATTCATTGACCCAGAGTACTATCCTAGATGATGAGTGGCATCTTCACCTTGCTCAGGCCAATGATGTCTTAGCTGTGCTGTGAGAACATCTCCTGTTAAAATCTTATCTCACAACGTGGCAACAATGTTTTTCTTGAGGACAGCGCTACGGCACTAAAGCAAATGCCTTATTTCACCAAGTAGAAGACAAGATTATGGCTGACGTTTCAAGGTACCGACGAGTCTACACGGCATTGATGTCTATGTCTGTGGAGCTTCAACGGTTTGAATGGCAGGAGACTTTCTGCCAACTAAAGGATAAAGATGTCTGAGGTCTTGATCAGTACAACGACTCAACCTCAGAGGGCCATCACAATCTAGCATGGATTTGGAAGACTAATCTCCAAAGTGGAGATCAAGGTCTCCAGGAAGGCAAGTGGCTATTCACCCCATTGCAGCTCTTACTGAGTCTGTTCTTTGATAGTGTTGAGAATTGAGTGGTGCAAGTCTCGGGCACAAGCTCAGTGGTGGCAAGAAGAATGCGAGCTACTGACTGAGGAGCCATGCCATGTTCAGGCTACTTTTTCATACTATGCACAGCTATGGACCAAGCAAGTGGAGTTTAGGTCGTTTGCTGGTGGAAGAGCCTACGCCTACAGGCAAGCGGCAATGTGGAGCAAGCTTCAAGTGAACGTGGAGGCTACTCTGGAGTTGAATTCATCGAAACATAGTGTAGTAACTACGAGTCTTGATAGTCATACTAACAGCAAAGTGAATAGTATGTAGTTCTACTAATATCGAGTCGCTTGTTGCACTATTGCGGAATTGTATCTAATAACCACGATTGACTTCAAGAGGGCTGTAGGACAGGATAATGGAAGGCGGAGTACCAAAAACATGGCGGATCATTTGGAATTGTTTGGTCACAATATCCTCCAGTCCATCTAGTGCCACAAGGATGGTCCTTTTATCCCAATTACATGGGCATTGTTCACCATGGTACCATAATTGCTTGAGACCCATGATGAAGAGAGTAAAGATTTCCTGTAAGGATTTAGTGGAGGAATCAGAATAGTGGGAACAACAAACTATTTTCCACTGCTCCTTATCTGGTGACTCAATTTCCTCCATGGACTCTCCCGAAACGACCTCCGGCCATGCAACAAAGTATTCAAGGTATAAATTTTCAAAGAATACCAGCACCCTGTCCTGGTACACCACTCGTTGAAAGGTTGGACCATGCCTAGCAAGCCAGTCGTGCTGCTCCAGGGAATAATACAATTGTATTGCATATTCATGCTGTGATACAGCCCAGAAGACACCGATGATGGTGCTGTTTCAAGTCATTGTTAAGATCAAGATACAATTAAAGGTATTAAATCATCTTACAGGGAACCGTCCCCAATGTGATGATACCGGTGAGATGTAAAGAAGCTAGGTTCCAAAGACATACTCAATGTGGGAGGATGCGCTGTCACTGATATGTGATGGGAGTGGGATGATGATCCACTCATCGCCTGTTCGCCTTTTATCCATTCCCATGTGGTTGACTTTGTAAATTCCCATCGTGGCAATGGTTGGATTTGTACATTCCTACAGGAGACTTTGTAAATTCCTGTTGTGGTGATGGTTGGATTTGTATATTCCTATGGGAGACTTTGTAAATTCCTGTCATGACGATGGTTGGGTTTGTACATTCCCATCACGATGGTCGGGTATGTACATTCCTACAGGAGACTTTGTAAATTCCTGCAGCAATGGTAGGCTCTGTACATTCCTATGGGATCGACTTTGTAAATCCTCGTGGCTTTGAATTCGTACTGTCAAGAATCAGGAGCATATGCAGAAGGGCAAGCAACAAGCTGGGAAATTTAGTATTCATTTGTTCCTAGCCAGGGCAACATAAGAATAGCGAAGCAGACTCAACAGTGGCAGTTATTGATGATGCAACAAAGAGCATCAAAAGGTATATGCATCCTACACTGCCTAGGGGTATAGCAAATAACAGTGAACAATTCATCCCCCACCTTCTTGGACGAATCAGTGCCTAAAGAGATTGCAAACCGTTGAATTACATATGCATGATGAGCCAGTGTACAGCCATGCAAGATTTCGTGACTGATTTTGAAATCCCATCACAATAATAGGACCCTTGATTTGTACCTAAAGCAGAAGGAAGGGCACAGAATCAGGTCATGACAAGCAAAGAGGCGGGAGTCAGTGTCTAAAGTGTGGGAACTAACAGCCGCATATAGCAGCCAGAGCATTTGGTATGCCATTTGGACATTTGATGGACAGTACAACATGACTTTGCAAAGTCCAGCAGTTACTTGCACACCTTGATCTGCACACTAGTTATAATCCAAATTTGCAAATTTTGGATGTTATAGTCTCTGCGAGCCCTATAGGCGTTCGACATGAAGGGTTTGGTGCAGCATCATCCCTCAAATTGGAACATGCTGGTGAGTTGATACTTTGTCACATTACACGTGGCTCTCATGATGGGTCAGTTGTCGATTGGTGTCCTCTCCGGTATACAGGGTGTAGCAATGGCTTTCATGTTCAGTCACTCTAAATTCCAACTGGGCATCGCATCCTGCCCAATTGGCTCCAGGAAAACTCCTCATTCTTGATCCTAAGGATACTGTACTCCCTGATTTATAAGCAGCTAAGGTCTACTGTCTATCGTTCGCAGCACCTTGCTAATCTAGGTCGTTCTTGTCAAGCAATGCCATTTTGCAAGCATACAAACATGGATTTCACAGACTCCTCAGCTGTAACGTTGCTCAATGACCTGGTCTTCGAGCAGAAGATAGCTGTCGCAGAGACAGATGTTGTTATCCCCCAGCTGCGCACCTCAGGCAGTTTAGGGCTCAGTGTTCTCGGCCATAGCTTGACAGCGATCTCAATTTGAATCTCAGTTTGTCACAATATATAGGATGCCATAAAGTTTCCCTTCAAGTGTGTTCATACACCGGGTGCACATGAGTGAAGAAGGAAGCATATCCAGAAATTGACTGACCCTTAAGTTACAAGAGGGTGAAGGTCAACCACCGTTCATCACCCTTCATGGTAAGTGGCTCTCTTCTCCCCTAGACTAGATCTCCGCCACCAAATTCTGGACCACAATGACCGTTACTTCCTCGACATGGTGGCTATCAGGAATGGAGCGGGATGGTCATAATATCTATTGCCTTCCTCTTTGACCACTCTATCACGACGTTTGTGTACTTAAGTTTGGGATTCCTACTGGGGAATATGCAGGCATGGATGATTGAGCGGAATTATAATCATGATATACCTCTGCGATCTCCCACTTCTTTGTCTCTTGGAGGTATTATGCTGGGAAGGATTGAATCTGATGCTGCCTTTTGGTGTCCTTGTGTTAGATATCCTTACAACTAGCTGTCCATGGTCATGGTCACTTGGACAGGTGGCAAACTGTTCTTACATACCACACAGAAGCTATATTGACCCTGGCTTCTAGTCCCAAATGCAGCGATATCAATAGACTGAGGATGGCCTGGTATAACGGTCAAGTTGAGTGCGGAAGGACACTAGTTATTACAAGCCAATTGGATACCCTTGTGATGACTATTCAACCCTTTTGACATATCTCATGCTGATTCGATCACAGGGCAGAACAACACCATGCTGTCACTGTGGCCGATAGAGTTTGATGCATATCTTCTCAATGTAAAGTTTAACCAGTGTTCTTTATATTGAATCATCACTCCAATGTAGAAAGAAGACAACCAGGGGGTAAACACCATTTTTCAAATCCGTTATCAAACGAGGCTGCAGCAATTGATGCCGACACTAAATTGGCTGGTACACCCTACAAACACTACTTGATCTACAGGCTCATGTGTTATATCTCTGAAGAATTCAAGTTTTCAAGTTGAAGCGGCTGCAGGGAGCCGTGTTGGACTTATGTCAAGGTCTAGGTGTTAAGTTGAAGTAAGAGCCTAGCCTACACAAAGGAAATATATTCATAGGCTAATGGGGCCAAGGTGAGGCCCGAAGTCGAGACTGCATGCAGGCTCCTATTGAAGTATCTATGCTTAGAAATGGAATGCCATAATGGTATAAATGCGACTCATGAATGTGGCACACCCATCTTTACTGACAGGGAAGTGCGTTTTAATGTGCCTGTCCAGGTCATGTCTCCCTGGGGCAGCCTGGCACCTTGCAGTAGCCCCTGTGAACTGCCGGCATAGTGGTACTGTTGCTTCCTCCTTGGCTTGCCATATACATGGTGACAGACGGTGAGGGCTGTTGTTGGTGTGGGATGGACATGGGGGGATGAGGCTGTTGGTAGGTATTGGGGGTAGGAGGTGCACTATAGTTAGATGAGGTGGGATGGGAGTATTGTCCATGGTTGACAGGTGGTTGAGGCATGTGGGAAGTGTGGTTGGATGAGGTCCATGGAGGGAGGTTCTGACTGTGCCATAGGACTCCTCTGTGGATATGGTCAGGATTTGGTGGCACATAGTAGGGGATCAGCATTGGTAACAGCATCGGTGTGTTGGGCAGCACTACAGATGGAGGGGCGCTGCGGGCAGGGGATACGGGAGGCCGGGTCAATTGATTTCTGTAACTCACTGATTAGGACAAGTTCTATAAGCAACAAAGATAGAGAATACCCAGGACTGCAGAGCATATACTCGGAATATTACCATTCATCGTGAATAGTGGCGCTGTTGAAGAAGAAGAAAAGGTGAGTCTGGAGTTTGTGCACGGTACTTATACTGCTAGACCTTTGCGTGTGATGATTGCCTCTGTAGATGTTGCTTTGTATGTTTTTTCTTCTATCGACTTCCACGTCCTTCCTTGTGCCGTTAACAAGCACTAACGTCAGTCACCCAATGTTCAGTGTTCACATGTTTCCAATTTCCACCACATCAGGCCAATTGCCTATCTTGGCATAGCTTGGCATGTTTTGAGAATCGAAGGTGAACTGATCACTGAGCGAGGATGATGCGCTATGTGGTACGGAGTCGATTATATTTGGCCATTCAGTGATTTGTCTGATAATAAGTATCGGTGCGATTCTCTATCATCATGTATGAGATCTGGGACACTGGATAGTGGAAAGTGGTAACACACCTCGTCTCCAGAGCAGTTGTTGTCACCGCTGATTGTGGCCCTAGAGTTTGACTGATCATTCTTCCATGTCACCGCGAATGACTTTCAATAGAGCACCACTTTGCATCTCCGTCACCCAGTCCAAGGGTGACAGTTTCAGGGGACGTTTTGGTACTCTGTGGTCCTAGGATCCACATAATAGGCATCCTTGAGTCTGACAAGGGTAGTGGACCTCCAGTGGAGATGATGGTACTTGACAGGTAAGGGTGAATAAGGATAAGAGTATGGGTGTGAATTGGAAAGGAAAAAACCATTGCGATGGACATGGACAAAAATCTATGAAGCAGTCAGAAGAATTTTTATTTCAGAACAGAAACGGAGCAAGAGGTGTACCTTATCCATCATGGCATCATGAACATGAACTTCGAGTTAACTATCAAGTAAGTTCCTCTCACTTCTTAGATTCAGCTTAAAGAACAAGTCACCGCTATCGAAACCACTACTCTTTCGCTCATTCAAAGATATTCCTCGGGCTCGAGACACGTTATCTGCATGGTATCGTTCGCTGATGACCTGCCAGCAGCCAGAGAGTGGACGATAGTAGACAATATCGACTGTGTCACAGCCCTAGGACCCAAACACACTATGCATGCTCATCAATTGATGGTCTGAGTCCAAATGGCTTCTGCATATCATATGCAGCATCCCCTCATCTTCCTCCTGTATGGCTCCTATTCATTCCGCAACGGCTGAAATCGATGTCCCCCAGTAGTCAGAGCTGTAGACCACCATACCTGTTATGGATATCAGGTGTACATCATTAATCAACACTTACCGACTATCACCGCATTGACCATCGTGCAGGGTATAGAAATTTCTTGGGTTTTCTTTTCCTTTCTTTCTCTTTCTTTTGACTGTCTTCTAGTATATTCTCTCCAGTTACCAACCTTCCAGAATATTCATCTTGTAGAATACATATATTGTGTCTAGTAAGTCCACGAAGGACACCTAATTTTACTATCCTGAATCCACTCCCTAGTGTGAACCTAAGTGATGGAGACGGTTATGCCTAGCGCTTGCCGATCATCTCGCTTACCGACTACACCAACCACTTTTTGGAACCTTTAGCTATGCCTAGCGCTTGCTAACCTCTAGGACAGGTCCTTGGTAAAATGAACTCTTCTTCATTACTAACTCACCTACTATGTACATCTTTTGCTATGTACGACAAACTCACTATTACTTCGAAAGTAGGCATAATCTCAACAGTACCAGTACTGGCATGGCACTTCGCCTTCCTCTGGTATATGTGTTGGAATTTGGCAATCCGGCATCGTGCTGATCTGTCTTATTAAGGAAGAAGATTGAGGAAAGGTATAGAAAGTTCTAGTAAACAGTCCTTTAGTATATAAGTAGGTACTGTAGTGTACATCCTCATGTGTTTGCAGAGCTCAGCCAAGCACAATACTATTGGCTTGAACACTATGCATACATACTGGGAACGAACTTGATCCCCCATTTCACAACAATATGCACCTTTGTTCCCATCTGTAAGTTGTTCCACCATGTGCACTTTTACTGGTTTTATGTGAAGGTAAGCCTAATCTTCCAGACATGAATGCTGAGAATTAGTACTGTAGAAACAGGCTAGAGTCAATGTACACAGCATGGTCACTTCGCTTGACATGTGATGCAATATCACCCATTAAGAGCGTCTCCTTCTCTGAGAAGCCTGAGACATCAGGAAAGATCTCCAAGGTATCTGGTACTAGGATTGAGTGAGGAAGGAATGACCTTGACGGACGTGTTCAAAAATGCCACAAGCTACATCAGACTGATGATGAGCCTCTAGGCTCTGTATGCTCAGAATTCATGAATTTTGCCATTTCTAAGTGACAACAACTTGGAACCAGTTATAACAATAACACCAGTGTGCATGCACTATTATAGGACCTCTTTGACACTTCAATGGCTGGTTATAACGAAGAATACCCATCCCAACTTGTTTTGTGACCTAACTCATATGCCATCATGAATAGGCACAGTATTGATCGATCAGGCAAACCCTGGTGATAAGCGAACTATGCATCAGGACTGCATCACCAGTGCATCACGGTGTAATGGACCGGTGTTGATCCTTTCATTATATGAGGTCATACCTGCTGACAATTGCCCTACTGCAATAATCATCAAGTTCTTGTCATCCAAATGACCGGCACTGATAATATTGCCATGCCCAGCTCATTAGAAGGCGTTATTCCTTTCGTTCACCTCAGTAATTCCACCATACCCTCACAGTCCGCAGTTCAAACAGCACCCCAATGACCCCACTGTGACAACTCATGATATAGTGAATTTATCTGTCTTCAGTAATGCTAAGGATTAGCTGTTACAAGTGACTACAGAGATGCATATGGATGCTTGAATCATTACCAAGCCACAGCCTTACAGCTTTACTAAGTCTCTCTATTAATAAATATCTTTGGTAGTATAAAATCCATAGAAAATCATAGAAGTAAAGAGAGACCTATCTACCCACTACTTTGCTACTAGCACTTGCTATACCACTCATGACTGGCTATATTCTCATTGCTACACTCTTGCTATGCTCATTAGCACCAGTTTAATGACCATATTTCTCACATAGCGCAGTACATGAACAATAACATTTGTTTACATCCCATATGCTCACTATAAGCAACAGACTGGTTTTGCACCATCTTTAGTTTTGCACCTCCCTTGTTCTCTTTGAGAAACACGTTCTACACCATGATTGACCAGCATTAGCATTATCTTCAGTTGCTCATCACACCTTTGATTGCACCCCGTCATTATTGGTTTAAATACATGCATCTAGCATGTAACATCATACACTTGCATTGTACAGTGCCTCTTTTTGTTTTATAGGATCAGATCATCTTCATCTTCATACCATAGGAGTTTTATTTGGCTTTATTTTCAACATCGTTTATCGCAGCCCACTTGGGTAGTCTCTGGCAGACTTATAGGAATCAACATCGTCACATAGGATCATATTGGACTCAACACTGGTTTAGACCATCATAGGATAGGATTGGATTGGATTGGATAGGATAGGATAGGTTTGCACACATAGGATTGACATTGACATAGGATAGGATTGTCTCTGAGTAGACTCAGCTTTCAACATCGACTTCAGTATATTTCATCTCATAGGACCAGCACTCGTCATCGCCGCACTCCCTACCAGACATAAACTCACTTTCATGCTCTTGCCACCATTAACTGGCATTATTAGGATCGCCCCCTTCAGTATTTCGACACTACACCAGTTATAAACCATCTACTGCACACATAGCTTCATTATTGCTGTTATTTTCATAGGACCTTCATCTAGAGACCTCATCTAGTCATTTCTCCTTCTTTTACACCAGACCTGTGGTATTCACATCATACCCTCTTCCGCTCTATCTCGTTATCAAGATTATCACCAGCCTACAGCCAAAACCTTTTAGTACTTGATTGCTTGACTGAAAAGTCGCAGTATAAACTCACATCTAGAGGAAGTGATTAGGTCGCACAGAGGTGCCCCAAACAACTCGCACAACACAGTACCTTTATAACTGGTCTGCACCATCATTAACCATTACTCTTTGAGTTTTTGGTGTGCCATGTCCACGGAAGTTTAGGTTCATCACCGAACTGGACATTGCCAAAGCTGCTCTCCTGCTTTCTTCTCAATCTCAACATCTCCACTATTTCTTTGGGGCCCAAGTCGCCATCTCTTGAACTGTACAGATTGTCCATGCGACCTTCCCACCTAGTACTATGACAGTCCCAAGTTCCATGTTGCAAGCTTGAAGTAAGCACCCCTTGCTTCTGAATCCATTTTATGTAAGATAGGGCCAGTTCACAGAACAGGGCATCACATGATTTGTGACCCTCTGTGACATTTCTTAATTAGTCTGTAGTGACACATCTTCCAGCAGGGCATTTGACACCAAATAGCATACAAATCATAACAAAAATAACATTAGCAGTGAACAAAAGTAATTAAGTGTGGCTTCTGGAACCTGATGCTGCAAGCCACTCCCCAATAGTCTCAACCTGTATTTATGCAAATATTCCCATGCTTGTCATAATGAATGTGAATATCAGTACAAATTTTGTTATACTTAGAATATGGGACCTGATATCCAAAATCAGAAACCTACAAGTTGTTTTAAATTTCTTTAGGTACAAACTGTAGGTTTTAGATTTCCCAAAAATGCCTTGCTCAGATTTTTATAATGATTTTTATGCTAATGTCACTGTTTGTCACAGTTACATCACGTGATGCCCCATTCTGTGAACTGGCCCTATCTTTGGGCCCTGGCAACCCCTGCCAAATTTTGGGCTCTGAGCGATCTCAATTTGGCCCAAAATATGGCACTTTTGTGGATGCACCTACTGCAGGTCAAACAAGGAAGATTCACAATTACTTTTGCAGAAACAAATTGTTATGAATGTAATTCTACATGTATTCTTCATAGCAGAATTTTTTTAAGGCCTCGTTTTACTAGAGTTTTGGTGCATTTATAGCCTTAAAAACGTGTTTTTAAAAAAATGCGCCCTGAAGAATACATGCATTTTATTTTTAAAAGAATTTCTGTAATTTTTCCGAAGCAATATAAGTGTTGTGGAAGCCTGCACCAGGTGCATTTGGATCAGCAGTCCAAAGGCTTTGTAAACACAACCAAACAACAGCAGCATACCTCTTTTACACCATTGCACCTACTTTCTACATTATTCAAGCACACAGAACACCTCATGAGGCACCATTCTTGCTCTCTCAGATACTCTGGTACCACCAAACAATTGGTCCATGCAGCAAAGATGCCACTTTGCAAAAATCAGTGCTATTTATGATCCATCTTGGCACATGCACAGAGGAGTCTAGCTCCAATGGACCTGACAGAGCTTTCTCAGGCATGCAAATGTGTTGAGACTTATCAAAAGTGACTATATGGTCTTCAGAATAAACTAAAATGCAGTCAGAAACAGGTGGAGACACAGGCAGAGGATTTGAGCAAGAAAGACAGGGGCTGAAAGCTGCCAAGAAGAGATCATAGATGTCAATATTGAGGGACAGGATGACAGTGAAGATGAGTATTATTGTAGGTAGAATAGTGCTACTATGTACTTAGACTGATATGTAGCCATATGAACAAAGAGGAACATCCATCGGTGAGATTTGAGGCAATTAACAAGGATTTGCCATCAAAATGGCTGAAAATAGGCTTAATTAGCTCATGTTTTGGAACCGGCAGTTGCTGGGGCCCATATCTTATCTGTAAGCATGGCTTACAACAATGCCATCGCCCCTGCTCTGATATAACCCCATGGGCCCGGATCAGACAGTTCAATAGCCACAGTTGTAGATATATATAGATTAGATATATATATACACAGTAAGTAGTCTTTTGGCTTCTCTTTCTTCCTTCTCCCCCTCATCTCTTAAGATAGGGCCAGTTCGCAGAACGGGGCATCACGTGATGTAAACTGTGACAAACAGTGACATTAGCATAAAAATCATTATAAAAATCTGAGCAAGGCATTTTTGGGAAATCTAAAACCTACAGTTTGTACCTAAAGAAATTTGAAACAACTTGTAGGTTTCTGATTTAGAATATCAGGTCCCATATTCTAAGTATAACAAAATTTGTACTGATATTCACATTCATTACGACAAGCGTGGGAATATTTGCATAAATACAGGTTGAGACTATCAGGGAGTGGCTTGCAGCATCAGGTTCCAAAATTCACACTTAATTACTTTTGTTCACTGCTAATATTATCTTTGTTATGATTTGTATGCTATTTGGTGTCAAACGCCCTACTGGAAGACGCGTCGCTACAGACTAATTAAAAACTGAGTAGGTGGGCCGCTTTCACGGCACGGGTACGAGTCCGATTTACTCCGATTAGATGCCTGTAATGTGACGTGGAGGGATAACGAGCCATGCACGTATTACCTTGCTCGCATTGGTACCATCGGTGTGGCAGCACGTTCCGCATCAGTTCCTGATTCTTTCCACTCTACATATCATGCTTACTATACAGAATAATAATATATATAATCGTAGCGGTGCACGCACCGGGTCCCCGATTCTTTCTCCGTCCTATGTATGGATAAATGAATAAACTTTTATAATTATATTAAGTTTACTTATTTGTCGTCACGTGCGTCAATGTTACGATGCTTCTATCATGTGACATTACGTATAAATGATCGACCATGTGCTTTAATAGTTCAGCGTCACGACTAAGTCCCATTAGCTTGCTCTCTCGAGTTATAACGCTCAATCTACTTCTTAAATCGTCCTCTACTTCTCATCTCTACCATTATTCTCCGTATGTCGCTCCGAATCTATTTTCTTCGCATCGGTCTTCAAGCTCGGGACCCTTTCTTCGGCGACTACAACAAAATTTACACCCGATCTGCATCGATTAACGATGAATATCCGGCGAAGGTTTTATTAGAGGCGAAAAGAAGATATTCGAACGTTCTCATCACGCAACAGGTCGATAAACTGTCGATTTTGTAAGTCATTCATTGTAGTTCTTGGTGTTTCTGATGGTGGTAGTTGCGGATGGCACTCGTCTTTGAATAATCCGCATTATCATTACACGTTGCACGGCTATAATCCCCAGGGATGGATGGCAGTCACATTGGAAATGGAAGGTGGGAATCAGGGATTGGTTTTTACTTATCAGGCTCATCATTGGAACCGGTGGTTGGTTCGTGCAGGCGGGCAAGCGCAGCTCAAGGCGAAGCATTTTTTTGATCCTGTGGATCATGTTGAGGTATGTCGACCTTGATTCCTAGTTATTATTTCACTAACGATCTCTTAGGTGATTTAGATTGTGTTTCTCAATTGTAATCTTATATACAATGTCATGTTAGGAAAGGGGTTGGGCGCGTATCGTCTATCTAGCATGTCGAGGACATATAGTGTGAGATTTATTAATTCACTGTGGTCGGGCTTTACTAACTATGATTTGTAGCAAGCATGTCGAGGACATATAGTGTGAGATTTATTAATTCCCTATGGTTGGACTTTACTAACTATGATTTGTAGCAATTAACTCAAGCGCATTCTATGTGAGTTCTTACCTGCTTGTACTTGCATTTTTATTTTCTTTCCTTGTAGGTCATCTGCTCCTTCGTGCTGTGTTATGGATCAATCGGACCTACTGTTTGTATGACAGCGAGAGAGTGCGAGGGGGAGGGGGGAACCAAGATACCTCACAGCTATGGCTTGACGAAGGACTATGTACACAATAGCTGTGTTCTTGGAATGGTAGATTGCTTAATAGATACTTACTTGGACTACCTCCTTTTGAGACCTCGAGTCACCTTTACTCATTTCTTTCCGTAGAATGCTATACTACTGCTCCGGTGACACCTGTTGATACGATGTCCTTGCCCGTGCCCTCTCCCATGCCTCAAACTGTGTCGTCGCTCCTTCTAGCGCCTATGTTATGCCGCAAGCATCTACGGGCGTGGTTAAGTTCAAGCCCCGCGAAGTCTGAGTACATTCGGAATAATTCATGGACTTTGTTATACTTTTTCTCGGAAGCAACTTTTGTAATTGCAGCATCCATGAGCCCTTTCTCCTCTTCCTCTGTCAGATGACCAGCATTCACCCTCACCAGTGATGTCCCGCGCGACTTGACTTCATCAAGGTCTTCAACTCGTCTTGCTTCACGACGTATATCGAATACGAGTACACCCCCACGGCGAAAGGAAGGGTAGGCGTTTGTTTTCGAAACTGAGGACTTTACGTGGGTCAACGTATCGGTTTGACCAGCCTTCCATCCTTGAAGATCCAAGGTATCAAGTCCTGACGCTCTTCACATCGGTGTATGGAATAGGACCAGCCTATTTTCGTATTGTCAAGGATGTGGAGTTTCATTATGAGAACTTGGAGCATTCTGCCGGGTGCTCAGTAGTTTCGATAGCCATGGTGAACGATGGATAGAAGATACGGTACAGAAATCCCACTATGTGACCCTTACCACAACTTCACAAAGAGTTAAATGCTTCGATCCTCCGAGATGAAATGGAGAGAATGCATGCTGTTGTCATGGATGAGCTAGGACATCTGCAACCCAGTTGTTCCTGAAGACATATCTACGTCTAGTTATCGCCGTGGCAAGGAGGGTAGCAGTGATGTTGATATTGTCATCATCCACAGGAACCTGAAAACCGCAGCTGTCTCTTGTCTCACAAGCTAGATTCCCATCCTTACTTTCCAAAGAGCGAAATCTTCGAGCTTTTGGGTTTACCTTGGATTGAACCTATGATGCGTAATGCTGTCTTCGAGTTGTCGTTGCAGTGCATCAATATATTGTCCCTCGTCTCAAGTTAGCAATGGCATCCTCGCTCGTTTGTGAGATTTCCTTACGACATGAAATAGCCGTGGAACGACGATTCCAGAGTACACTTGTTTCAACTCTTCTTCTCTAGAAGCATCTTTACATTCGAGATAGATGTCGATGAATTTAAGGAAGAAAAAGATAAGTTAAGTGATGTGAGTGGAATTATGATTGACAGCCATCGAAAGGATGCAGTTGTTATAGAGCGAAGCATCTCGACGACGTCTGGGATACGTGATTCCTCGCATCGGACTTCAAGACTTTGCAGCTTGCTCAAGTGTCCTAGATGCAAGTACGAGCTTCCGACGTATATTTCTGTTCGGGTTATTAGTTTTCTGACAACTGACAAAGTATAGTACCTCTGACCGAGAGCCCACAGCGTAAGATGCTGCAAAGATGCTTCTGCAAGGGAGATAATTCTTTTCGGAAGGTGCATATCTGTCGTGAAGAATTTGCATTCCAAAACTGATAACGCAATCGGGCCGCGTAAGTTACTCAGCCAGTTTATAATGTGTGATCGAAATCTGTTGTTTACGTGGCTGTAGTTTTGGTTGATAATGGCACAGATATCGAGGTGAAGAAAGATGGGAGTGCTTGGAAAAGAGGGGGGGTGGAATAACGGGGTCGAACCCGGCAGGAAAGTCAAACAGCTTGACTTAAAATATCAGAACATAGGACCACCAGCGAAGTCTGAATAGCCAGTCTCTCAAGGCAGTAAACTGTTGAGACGCACCAAAGTTCGCCGGATAGACACTAAAGCTCGCTAGAACAGACCAAGGGCACAAAGTATAGAACGGTTTAGTGTGCAAAAAGTATTCGTCCGCACGAGGTTTTGAAGAAAGCAAAATTAAGTCAGGAAAAGTCCCACTTTCTGAATATACACACGGAAGGATACGGGGTTTCACTCTATATTGGCTGAATAAGGTGCTAAGACATGAAGCTCCGGCCTATCTTATCTTTTACCATTTGAGGCGTCGGATTACTTGTTTTGGCCATGCAGCCAACTGTAAACAAGGGTAATGGGAGACGAGTTGGCTGTACGATGGTCGTTATTGTCAGGACAGAAACCCTCTGTTGTTTCCTCGGAACTTGGAAAGAATCGAGATCAATTATTTATCTGTTTTATTCACGTAGGAATTACATAATACGACCTAACATGATCGGGACACGTGCTTTAATGGTACAGCATTGTGACTAAGTCCTCTTAACTTGTTTTTCGAGTTATTCCTCTTTGCTTTACTTGTTAACTCGCTCTCAACTTCTCATCCACATTACCTCGCTCGATATGTCAATTCGATTATATTTCTTACGTGCCGGTCCTCAAGCTCGTGGCCCATTCTTTGGGGACTACAATAAAATTTATGCTCGTTCTGCATCGATCAAGGATGAATTTCCGGCGAAAGTGTTATTAGAGGCGAACAAGAGATATTCGACTGTTCTTACAATGCAGGGCATCGACAAACTGTCCATATTGTAAGTTACTTATTTAACTTATCAGTTGTACTGACGGTCGCAGTTGTGGATGGCATTCCTCCTTGAAGAATCCGCATTATCATTATACTTTGCGTGGGTACAACCGCCAGAATTGGATGGCAGTGACTCTGGAAATGGAAGTTGGGAATCAGGGAACGATTTATACTTACCAAGCTCGTCATTGGAATCAGTGGTTGGCGCGCGCGGGTGGGCAAGCGCAGCTTAAGGCGAAATATTTCTTCGATTCTGCGGAGCATGTTGAGGTACGTTCTCCCTCCTTTCTAGTTGTTCTTTCACTAACGATATTATAGGTGATTTAGACTGTATTTGTCATTTGTGAACTTATATACAATGTTACGTTCAGGGAAGGAAGTGGAGACCGAATGTGTACTATGTCGAGGACGGGGAGACATAGCCTTGTAAGAACTATGCTTCACTACGGTCTGACTTCACTAACAAGACGTGTGCAGAATTGTACCAAGCGCCCTCGATCTTCGAGCAGATTCTACGTGAGTTGTCACTGTTGTTGCATATGTATCTGTGATTACTCATGATTTTTCATGCGACGTTGCTGTACACCTCGAGGCGAACGGCGCTCTGTTTCAGCTCTACGCCTTAGTATGCTCAACAGATTTTCTATTTACAACTTTGTAATGTACATTATAAGAAAAAAACGAGGGCCTAAATTTGGTTAACTGCAAACAACGGAGGATGAATCGGGGGCCCAGTGCATAATATATTTATCATATATACCATATTCACTTTCCTTGATCAAGGCAATACTTCCATAGGTAAGAATCCTATAGGTACACAATAAACCGGGGATTGTACAAGGCGAACTAAAACCTGGGTAATTTAACTGGGTATTTACAAGGTGTCAGATTATACTAGTGAATCCAACAGAGAATTACAAGTATTCAGGTGGTAAAAGAAGGTGCAGAGTACCACGTTTAACTAACGTTTTAGTGCTTTTCGAAAGGAGAACGTCGACCCTCGCAACCTGGAAGGTTATCCCGTGTTCACTGGTGGCACTCTGGCCGCCATAATTCGCAAGCCGTGACTATCAACTTCACGAACTATCCTACGAAACTGAAGGCTGATATACGGAGCTCACGCTATCGCTACTGACTGCCATGAAATTCCGTGAACAAGACACGGACCCAGCCATTATGCATATACTGAGGTTGACATGCACCCACAAGGTGCGTACGACTTGCAAGGATGTGATGCGCCTCTGCGAACAAGGTTAATACCACGTGTGCCGTGCCAGGCAACTATCGGGCCGGTAGGCACGCTTTCGGCTAATTCCGAGGCTCGCGAGAACGTGACATAAACATGCGTTGGGAGGTTCGTTGTAGGTTTCTTTTCGACCACGACATGTTGAATACGTCTATCTCAGTTTGTGAGCCTGTACTTTGTGTAATATCATTATAGTCACTCGAATATGTATCCTTGCACATTGTATCCTTCACTCGTACAACGAGGCGGTTGCCGATGACTGATGCAGCATATGTATATGATGACCCGCGATTGCACACCAGAATACAATGGATTGGATACTAGGCAGACATATCGTACTTCGAGATTCTGATTCATAGTCCATGTACCGTTAAATGCAGGTGCAACGTTCCTACGTCGTCAAGGTATATATCGCCGTTGTCAGCAGCTTACCTCTACATCTTGTCATGTCCAATCTTGCGTCTTG
This sequence comes from Armillaria luteobubalina, assembly GCA_030435615.1. NCBI lineage: Eukaryota > Fungi > Basidiomycota > Agaricomycetes > Agaricales > Physalacriaceae > Armillaria > Armillaria luteobubalina. The sequence goes on from JAUEPU010000039.1 coordinate 325,817, forward strand.
GGTTTCCAGGATCAGCTCTCTCCCTGTTGTCAGTCCGTCATGGAACCAGCACCTGCCGTCGACGAACACCCTTGCTGTAAAATGTTCCTGTCCATGGTATATTGTGCCGGACAGTCCGTATTGTTTTTGGACACCATCTACCACGACGACCAGCTTTTCGTCGACTGTTTTCAGTCGACCATTGATCAATGTGAAGGCCAAGATCTCTGGTGCTCGGATCCATACATGTCGGCGCCTTAAGCGGTTGTTACATATTCTGCATGCTCTCCGTCTGATGTCGGTGAGGTTCCATTGTTCGTGCAACCACTCTCTTACACTACTGTAGCGATCTGAGTGTGACTCGACGAACACTGCGCTGTTGTTATTTATGCAAGCGTTGGGGACGTGGTGTCCTTCAGGACACTCCAAAACGGCCGCTCTTATCGTATCCTCTCCGGTGAACAGACATTCCAGCAGATCGCTCATGAACGTGAAATCTCCGAATCGCAGTCTTACTGGATACCGTCTGGCCAGGCCTCTACGAAATTTGTCTCTGGCCTCTTCTAATGTCGCCTCGTTATCGCGATGTTGTCGAAATAGATCGCTCAAAGCTTTCAACCATTCCTTGTTGAGTCGTTCGAAGTCTGCGACCCATCGTGCGGTGTCTTGCTTCCACACATTGTACAAAATACTCAACATTGCATCGTACGCGCAGCTGTTATTGCTCCACTCCAGACCTTCCGGCGATTGAACAGAACTGAGCCTGACATCTGTACCTTCGACGTGCACTCTCTTATGTGCGTTACCGTCTTCTTCGTGAGACAAGCATCTTTTCCGACCTGACACCGTGCCTTGCTCCTGAAATATGACCATGTTCTCATCTGTCGTATGATGCGAGTGCTCGTTCTGCGATAAGATTGACCGGTTGCGTTCGTGCATCTCGTCCGGTCCATGATTTATCAGCGTGTCTGCCGTTTCTTGGTTCCTAATATCGCGAGCGCGCGGCTTCGGGGTCTCTTGTGCAATAGCCGTCTCGTCTTTTCCTGTCGGTTTAATGGGATGCAGTTTGATATTTATACCTTCCACCGGTACCTTCTTACGCGTGTCGCGGTCGTCTTCGTTGGACAGACGTCGTTTCCGACAGGACGTCACACGTTGCCCATGAAGCCCAAGCATCGTATCACACACGGTAGAGTGCAGACGTTTGCTCCAAGATGGGGTTGTCTCAGCGCGTTCGTGTGCCTTATTTGCTTTATGGATCGACGATACGTCTGTAGCATGGTGGGTTCTGACATCGCGAGCAGACAACTTTACAGAACCTTGTGCAGGAACGAACTTGTCTTTTACCGTCGGTTTTTCCTCAGACACGATGCGCCATTTACCGTTCGAAAGTTCGTTTTCGACGAAAGGATCCTGATCCGACCATCTGATGGAACGGTGTATACAAGAGGGCACGTACTGCGCACCTTTCACCATCCTGTAAGCTCTGATCTGATCAGTCCGCGTGAGACCTAGCACCCTAGGATCAAGTTTCGAATTGTAACGAAGCCTGGTAATCTCGTCTAATAATTCGAGCTCTCTAAATTCTTGCCTCAGCGCACTGCTTGCACGACCCTGTACCTTTGCCGAAATATCCTCGGTCCATTTCTGTAATATCAATGTTCCCGCAGCGGTTGCGCTACGCGACAAGCAAGTGTACAATGCCTGATGTGATCTGCACTTTGCAATGTCAACTACATTGTAAGCTCTCGTCTTGCCCTGGGAGGCGTAATCGGTCATCGAAAAGTTTGGGAGTACTTCCACTTGCTCTCTGGTTATGTTAACACGTTCTCGGGAGGGCAGATTAACTTCGATCGTCGTGGCAGACGGTGTCAGCGGAACTATGTTCAACGGTAGTCCATCTAACTGCACGTCCGTCGGCGGTTTGGTCAATCGTACGAATAGAGTGTCCAACGTTCGTTGGCCTTTGTTACCGACAGTGGCTTGCCAGGCATGTATGGTTCCTTCCTGACCTTTGGTCATACAAAGCTCCGTAGTGCTGTTGTATCTAATCATTACTGGCAATCCGACACATAATCTCAGCTTGCCAGGCAGATGTTGAGACGTCACCGACGGTGGTTGGTTCCATAGCACCGACTGTAGGTCGTCGGTTATGTTTTTCAACTGTATCGGTTTATAGTTCGAGCGGAACTTAACCGAATCATCATCGTCGACTGCGTTCTTCGTGCGCTTCAACGAATCGTTGGAATAGAAGTCGACGAGTTCTTGGCCAGTTTCCCTTGCAAAACGTTCGACACCCAACCTATTGATCTCGTCCTTGTGCACGTTCCATGCTGTAATTATGGACACATCTCAGAAGATGTCATCCTTGACGGTGGGTCCGTTGATTCTCGCATTGCTGACCCTTGATTTCAAGAACGTGATATCATCGTCCGTGCAGTCCTTATACCTCATGTTTTCCAGTGCTGTCCTTAACTTTGCATCGTCCTTAGACTGAGTTCTTTGACGCATGTTTTGTCTCAATATAATTACCATTGTTACTTGATGCCACAAGGACCTGCCTATAGCCCTCTTTTGTCCCAGCGGGTTGTTAGCCATATACACTGATTTGCGTCCGTATAGAGACCAGTCTTCTCCCATAATTGGAGGTAGCTGCGCAAAATCACCAGCGAAGATCATGTTCATACCCCCAAACGGTACGTCCTGTTGACCGGTCGCGTTGCATAGCTGTGCACTTATTTGATACATATCATTGGTAGATAGCATGGACACCTCGTCAAAGAATACGTAGTCCACGCCCTGCAGCCTGCTTCGTACTTGTGCTAGGTCTGCTTTCGTGTGTTGTCGACTGTTAATACCAAACACCGAATGATAGGTTGACCCTCCCAACAAAGCTGCTGCCGAACCGGTGGGTGCCACTATAATTATCCTGTGCTCTTCCTTTCGCATTTCGAAGAATTTTATAAGTGCTTTCAATACCTGCGATTTACCGGTACCACCCATGCCGGCGATGTACATCTTCAGCTGATCGTTGTATGGACTTGTTGAGCGATTCGCTACGAGCCTGAATGCACGTGCTTGCTCTTCGTTCAACGAGAATGACACTGCCACCTCGTCCAATGAAGCTTTGTACTTTTTATCGTGGAAGCGTCGTTCCAACCAGTTCTTGTCCACGATCTGTACTTTATCAGACTCCGGATTGTTGTTGCCCTTCTGCTTGTCTTTCGTGGAGGTAATGTTTCGCAACCTGTCGTCGATCATCTCCTGTCGCTTCCTCTTGATTACGGCATTCCATTCGCCTCGTCCTCTGACTGCGGTTATAGGATCCGTAACAGAGGGACGGTCGATTGGTCGTTCTGTAGTCCAACCTGCCAAATCCAATACCCGCCATATGTCGGCCATCTTACTTGCTTGCGTCACGTCAATGAACAACCCTCGCTCATCAAGGAAGGCCGACTGTTCGGCACATTCTTCGATTCCGTCGGTCGTCGTTGGCGAATAGTCCGATCTGAGAAAATCCACGTTCGCCGCCGCTGCCTCGTCCCAGCTGGGTACTGTGATTGCACCGCTTCGAAGCTGAGCGTGATAGTCATCGCGCTCGTCTAGGCATTCATACTTCAGGTTGAAGTTCCACATGAGCTGAATTTGCTTTTCCGTGAACTGGTGTCTTTGAAAAGCCTCTTCCCAACTTTCCTCTCGTCGTTTAAGGTCCAAACCCGTCCTCCATGGTTGGAACAGTGTCAGCATCGTGGTACAATAATCTTCTCTGTCTCCTTTGTCTTTTCGAGGAAGCGTTTCACTGACAAGGTTGGGAAGAGTGAATTCGTCGACCTTCTCGACCGCTAAATAATGTGTGTCTTCGAGCGGATGTCTGCTCGTGAACAACAGACCACTCTTTGGCATAGCTCGACTGTCTTCGATGGTGTCGGGATCGTCTGTTTCCTCTTCGCTGTCGAACTTTCTGTTAGATTTCGGTATTCTGACGCGTCGCACGGCGGTCGCCCATTCGTACACGTTCATATGCTGCAGTTCGACTGGTCTGTACATGTAGTCGATTACAGGTGATACGCCCACAACTCTGCCCTTATGACGCATTAATGTTACCTTATGTCCCATTTCTTTTTCATCGTCTTCGAGCCAAGGCTGTTTGGCTTCTATCACGTAGCTTCTCCAGTACAAGCTTTTGAATTTATGATCTGTATAGTGATCTGGATGCCCCATAAGGTACATTGCCAGCATCGGAGCCCCCATTTCAAGCTTCACTGCGAGTAGATTGACTATCTGTCCTATCAGTCTTCGGGCTTTCTCCTGGTTAGATATAGGACTTGCCAACATCTCAGTACTTTTGTCGAACATATCCCTGATGACCTCGAAAATCACGTGTGTCTTCAACGGTGTCTTGGTTATGTAGTTTGAAACATACAATATGACTGCCTTGATCGCCGTACCTGACAATAAATTGGTGACGTCAGTGTTGCATCGCATGACGTAGGTCAATGCTGCAGTAAACGTGTTTATCCAAGGTTCTCCTTTCTTCAATCGGACAGCACCAGACTCAGGATCGACCTGCGTCTCTGTAAACGTCGGTCTGGGGAATCGAGCCTTGCACTTGTTGTACTTGTTCTCTTTGCACCCCGTATAAGTTTTATTTTTGTTTGTTGATCCGTCCTTGTTGATGTATTTTTCACAGTCGTGGACGTTGGATCTAACTATTAGATCGTCCACCGTTTCCTGATACGTCTGATGCCACGTCTGCGTGTCATTACACATTGGACAGTTTTCGTGTGCCGACTGTACCGTGCATTCATTCGGCGGTGCAACGGGCAGTATTTTTGTAGGGTCGACATATCCCGGCTTCGTTTTTTTATTCTCCACCTGGGCTTGTACTTCAGACTGCGAGCCGTTAAACAGTTCCCCCATATGACAACCTTCCAACCACTCGACCATCCTCTTTTGGAAATTGGATTTTGGGTCCAGTATGTTATCACGGACATCCTGAGGGCTCATTACCCCCCTTTATCCATATCAACATGTGAAGATGCAATGTCAATCTACCTTGCTGCTCGACCGTACCGTAATAAGCATTGGTATCTCCATATAATCCTTTCCGACGGTTCGAAGCCGAGCATCCAAGGACCTCTTCTATGAATAACTTACACATGAAATTAAAAAACCGTGCCGCGCCTGCTGGGTTATTGACGATGGCTCGCTGACTGTCGCTGGGTGTAAGCAAATTCATGCGATGAAAAGTCTTATCGTTCCCCGTGTAGTAGATGCATAACGGATGAGCTGTATCCAGCGGAGATATCGTTATATACCACGAAGGCGATCCTTTGGCTGCTATCAACGACCATATCTCGTTATTCATATGTTTTTTTGTTGTGGCCGATCCCTGAACCTTGGCAGACACGCTGTCCAGATCATCTATGATCCTCAAACACGTCTTCTCCGCATCTGTTGCAGGCTTGATACGTTCACCCTCTACCATCCTCTTAGCCATAGATTTCAGAACGTCTGGTTCCACGGACAGTATCCGGTTAGTCACCTCTTCAAACTTGTATTTCTCTGCTAACAGGAAAGTACCTGTCGTCGATGCCTTGATCTGAGCGTGACTGAAAGCCACGAAAGCAAACGTAGGATCTTTTTGAAAACGTTTATCGTGATACATCATCAATAAAGACTTGTGCTTGTCATCTGACATTCTGGTAGATCCGATACCTCCTCTCCCGTATGGAAACAGCCAAGGGAACATCTTGGGATACAGCTGGATGTTATTCCAAATTGATTGCGGTTTATCCTCTTGTCCTACGGCTAACACCTTACTGTTGTTGTTCAAATACATCATTCCCATCCCTTTTAGCTCGGACGTGGTCATAGATTGAAGCTTTTCACCCATTAAGCCGTGGACTACGAACGGACACTCGCCTTCTTCCGTGCCATCTTCTTCTTCGTTGTCGTGCACGCTCAAGCCTTCCGGTGTTTTATTTGTGACGGACGCTTTGTATTCTACGCCCACGAATGGCATGTCTTCCGGATACTGGTCCATATTTTCTCGTGATATCTCTATATCATAGTAGTCGCTGTGATTCATTTTCAACCACTCCAGCGCTTCAATCACTTTGTTCCTTCGCACCAGCACTGGTGCTCGTTTGAAATCGTCTTTAGTCGGCCTGTTGGGTCCGGTGAACATTATGGCCAGCACCTCGTCCATGTCTTTCCTCGGTGGTGGCAAATGGTCGTACACGAGTGGCGTGGGGTTTTTGAATGCAATGACGTTAGCCTTCATTTTTCTCATGCCGTTTTTTATACGCACAAAAGTGCATGTGTGTCTGACTCGAGCGATAAGCATGCGTTCCATGAATCGGAGATCGCTCAACTGCCTAGGTACTTCTCCGATCCATGTGCCCCGCGCGAGCGCGTTTGTCGGTATCCGACGTTTCCTGAGGTCCGATCTGCATGCGTCACAGATGAATGTACACGTCCGATCTATGACAGGTTCGGTATCATCCAACGAATTGTCATCTGCTGCCTCACGCTCTCTTTTCATCACTCCGGGAACGACGAGAACATCTAACAGCTTGTTGACGTGTTTCAAGCGAGAGAGGCGTGTTTTAGGTACCAACTGCCCGCAAACCGCACATCCGTCCTCTTCGACGTTGACTGCTTTCAATTTTTCACAGCACCTCCCTATCATGTTGCGGACAAACAAATCATCAGGAGGGTCTGGAGGGAAGGCAGCTGCTGGAATCGGGTACCTTGTCGTCGACATCATACGATATTTGGCTCGTCTTCTTTCGTTGATAGCGTCCTTGTTTGCTTTGGCATTTTCTTTCTTTTTGGCCAGTCTTGCCGCCGTCTTGTTGGGGACTATCTTGAATACGGTGTACATCATGTTGCATTTATAACAAGAGTGCACACTCGCCTTGGCTTGAAGTTCCTGAAGCCTCATTCGCCTAACGTTCGTAATACCATGCTTACTAGCAAGCAAACGTCCCGTCGACACAGAAGTGAGCGACAGCACCTCGTGCAAGGGCATCATTGTATGTATGTATTGGCTCGTTTCATAAGATGTCAACATATCGGCATCGGTATGTGCCACGTATTCGAAATCGGATTCCCCTATGTGATTTTCGGGAGCTGCAACTATGTAAGGTTCCACGTCTTTAAATTTAATTGCACGTAGTTTGTATCCGCCGGCAACGTCATTTGTGTGTCGAATCGTGGCGCACGCGTCGATGGGGTTACCCAGCTCTTCGGTAAACGTAGTGTGGTTAACCGGGTGGCGGTGCTCTATAAACGACCGAGGTATCGTATGGACGGTAGAGGATCGACCAAATCTAATGCTGAGAAGGAACGCCGTAGTAGTTACCTGACTGTTCGTCAGCGAGACATATGCCTGGATAGTTGTGTTCGTAGACCATCAAGAAGTGAAATGCCTCCGGATGGAAATGAAAACATTTCTGACCACTCTGGCTGGAACGAGACGAGCCATGAACCAAGCATCGAAATACTCCATCATTCGTAGGTACACGCGAGTGCAGCCGTTCACAGAAAGCCTCACGAATACAGCCTTCGACATGCGACGGACGAGTCGGACAATACAACAAATAGCCCGTTGATATGGAAAGACAGTGTCAAAACACGGCGCATCGCAGTAACTACGAGCGTAAGAACGAATACGTGTCGTACCGATGGCAGGGGTGTTGCTACACCTGGTAACATTGAGTATGCTTCGGAACACAAATTGAGCACACTTACCTGTAATACACACGCCGTGCGCGTCGGACGGGTTCAGGGATCGAAGGTGTATGCACCAACGTAGGCGCCTGCTTGAATGTATGACAACCTGCAGCACGTTAGTACGCATGTGTGACGTTTACTGAATGCCTTGCGACGTATACGAACCAGAATAAGGTGCGGCCTCGACGTACGAGGGTCCGTGTATGCAAAAAGTGGATGCGAGAAGGCAGCACAGTGCGAAGGATAATAATGTCCATACTCTTGTCAGAAGGACTATGATAGTACAAAACGACCCGTACGTTGAAACGGCTGTTTTTAAAGCCAAGAATCCGAGTTTACACCGTCGGCATATTGCCCGGTTGATGTAGGGCACCGTATGTCATCAGTTCTATTAGCCGGTCGGCGCTTAGCGTCAACACTCCGTTCGTCGAAAGCATCAGAGTAAACGTCGCTCGTTTCAATGTCAATATAATTGCAAAGAGCAGACAGATTTGCCACGCACGCTTTTCGGTTTTGACTGCAAAGACACAGACGATAGGTCAGCTTCATATGGCGACTTCGTAAACTTCTACAGTTATCCGTAGACCGCTTAACCATCGCTAACCGATCAGTATATCCGATTGCAGGAACTTTTTTATCTTAAATATCATGAACCTTACTGACCTCAGCGTTTACTCCCGACGGTTGCAACGGCTTGTCCTTTGGTTTGATGTTTGCAAAATGTCAGATTCAGTTAACGTTCCAAGGTCGAGGTCGGATATGATAATATAGACGTGCCGTCAAGGCTGTCACTGATTCACCGAATATCCGTGTAGCGAGCGGTGTTTACGAATGCAGGCATGCCACTTAATCGACGATGCGCCCCTCCCCAACCTGCACTTACTACGTATGCGCATCGTATCGTGTCTCTCGAAAGTTGTTGATTCACCCCCTTTTAGATTGTCATTGGTAGCATGCTCCACTCTTACCTCGTATCACATGTCATGGCGAATGAAAAGACGGTGTATTCATACTATGACTACAACATTTGTTTGATCAATCTAAGCTCATAGTGTCAGATGCATGAAGCTTGGCATGAGGGTTTCGCTCTGAATCTGATGCTAGGACCCATCACAACAGGACACAGATGCGATTCAACCGACGACAGAGGTATTTCTCAAGTCCCATTGTGCCAACCACCTCGTCGGCCTTCAGTTCTGTTGCGTATTCGATGTGAGCGGTCACAATACACTTGACCGTCCACATGCTCACCTATATGGAAAGAACCGATCCCACGGGTCATTAGGCTCCGCTATATTTCCTGCCCTTGCTCCTTCACCCGTATTGCTCAGTCTGTCTTGGCCCTGTACAGCAGCCATGGTTTCGACAATGCTTTTCATCACAAACACCTCCACAGGTTTTTGCCTCACTCTTTCTCGACACATAGGGCACTTGTACTTGGGTTCTTTGAACAGTGAATCGAGCCTTCTCAACACTTTGGCGAGGTGTCGCGGTTCGATTACCGGGTTCATCGCTATCACCTCCTGGATAAGCTGTGGCACCAGAACCGGTTGGTCATGATGGTGTCTGGGGTGTCGTTCTTGGTGTGACTTTTGAGTAGCTGCGAACCAGTCCTGGATACATTTTCGACAGAAAACATGACCGCAATCTGGAAGACTGACAGTCGGATAAGTCAAGAATTCATAAATACTGTGCTGATCTGTACATACACAAACGGATACCACATTTTTAACAGACACAGTTCGCAGTTCACATCGTCTTCTAGGTGCATGGGATCCTGTTAGTAATTTAGTAATATGATGAATGCGTGTTTCGCATCGATCGACAAATATACGCACCAGCATAGGACGGCTACCCTCCAGCCGTACATTTTCCAATTCATTCCGATAGTGTGCCGCTTCCTTCTCTGCTTCGGTCCGAGCCTCTTTGGCATTGATCACCTCCTGAGCGAACATCAAGATGGCATACACTGTTCAAGAGAGGTAAAAGATCCGACCTTCTCCAGTTCTTCGATCCTGGTTTTCAGGTCCGACGTCTTGCTCTTCTTCCGAGGGGGTTCGTCTTCGTCGGAAGATATGTCAATCACATCATCCATCGAGTCTCGTTTATCGAGATTAGGACCGTTCACGAAGCGCAACGACACAGGCTCGGGCGCGTCGTCGTCGATGATTACTATAGCATTGTGTTTGCCTGTCCCTTGTACTTGTTTCTTCTTCGACGTACGGTTTGTTGAACTTCCTGACGGCATGACCAAACCCCGATGGCTTGCTTGCCAACGGACCGTCGGTCGATGCGAGAACTAAGTAAGTAGCACTAACAAACGAAGTGATGATCCCGTCAAATCAAAAAGAAGAACAGATGCATTTTTAAACATTCAGTCCCAGCACAGCCACCATGTGAGGTATAAAGAGAAAAACCGACATGTTGTATACTTGGCTCGATTTGACAGCTGTCACATGATAAGATATATCAGTGGCTGTACATTCGTGCCTCCTTCCGCAACGTACAATCGCCTTCGTTACGAATGGTATTCGTGCACCTTCCTACCGGTGGACCTTTTATTGATCCGTCACATCCGCGCAAAGCGTGGCGCGCAGAGGCAGGATTATACGCAGCTCCAACCATGTGACGGTCAACAAAAACGTGACACCCAGGTCCACAAGCGTAGTGAGGACCATGACACGACGAAGTGCCGTCAAATGAAAGAAAACCGACGGTATTTCAGAGGCCTCGGACGTAAATGAGGTATCGTCTGACGAGGACGAAGGGACAGCGACAAAGAGTTCAAAGACTACAAGAGGTCACTACGTGCGAAATATACAGGTCGACCATGTGGGCACCTTACTTGTCAGTCGCTCTCCATCTTTTTCTCTCATAAACAAAACAAACGTCCAGACCGCAACACCGAAGCACCGGCAGGAGCCATCCGTCCTCATTGTCACAGCGAAACTGTAGGTAACAAGAAACCGTGACTGCTCCGTCGCAACACACTGTTATTGAACAGTACGGCAGAAGCAGTCATCGTCACCACACAAACGGAAGAGAAGGGGACCGTGCCAGTTATTCACTCCGGTGTGAGCAGAGAAAGGACCGATCCGGTCTGGAGGCAGTGAGCTGGAGTCGTGCCAAACGGTCAAAAAACGGCGCTGACTGCCCGAGTTGAGTACGACGGTAAGGGAGACGGTCAAAGCTATGGGACTTCGAGGGAGGCGGGCGAGGTGCCTCGATATTATTGTGCCGGTGACATAACTTCGCGAGGTTTTGACAACCGCTTGTCAGATAGAGTCGGTGCGATTCAAATCGAAAACCTAGACGACTGCCACGTTTTTTTGATGAACAGATACGCCTGGTAGACGAAGAACAGATGTGCAATCAAAACTGTATATAGATTTAGAGAGAGAGAGAGAGAGGGGGGGGGCGTATGAACATAGCAAAAATTCAAAAAAAAAAAAAAGTAAGCGACATGTTGAAGTCGGATCGTCGTACGATGCAAATATGGAGTAAAAGCGAAAATAAGGAGAAAGCCTATTGAAAGGTAGCGTATGCGATCGTAGAAACGAAATTCAAGAAATATATGCATACAGAGAGAGAGTCAGTGACATGTTGAAGTCGAGTTGTCTGGCGATGCCAACACGGAGGACACGCAGTAAGGAACAAAAAAACAAATTGAAATAAAAAGCAGCCTGTTGAAAGGCGGACAAGCCAAAGATTAAACAGACACGAGGTCAAGGCCAAAATCAAGAGAAACAAAAATGAAAGAAGAGGTAAAATATAATAAAAACCAGCCAAGCGAGGCGATTGACACCTCTGTGTATTGAAAATGAATATGATAATAGCATGCGAAGTGAACAACAAAGATGAAAAAACAAGAGAAGACGTGAAAGTGCCGCAGGTCGAGACGGTCGCAGAGAAGTTGTAAATTTGCACCTTTTGAAGATTACTTCCTGCCTTTGTCCCTGCCCTTGCTTTTACCCTTGCCCTCTCCAGTGTCCTTGTCCTTGCCCTTGTCTTTGTCCATGCCTTTGCTCTTGTCCTTGGGTTGGGACTCGGAACTGGACTTCACCTTGGAACCGGACGTGATATTGGATTCGTACTTGGACTTAGAGCTGTGCTTCGCTGTTCAAACGTTAGCAGGCGACGGACGTTATTCGATCACATGTCGACTGACCCCTTTCGAATGACCATTTATATGACTCCTCTTCACTGTCTTCATCGTCAACATCCTCTGTGGACTTCATATAGTGTCTCACTGTTCAATGTTTTATTACTAACATCAGACCTCGAAGTTTGACGTCACGTACTTTTGTTAGGAGATCGCTCTTCGACTCTCTCTTCTTCGGTGGTTCCTTTGGCAAGAAGGATGGCGAAGAGCACGTTCAGAAGAACTAAATCCTCGACGCCACTTGCTCCACCTTTAAAGGTTGACGCAGTGTAACCGACGGCGGCAATCGCGCCGCTAGGGAGGTCACTGCGACCGCCCTTGTACAGTGGATAGCGGGTGGTTAACCGATTGAGACTTCGGGCGTCAAATGAGAACGACGCGTCTTTAGTGACGTCATATATAGGAACTGCGTAAGCGGCTCTGTCAGGCAGATTCCAAATAGAAAGACAGGAACTGGATCAAATACCGGTTTCATTGAAGAACAAAGAATCCTTCTGGACAACGAACTTTGTCTTGCTCTTGGACGGAGACTTGTTGAGGTTGAATCCAGTGGCTTTATTCGCATAAGGATTCTGCCTCTTTTGGGGTGAACCATTACCCGCAAAGGTATTCTTCCTGGTCGTATAGACCAAATGCGAAGGTATGTCTAGATGACCATCGAAATTAACCATCCGTGTTGCGAACTCTTTGTCCAAACCCAGTATCCCGCCGATAAAACCCGCAGCGAGTTCGAACTCGCCACCCACGATGTCCAGACCGATCTGTTTTATCAGCGCACCTCGGTCGTCGCATGGTTCAACGAGATTGCAGTGACCGACGATCCCTGTTGTCAGCATACAAGCCAGGGAACTGTTACTCCATTTACCCGCCTTGAACGACCTCCAGTCGGCTCGTCCTGGATTTACGAACAGATGATGTTCCACAAAATTCAGTCCACGCTTCAAGATCCTACGACACGGTCAGGTATTCCTCGCATACGATTATGTGTGCGGCACGTACTTCCAGGCGGTTTTGGATATGGTCTGGCGGATATCGCTCAGCGTTGCCATCAGGTGACAATAGTTGTTGCGTTGGCCCATAGGCTCTACGTAACGATAACTGCAGCAATTAAGATGAAAGGAACATCGTCACATGACAATTACGAGTGTCGATTACACGGTTATGAGCACTTACTATGTGACAGGCAAATTGTTGTAAGAATTGCCCATAGCAATATCGAAGGGCACTGAGTGGGAATTAACGACGACCAACCCGGAGGCATTGTCAGAAGCGTTGCCACCTTCGACGTCGTCCGACTCTTCGCCCGATTCGTTGTCTGATTCGTTGACTGATTTGTCGACCGATTCTTCATTCGACACTTTGTCCAATTTGTCGGAATTATCGATAGAGCCATCATCGCTGCATTATACACGTTAGGGGTGGCGACGTGCAAGGCTAGCGTTGCTTACCTGAGGTCTTCCTCCGCGGAGTGCACAACCAACCCATTCGACATACCATCTTCGTCGGTGGAACTACGTATGGCAGGGAGTTATCAGTCACTCCGATGCGAGACCGATTGACAGGAATGCGTACGCTGCATGCACCAGCCTGGCCTTTCCTCTGTCACGAGCAGGGATTATGTTGCTCTGGTCATCTGAGCTCTGATCTTCCGACCTATGAACTTATCGTCAATACACGTATGGACGATCTTCGATCGACAACGTACTCCGATGAAGATAACTGAACGGTCCTTTTTTTCTTTGCTTTCGGTTCGTCGTCCGTGTCATTGTCGCTACAGTGAGGTTTACCGCATACAAGTCAATAAACGATAGCACGAATCAGTACGAGACCAGACCTATCGCTGCTCCTGCGTCGCTTATTGTCACGTCGAACAACGAAGGAAGGAGTGCCTTCAGACCTGAACAACTGGTCAGTCGATGTTATTGCATCGCATTTCATGACATACCTTGCGGGGGTCTCACGTGGCTGCAGCTTTTCCTTTTTTACAGGACTGGACACGCGTCAGGTTTTAGCATCGCGAGGTAACAGTGAAAGACAAACCGATCTGAATCGACCTTCGTCTGCTGGGACGAATGGTCTCTTTTTCTCTTTAACGATTGTGTCGTACCGGGTCTGCGCAGCAAACAACATTGATACAGTCCTGGGCATGCACGGGATGGACACCCACCTATGCATATCCTCCGCTTCATGGGCTGGCTTCTTGCAGCCCACGTCGAGGACCGACCTGAAACATGTCAGATAAATGAAGAGACATAGATAACAGCACATCAGATGAAACGAACATTTTCTGAGTCGAGTGTCGACCGACAGTCGTTTTCTTCTTCGCGAGTGTCTTAGGTTTGCTGTCGTCGCTCGATCTATCATGACAATCGGCAATACAATACTCGTTACGAGTTATATGAGCGACGATCTATACACTATACGCACATAATTTCAATCGTTCCATCGGAACCATTGTCGCTGGTTTCCTCCCGTTTATGTGCGCCGTGCGGAGATCTGTCGTAGAATTAAGCAACGACACATTGCTGTTCCCAACAGAATCAGACTCACAGAACAGATTCATCGGCAGTAATATTGTCCTCCTGAACACGAGCTGTTGCGCCGACCTCAACCCTATGCATGTTGATTCAGCGAAACGCATTTGAACATGTAGTCAAGATAAAACGAACATGCTAGCTTCTCGACGATCTACTTGTCTGACGTCATCCGTGTTTGCAGGCATGCTGGTTCACCGTCAGCGACACATACGAAACGGGGGTACACGCGCTCACCTGGACGCAAGATCTGCAGTCGGGAGCCCTGTGATTGGCACCTCTGCAGAGGGGCTTGAAGCCCGTTAAGCATCATTAAAACGAACCATTGATTCTCATACCAGGCCTGCCCGTCCTCTGTTTCTTCGATGGACATGCCAGATCCTTCCTGAGCAAGTGAGGTGTCCGATGTCTTTGTTTCGTCCTCGTCCGTGTTATGGCTTGCAGCGCTGCAATTCAGTAGGTCAGAAGCCATATCAAGACGTGTGGCAGCTTGGAGCAACTTGCCGTTCGCGCTTGATGCTGCCATGGACCTCCTCCGGTAAGTCGGTCAGATTGGACCTATGTCGTGGAATGAATGTTATAAAGACCGGCTCTTCTATCGCCGGAACATCAAGACGTACTCGCATTCTTGCACCGTTGCCGGTGACAGTGGTTTCTTGGATTTTCTTGTTCTAGGAATGTTTGTTAGCGACCGTATACAATATAGCGACCAGAACGATCACCTGGGAGGCATTGATACTATCTATGCGAGTGTGGTTGCTTTAAAAATGAAACGTATCGAACCAGCAGATGTGGACGCCATCACAGCCAACAGTAAACACGCTTTTAAACATACATTCGATACCATGACTAACGTGATATATCGTCAATTGTCCTCGGTTTATCCACTAAAAGTGTTTGAGACGTTTGGACATCGAACAACAAGCGAAACCCTGCACCTCCGGAGGACGGTATCGAACGTCGCGCTTTCTCCTTGACGAATAGTACGGATGCGATATATCCGTATAATCTACTCGCCGTATATTCATGTGGCCCAGGCCCGGCAACACCCATGATCCGAGGGAAATCAATTATCCGTGCATGGGTAGATCAATACTGACGAAGGGAAGTATTATATGCCTAAGATCTCATGTTATAACCAGAGAGGGGACCGGACGTGACCTGTCGCGAGTTACCTGCATTAACTTGAACACCTCAAGTGCGTTCGGCTGCCTGAACCATCAACCTCGTCCCAAGGTAAACGAAACTTGTCGTTCAGCAGCTGGACTGGTTATAACGTATGTTCTTTTCATCAGTTCTGTCGTATATCGCACGTACTGTCGCGCTGTATGAGATCCAGGCAATCGGCGACACCGATACACAATGGTAGTGGAACAACGAAACTGCATTTGTATTATATTGCCAACGCGGGTTACTACGTCTATGACCTGATAACCTGAGGCTACCGTGATCAGAGAAGTGTTTTTTTTTTCTCACGTATAATTTGTAACTGCAATACGAAATAGGATCGCCCAATCGAACGTTAAATGTGACTGACATGATTCACGCCGAAGTATTAAGTTAATTATGTAATCAGTAAATTAATACCGGGGTCCGGCTGCTGCCGTCAGCATAAATGCAATATACCGCCCGGATCGAGCTGTGCGTGGATTGTGGTCGACGATATGTGGGATCCGTACGGCTGAATGATGATGATCAGGTAAAACTCTAACAAAGGGTGGACTGTCGCCGTTGTCCGATCTATATCTGCAAGACGCGGGGGGGGGGGGTGGATAACATTGCGGGAGAGAGAGTATTCGGCAGTTCCATACTAAACCCGCTCGCGTTATGTCATAGATCCGCGCTGGGTTAACATCGGGATCAGCGTAGTAAACTGTTACGGCAGTTTGTCGGGTCAGCAGACCTTGGTTTAATCAGGTGCAGCCAGTCTCAACTTTTGTTTCGTCAGTTTGTTTGTTTGATTTTTTCGTTTTGTTCTTTTGTTCTTTTGTGTTGCGCAGACAACTGGCGTAAAGTAGATCCTTCATGCACCTTATCGGCGGGAACAATCATCACGCCTAGTATGGACGTGACGTATCCGCCTTCTGCTTCAATCGCCGTTTACTTCTTCAGCATTCTAGACAAAACTAACTCTCTACCTCTTGCTGATTTGTATTGTGTCGTTTCGTTGTTCTTTTGTATTATTTTTGTCTAACCGGTTGGTAGGCGGAGGACACTACTCTTCTTCGTATTCCATTTTCATCTTCACCGTCGTTCTGTTTGCCCTCTTCTATTTTTCCCCCTCCTCCTTTGCTTTCTTCTGTTGTGTTTTCCAGACGCTATTTGGCCATTCGCTTTTTTTTTTTTTTTTTCCTTTCTTTCGTCTAGACCGCTGTACGGCGCAGTGTTAACATCCAGACATGCCAATGGCTGTGGCACGTCTACGATAGCGGTCAAAGGAAGGATATATATTACTACACGGTGAGAGAATAAATAAAGCACCCCTCTTGCTGATTCCAAAAGACACATCGAGTCTCCCTTCTGCCGACCAGTCAGCACTCAGTATGGACAGGTTCTACAATACTATCGAAGCCGGTAAATACGCCTTCTACGTGTGACCTCGTCTTATGATCTCACGAATAATGCGAAGGCCTCGTGTTGACTCGCATCGTCGGACAGATTCAAGAGGTACCCAATCTGTTAAGACTGTCAGAATTCGAGGAGGTAAGGAACTCGATCCTCGATCGATCCTATCATCTAACGATTCGCAGAAGGTCGATGTGAACCAGGCGTGTGTGCGCGTAGTCGAACTCAACACGCCTCAGGAGTGGAGACTGTTCCTCACCAAGCACGACGAGCAGGTCGAATGTGAATTTAAACTCCACGGAGTCGTCTGTCTTTCGGACCTGCTGCCTTTCAAAAAGAAAGTCAAGTACGTATGTTCAAGCTGTAACTCGCGTACACGACTGTTGATCCGACATGCAGACACAACCAAATACCCTACTTGCGTCAGTCGGTGGCCATCACAGGCCTCGGAAACAAACATTTCAACACTTCCATCGAAGCAGTTGCTCAGATCGTCGCGTATTTCGCTCGCGAAGTCGGTCAACACAAACTGAACAAGGTCGAATTCGTCTCGATGTATCAGACCTTCCCGGTCATCCATTTGTCTAGCCGTTATTTCTCTCGGCGTGACCAAGTGATGCCGGCTGATGAGGTAGACTTCGATCCCGACGTTGATCCTATGGGGATACTTGAAAAGATGAAAGGACAGAAGTATTGCCACACCATGGAGAACACGGTTTACTATCAAGAGCGCGTGGAAGGAGAAGACGGAATACGGTAAATATTCTCGCATGTACTTCGACATCTCAATGCCTTAATTTGATGCAGATATCCCATTATTAAAGCTAGCAAGATTCAATTGGGTGACATCGTAGAAGTCACGATGTGCTTTGTGGCTCACCCCCTGGCCAAAGGATGTGTCAAACTTACAGCAGTCCTCAAGACCGTCACACTGGTTGATGGTCGGTATACCAGAGTACGTGGACAGCAGTGTACGGTCATGTGTGGCAACCCTGACCTTCCGTGACAGGAGAGTGCAGCTCGCAGGGCACTTTCAGTAATGATGCCGAGCTATATGGCTAATCCGAGAATGAAATACCTGCGTGACGACAATGTAGTCGAACCCGCGAAGCACGAGCTAGATCAGACTGGGGCATACGAAGACAGTGATCTGAGTTCCCAGCGTGGTGAGGAGACGAACGAACCCGCGGAAGAGGAGCTAAATCAGACGGGTACGGGCGTGGACACCGACTTCGAGATGTCAAGGGTTTATTAGCGATTGGCAGATGATGGACGAGCGGTGGTGTCGAACCGCCGTACGTGTGTGGGTGTGGGTGTGTATTGGGGTAAGGGGGATTGTGGTGGGATGAGAGTGCCGACGTATATACCAAAGACTTATGTCGACTGCGTGCGCCTGCATGACATTGAAATCAATGCAAATACCTTCTTCCTTTAGCCCGTATCCACAATTGTATCACAGATGGAGCACTGGAACGAACAAGGTACAAACGAAGTGATCCACGCGCAACGATCATACAAATGGGCAAATCAGGAATGTACGGAGACGTTTGACGCGGCCTAACGGGTTCATAGACGCATAGGAGGTCCAATCCGAGAAGAGCAGGCACACAAGGATTTTTAGGTTCACAGAGAGGACAGAGGCATGCGAGCATGTCATGGAGGGTGCGTCACATGCAGTCTGCATGTATTTGCTTCTACGTCACGTATAAGTGAGCTTTCCTCCATCAATAGACCTTTCAGACCGCTGTCTTCAATACTGTGTGGACTCTCAATGGAGTATTGACGGGAACCACACGTCCGATCCCTCTCGATGTCCTTTTCTTACGAGGGCATGTTATATCATAGTACAGTACCGAATCTGGAGATTCAAATGCACAGCTGTGAAACTTCGCGGTCAACACACGATGTCAGCGGGATAGCGGATGGATGGTTAGCACCAAATTCATGTTTATGTCTGTTCACAAGCCTAACAACAGGCCGAGTGTATTGTTGCATGCAGACTCACCGACAGCGAATGGCATCCGGTACCGCGCCCAACGATGCGACGTATGGCCGATAAGGGAAGATATGCCGGTCGTAGCATGTTGCTTCCACATGAGTGAATATGCATAACGGTATAAAGACTGATATGCCGAACGTTCTTCGAGTAGCAAGCCGCCACAGCACATGGCACACCAGTGTCAGGGCCGCAGGCCTGACCATCCTTCAATGGGATGTTGTGTCATATCGATACCGACACCAGTACCCCTTATACGAGTCATTTATGCACATGCCAAATAAAATAACTATATATAGGATAGATCGTCCGGCAACATCCGCCGTTTGACAAACTGACATTCCATTACCGAATGCGGACCAACACACTTGTTCCTAGATTTATCGGCGTATTCCGTACGTCTACACCAGCGCGTCAACAATACTGTTTTAGAGATCTCTATAGCTCGAACAACTTTTGACGTCCACCCCTACCGGCGCGCCCGTCGAAACGTGACGCCTACCCCTCAACGAGACGTAGAAGTCGACGAGACGGTTGGCAAACTGAATCAAAGACGTTCGACTGACCTCCAGCTGCTCCGATGGCATTGATGGCACTATAAAAATTACCTGAAAACCGCAACTGGACATTGCGGTCCCGGTAGTCGGGCCATCACCTGCTTGCCAGACCTTCTTTAGAGACAACGCCATATTGTTCCACCAAGTCTTTCGCATGGTTAGGCTAAGCGATGGACAAGGTCCCCAAGGGTCACTGTCATATATGATAAAAGTTAACGAGTCACGCTGCAGTACCTCCCATGTTGACATGACGTCGAATGCCCAACGAGGATTGATAGGATACACCAACTCGAAGGACAGCCTACAAAGGCGTTTGAATTGCGAGACTGACAGTGCAACCACATTCGAACCTGATAATCAGATGAGCATAAAACAGCAGCACACTACACCGACGCGTACCCCCGAGTGTCAAATCAATAACACTTGCGCTCCAATGCTCCCAGATGGCCAGACTAACTTCGAACACGCCGTTCAAGTGCAGCCTGAGCTTCTTGATGAACCTAGCGTCGACCTGGCATGAAAACGACTCTCCGTATCCCAACACCTTTTTTGCCATCTCAAGCTCGACGTTGCCCGCTAGCCAACTGATCATCTTGTCGAACTCCACTTCACGACAGGTATACGAAGAATACTCAATGGACAGCTCACGAAGCGGGCCGTTTCGCAGCTTCTGAACAGGTAGGGGAGTATTGGGCAGACCGTGCACGAAACGCCAAGTGAGCGTGCTGCAAGACCCTCCATCCGCAGTGGACAACTTCGAATGCCGATCAGCTGCATGCGTCAGATATACAGCGGGTTACGACTCACCAAGTTGTGTATAGTGGCGAGGTCGAGGTCCAAACGTATCAAACTGGAGGAGCCGGCAAACAACCTCTGGAAGCCTCCAATGGCTCGGACCTGAGTGTCACGAACGAGAAGATGCGTGACTGTGGCAGGCAAACAGTAGAGCCATGTCCATTCGGTGCATCGAATAATTCGAACATGAGTCAGACGAGTCAGCTCATGTAAGAACCAACAGCGTCCGTCCAGCACCCAATTTTGCAGGGTGATGCTGGTTATTGCATGAGATAGTCCTTGGAAGCGACAGAATCGAAGCCAGGCACGTTCGGACGATAAGCAATATTCATTGATGCCCTCTTTGATGCCAGGAACGAAGTTTATACGGTGAAACAACATAGTTTGCTTGACAACGTCATCATCCCACGAACGACATACCAATCGCATACTCTTGAGAGACGACGTAGACGATAGTCTCATGATAGTGCGCTGGATTTCCCATGGTAGAGCGGGCGCCATTTGATACATCGTCCTGGGTCAAGCGCGCTTCTCTAAACAGATACGAATCAGAGGCAACACGGAACGCACACGAGTATGAGACCCAACCTTTTAAGTCTGCAAGAAACTGAAAGTGAAGCTGTATTCTGTGTTGACGGCAGGAAGGCGCGGGGTACCGTCCTGCATCTCCCGTAGGTGGACTAACGCAAGACAGAGTTTTTGCAGATGGTGGCATACGACGCCAGAGTGCGGCTCGTGCAACCGGCCAACGACAACAGGTTGTCCAGAAGACATGTCGAGAAACAAGGACGACAAGACCCGCCACGCAGAAGAAGACGGCCTTTTATATGGATTATATCGATTTTTTATTATTTCGGGAGTTGTTTTATCTTATACTTATGCTTATCGTCTGTAGTTGTCCCGACGGCGTTCTTTTCGTTCATTCGCTTTTTATTTTTTATTTTTATTTTTCTTCTTCTTTAGCGGACCAGCACGAGAAGATGTTCCTTCCGTTCGGCTACGCGTTTTCATTGTTATATAACCCGAAGGAAACGACCCCAAACTAAGAACACGGCGAAGGTCTAACGTAATTCCAAAGAAAGTAACCCCCAAGTCAGGTACCGGTAAAGCAATGGCAAACGTCCGATCAAACATAGGGAATAATTGAGAGAAGAAGGGGAAAAAAAAAAAAGAAGGGAACACGTCGCAATTTGGTGCGCGAACCACTGGTGGAGGTAACCGATCAAAAAACGTTAGCGTCCAAATCAACATGAGAATTTATGCACGTATCATAAGATACTCCAAAATATAATATAACTGTCAACTGTCGCCACCCGTCGTCGCATGGATCCAAATACTGGACCTTAGCTCCGAACGATGGAACATTTCATCTTGAAGGAAAGAAAGACGGAAAGGAATATAATATTCAAAAAGGCAAGAGAACAAGGATAAGACGGACCGGCGTGTCAAAGATGGCAATTACCGCATGCTTATGTTCTCTGAAGCATCGGACGTGCAAACCGATTTCCCCACTGTTCGGTGGTCTTAACCGTGTACTCACAGCAGGCTGCATGGCAGTGTTGTCCATTGAACGCGTTTCACGACGCCTGAATTGGTGTGCGTGGTGTATCTCACGGTGCAGGACACCACGGACAGAATATCCCAACCCCCACCCCCCAGGTCAGCATAACCGCTTTCGCCCCGTATTCGACGTTACGAATACAGAGCAATCAGCCGCATTGTACCAGCCTGAACACCACTTAATGATATCGGCAGTTGCCACAGCGTTAGATGTATCTTGGATTTTGATGGGGCTAAAATATCTCATGCATGCTCGATCCTGTTTACTTCAAAGGAGCACGGCGACGACAGACATGTAGTCTGGACACACTCTGCGGAACTGTGGTTAGCACCCCTGATAACACAACCACAGTTTTCCCATGTCTGGTCTCGCCTTGACAACACATTGACAGGGCACACCTGAACTATCGCACCGGATGTTCGACCTGCCCTATCCATACCCGAGCAAAAGCTCGACGGAAATTCATACAGGATAAAGAACGCAAGCATGAACTCGGTCGAACTGAGAACAACGAAACACCCTAAACACGGTTAACAGGGGAAACAGTTACTGCAGCGCCTCTTGAACGTTCGCACGTATCGACGGTTTAAGTTAGACACAAGCAATCCTTCTAAATAAAAATAAAAACAAACCTTTGAATTAAAAACACCTTGGCTCTCGGTACGCGCCTTAAAATACGACTCGAAAAAGGCGTCATAGATGAAACCAGTGCCAATGGTCAATGATATGCTACATCGACACATGCACATACCCGTCCGACGCCCAAATCGACTTAACATCGGTGATCGTGACGACCGGCCGAGCACTCAAAGTAAATCGTACAGCTTGGTATGGAATGAAACGTAGACATAGTGTCCTAGATTTACGGGTGTCTTACAAATATACGAACAACAATCAGGTCGAATACATAGACAGCGAAAGACGCACGACCCGCGTGCTCCCCCCACCCCTGTTGGTAAGCAATGGTTAAACTATGCAATAAAACCCTGTATTTGACCATGAACACGTCCGGAAAACAAAAAAACAAAAAAAAGATAACACCAAATGACCGTATTAAGAACAGAAAGAACGTCTACGAGACTTGCAGTCAGTCATAGCAACCTCCGTCAAAACCTTTCCGTTAAAACCGATTCTATGTCTGAATTCGACGTAGGATGCGACGAAACCGTACGCACCGGCGTACAACGTGGATCCTTCCACCGAAGGCGCACTATCCGGAAGTGCGTGGGTTTCGAACACAATATGCAGATCACCCCCGAATCCACCGTTCGACGCACTGCGTCGTAAGAGAGGGAAAAGCGAATCTTCGAGTTCAGACCACCATTCGGTCCAGCTCTGGCAATAGTCGGAATGTTCCCATCGTTCTTGTTCACGGTACTCCTCCGCAGAAACGTCCCACAGCGCATCGTGATGTATATACAGCCAAATAGCCTGTTTGGACGAGCACATCCAAGTTGATATGCTGTCCGCCAACCACGCAATCGAGACCGTAAAGTAATAGTCGAGCCGAAGAATTTTTAGTCGTTCAAAGTCATCCAGGTCGACAAACAGAAACGGCGTGGATTTCGATGCTTCGTCGCATGATCCGTCAGTATATCTTGGCTGAGCCACGAGTGGTACTCGACTCACCTCCCACCCCTACGGTTAGATCAGTGACATGATGTCCGAACTGCTCCCATGTCTGTCGATCCACCATCATCCCATCTTCACAATGTACCCACAACGTAGTAACAAAACGACCGTCGATTCCTCTGTAAAAAGTTTCATGAGGTTGGATATGCTGCGGAAGCCGACCTTCTATGTCACCACCCAACCAGAACAAAGTATGTTGAAACGAAGACTGATCTTCTAAGGAGTCCACCTGTTTGTCGTTGCTCTGATACACGACCAGTTCTGACAGCACGGCAGACCCGAGGTTAACGCCATATTCAGCACCGTGCGACAACCTGTATAACGTACGCCATAAATCTAATCTGCTGCCGTCGAGGTTGGAATTAGTGAACTGTCGAAAAATCGTCATGTCAGATACGTATGTTTTTTTTAAAAATTCTTGAGAAGGGGGGGTAAAAGGAATCGCCTGAAGCGTCGCTCACCATGCCTTCAACCCGGACTGAATCGAGGACAAGGCTCGTCAACCGACTGGGCTGCTGAAGGAGATTCTGAAACCCTCCCACCACGTTGACGGTGGTGTTTGCGATCATAAGGTGGGTTACAGTGCTGGGGAAACAGTATAACCATCGTACGGACCCGCATTCGACGATCCGAACATGTGTTACTGCTTTCAACTGATGTAGAAACCAGCAATGATCGTCCAACGGCCACTTATATGCTGTGATGCTGGTGACCCCGTTCTCGATACCGTGATGAGACAAGAGGACCCCCACATGGAACTCTATCCGTCGACGCGTAAGGGAGCTGTCGGTACTAGCATCGTCAACGGTGAAACAGAGTCGGTGAAACAGCAATGTCCATCGAAGGATCTCGCAGTTCCACGACCGACATACGAGACGCATTGATTTGAGCGAGACAATTGAAGACACGGCACAAACAATGCACCATTGTAACTCGATTGGTACCTTAGGACTGACGACGGGACGCCATGCCAAAGCGCTTGAGATAGAATCACCACGGGCAAGCTCCTCTGAGGATACAAATCGCTTAGCAAGTACGTCGAACACAAGCGAGACCATAGAGAACCCACCTTGTCGCGATGTCAACACCGCGCCAGCCATTTTCTGTCGTCTGCCAACATAATAACCTTCTCTACCATCACGAATATCCTGCAAACGATTCTTGACTACGCTGACCCTCTGGATCTTAGAGGCGCGATCCATGCTTTGACAATGATACGTATCGTCGTATTGCTCCTCTTCAGACGTGTACGACATGTTGAGCGCTGATGGTAATGGCAGACGGATGAAAGGACAGCGACCGTTTAATATTTATCATGTCGATCTGACGTTTGACCATTACTACTTCTGTACAATGCATTGTCTATTGCAGACCGCGCAGTAATGCAAACCGGAAAAAAGGAAAACAAAACAAAACCAAAAAAAAAAAAAAGACCAGATAAATTTTTTATAAAGGCCAACTAAGGAACGAAAGAAGGATGTTTTATTAACCGACGGTGCTCCTCAGCATCGGAAGCGTGCCGGTGTCCGTACTACAGTTCCCCACCAGCACATATAGACCAGTTACGTGTATGTAACTGTGTACCCATCGAGAAAAACGACTGCTACGGTACCGATCGAAATTAGGTATACTATCACTAAGTATATCTATATATCTATATATATACATACATATATGTACATACAGACAGATGGACATACACACATGTATACATATGCGTACATAAAATACGGAAGGCAGACAGACGATATAGACGGTGCGAAGCTACAAGAAACAATCAGAAGGCCGTGACGAATATTTAACCCTTTTTAAAGTAATCGACCCTACTGAACTCCCTCATCTTATAGGTGTCGCTTCGATTGATTTCTTTATCAAGGGTCGGCTCGACTACTATAGTAAGATCAGTAGACTCGATCTCGAGTTCCGTGTCAAGATACACCCAGCTGTTGCCGCTCCTCCTTTCTGTAACCCGCACCACCCACCAGGTAGCAATGCCGTGACGGTAATACCGGACACCTCGGACAAGCAGACCGCAATGCTGCCCTCGTATGATCACCCATAAAGATCCGTGTTGATTCCTAGGCGTAGGGCAGCGGGGCTGTATCCTATTCGGTTCAATAATTCCACCTCTCAACAGACGAAGCTGCATGTGGTTTTCATGCCGAACCAACGAACCTCGACACTCGCGACCGTCGACCAAAACGCGAAGCTTTAGATTACCTATTGCTTCCATACGCATATCCTGAGACCAATGAACGGGACCAGCCATGGTAGAGGACGACGCAGCGGCATCCACTGCAGCGGTCGAACAGCGCACGTCTGATGAGCTGGAAGCTGGATTCCATGCTGGAGACATGGAAGCTTCTTCTGCCATCGGAAGCGGAGTCACGGAACGAGTCTCTCGATGAAGGCTGGAAGAAGCAGCGCTTACAGGAGGGAGAAAAAGCTGCTGTCCTGGCGAACACGGCGCTATGTCTAGAGGCAAGTGTGTTCTAAAGTATTCAAAGAGTATTGTTAAGCAAACGGAGAAAAAGCAAGACACAGCCGAGCAACAAAAAAGCGAAAGATACGCACACTGCATCCACCACATGACTGTACGGCATCCACAACTCTGAAAAACCTCCGCCTCCAGGGGCATAGCTACACCATTGCACAGATAGCATCAACAACAGTCTTGTTTGACGCGTCCTTGTATTTGCGGTTCTTATCTGTGACCCTGTTTCAACGGACACGCTCGACCTCCAGTCATGGCAAGACGAGCAGACATCAGCCGAGTCCAACGATGGACTGGTCTCGTCGTCGGAAGCATTCGCAGCTGGACACAAATCTCGGGCATCCGCAACATGGACCGCTTCCCATCTGACATTTTTTACAATCACCAACAGGCCTCGAAACGGACTCCGACCCTTGTGTACAATGCCACATCTGCCCACAAATATAGTCGCACGGTCAAACGGCCGACCGACTAGAGAGCGAACAGTTACGGGAGCCAAAGGTAGTTTGCATACCGGAGAAGGCGTCGAAAGCTGGACACTATTAGGATGAACAATCCGTCGCTGCGGACAACATGTCAGCAATTCGGAATTCGTACATATCATCACACCCACGGCGGAACTTTCCCCATGAAAAATACAAATGAAATGTAATTTACTCACATTGATCATAAGTTCCCCATCGCCTTCGCAACCCATAGCACTTATGTGAACCGCATTAGATTCAACAGTGTCTACCAACCCTTCCACGCCCTTCCCGGTCACCTCTTGACCCAGCTCAAATACCTTTTCAATAGTGAGCCACTCTTCCACGACGGTTTTGACCAGACCCATCTATACGATCGACTTCGAGAAAGGTCTCTCTGACTTCGACCACAACCCCGACACGATCCTCGATCTCGTCCGACATGTTCCATGTCCCGCGGCCGGCGCGACGACGTATCGCAACCAGTTCCCCGAGAAAAAACTCCCAGCTGCTTGGTTTCGGTGCTTGATGCACATGCTGATCGATTAAAGGATGTTTGCTATACACAAATAAGCGAAGTAATTCGTCATCGATATGAGTCGTCGTCTGTAAAGAGTCATATGGGACCGTGTCTCGAAGCAAACCATATTCATAATCCTGCCCTCAAAAATCGAATACAATGTCTTCCACTATTTCCCTCAGTAACTCCTCACCATGGATGATCACCATGGTCGTGGCATCAAACAGCATAGGTTGCAGCGATTGAACGGGGTGAGAGTCGTAGGCACCCCGCTGCAAAGAAAGCATAGGCACCATAAGAACATCGTACCCGAGCTGCTGCCTGTCGGCAGACTCCCCAATGACGAAGACAGGCCGCCCAACAGATGGTCCGTATGCGATGGAGTGCCAACGATCGCCGGTGTACGGCGCACGATACTTAGGCAGTAACGTCATCACTTTATGCCATTCGCTGTAGTCAACGGCAGACAACTGCACTGAGTTATTAAAAAGTACCGCGCCGGGTACAGTCGCAAGCCACTGTTTGAGGGCCTGAGACATGCGAGCTTCGAGGTAAACACAGTATGCGTCGTGCGGAACGGAAATTACTGCCCTTACAAGCTCTCGTACCACTGGAACATGTTCTGCGCACATTAAGATATTTTGGGCTATATAAAGGCCATGATGACGCTGCGAACGACAGGAAAGTAATTAACGTTAGTTTTTAGCGGCCAGAAAGAAAGAAAGATAGAAATAAAAGACGAGGTAAGGATATCCTCTCACCCTGCACTTCATCTGCCAGATATAAGACTCGTCGATCGAAGGGCTGCAAGTCAATGGACCAGCCGCAATATCGGGCTACGGCAATGCATGTTAATATATGAAACAATGCTGTGAACAGCAACTGCTGACCACTGCGTAATCATCCATCGCATAATGCTCACGATGAAACATGTATTCTGTGTCCTACACGTAACCAAGTAAGCAAACGCTGCCAGCGATGGTATAGGACGTACCGGGACATCGGACACAGTGCTCATCCCGACCTCAAAATCCCATCGACGAACAATGTCGGCAAGATATGCCGGTTCAGCATGGACGTCTGACTCATCAGACGAACAGAAACATGCAAAACGCTGTGTGATATCTGATTCATCATCTGCTACGACGAATTCTTCCGACTGTTCATCGGTCGAATATTCGTCCTGACATTCGTCATCTACAGCTTCAATGTCAACAAAGGGATTACGACGTATCTGATAAAGCATGTTAACGTCTGACATGAGATACGTGCGTGTGCCTACCGTGTCAGATGACGACCTTGCATTGCCAGCTCCAACCTTAGTCATAGAAAAATGCCGGGACCGCAGTACGTACCCGGACGTGTCGTAGCCGTCCATGTCGTGACCGCTAGCAACGGACATGATATCCCATCCGGAATCCTGTTTTGAGTAAGGAATACGTGGAAGCTCGCGGAACGAACTACTAGCGGAAGGCACACCTGAGGTGCTACAGGGACGCGTTCGTCCGTCGACGACATATTGGCGTGCAACTGTCCAGGAGCAGCGGATAACTCGGTTCCACCCGCTACCCTACGCTCACATATCGCGTGATCCGCTTCGAGCATCTGCTCATGCTGGTAGATGACATGTCCATGTTGTGATACATGTCGACCGAAGACACACGTACCACTATTGTCTCAGAAACCTCGTCACTGCCCATGTTCGAATGTGCAACGCGGACCAATGTGATACTCGAATCCGTGGAAAATCGAGAATGCGATGAACAATTATAGTCGCGAGATAATATCACTAACAAACGTATCACGTGCAGATCACGCGTATACACACCACCGATTACACGATCGATAGTGATCAACGACTTTACATGCTATTAAATCAGAATGCGTCATCCTAGCGGCATGTGAATATAGCGTGGTACTTGACGATGGAACACGGTGTGATTGCGAATTTTTATTTATTTTGGATTCCCCGTCACTGTAAATAAAGTATTGACTGTAACGTAATGTCGCTATTGCGAGCTGAGAATGTATGACCTGCAAGGAGAAGACTGAATGCCGGACATGACAATTCGCAACTTCGACACCCTGAATGTGTGGTCCTCGTATGAACACACGTAAAAAGATGCTGCTTTGCACGATCAGCACTGATTCAAGCGATACACGCACGCACGCATGCACACATACATATGTATACACGTGAACAGTACTTATGTCGAGTCTCAATGTGTACAAAAATTACACATTTGGATATAAGGCATAGTATGGCCCAATGGTCAAGCTCCATTCAACGTTATATTTTAGACTACCAGCAATCAGGTCCGTTCATTTGAACAACGTGCGATACATGGAGATGAGAAACAATGCGAAAGATACAACCAAATACCAATCACAGGCGATGCATCCAGATTCCATCTACGATCGTGTCACCGGCCCATCATCCGATTCTACTTGCAGCAAATTTATCGGGTATAATATTGTTCACATACACGCCATCCACGTACCCTGCCACACGGATGTCGTGACCAAATGAACGACAGTCGGCCAGACGTGCAATGACACCATCAGACATACGAGGAAAATCCAAACCGGGACTGCTCGCTTGAACCGTAACGGAAAGCCTGGACAGAGAGTCGAACGGCGAGTCACAACGTGCCTCCACCATACTTGCCAAGTGAGAGCAGACGAACCCGATACTACCCTGCCCGTTGTCTGGTGGACCAGACGCGATAACGGCAAATCTAGTCAATGCAGGATTCAAACAGCAAAGACCTGACGACGCATCGCCCTTGATGACAGAGGACAGTGCAATGACGATATCATGAACGATAGAGTCACACGATTCATACCATCTGGTAAAATGGAAAGCCAGATCCATGAGAAGCGGCAGCTCTGAAAGGATATCAAAAATACCGATGCCGAGGAGGGTATCGTATACTGCTAAGTGAGTCAAAGTCGCGTGACATTGGGAACGAATGATGAGGTCGTGCACGGCAAGAAAACAGTCTCCAGCTGTAAAGTCCCATATACCACGGGTAGGTTTACTTTCGATGACGATAGAACAAACGAAAGGCAGTGTCACGCTTCGAAACAACGCTCCTTGGGACGCTGCAAACATGCGGATATTGGGACACTCTATCAAAGGTCCAACGCGAAATTGGTCCATCCAAGGTCGCTGATACACGGCACGGAAGTACCATATATGCGGCGAAGAGCCCAGGAGCTCCAAGACACGCTCGTGGATGTATTCACTGGCGAGGCAGTAACGAACGTCCTCATAATACGTAATGGAATCATGGGGAGCAGCGAAGGTAGAATTCGGGTCGAAACCGGTGAAAGTAAGCCGTTCAAGTGCTGGAGTGTCCGCAAAGGCGTCGACGTGGTGTCGCGCCGATATATCGCGACCTAAGGCACGAACAGCGCATTTACGAAGAATGGGCACACAGCCTGCGAGCACCGACAGCAATGGAACGAACGACGATGGGAGATACAGGTCGAGGACTTCCAGGCGCTGTGACTGTGCCATGACTATGCAAAGCGCTTCAGCGAACGAGGGAGCCACTGACTTGTCGTCGGATCCCACGAATAGCACGTCGAGCGGCCTATCCCTAGAACGATGGATAGCCATAGAAGTCAACTCCGTCAAACCTTTCGTGCGACCTCGAGCCGAGCTTGTATTCGCCGCGATCTCCAATGCGACCCAGAACTCCGTACACAAATCGATGGCAACATCACGCCATTGTCGGCACACATGGGACAACATGAATGCCATGTTTCCCATGTCCCCCACTTTGAA
Organism: Armillaria luteobubalina; assembly: GCA_030435615.1. Lineage (NCBI taxonomy): Eukaryota > Fungi > Basidiomycota > Agaricomycetes > Agaricales > Physalacriaceae > Armillaria > Armillaria luteobubalina. The sequence goes on from JAUEPU010000039.1 coordinate 356,609, forward strand.
AATGTAGGTAGGCTCGTTATAAAATTCGGAAAATATTGCCATCAAGATTTCAGGAGGCGTGCGACGAACAGCGGGTTCTTCAAGACTGTCACCGAACATATCCGCCTCCGAATGGTCGTCACGAGCAGGACGAGTGTGATGTGGTCGATCGACGAAAGGTATAACAGGTTCAAGATGCACCGGGATTGTGGCGAGGTTCACCACAGGAAAAACCGCGGGGTCAGAATCCACTGACTCAGGACGAACGCTCGAGTTCTGACAGGTCAATAATCGATCAGTCGACGGTCAAGCAGCTATAAGCCCGTGCTCACCGCCGGCACAAGAGACGGAGACATAACAACCGTCTCATCCAACGTTTTCGCACTATCCTAGATGACGATCAACGGCTCAGCGTCATTTAGAACACAACAATTGTCACTCACAACCTGAACAGACGTATCGGATACAAGGGACGTCGACCGTCGAGAGTCTCGGAATCCATCCTCGATCTAAAGCGAGATTACAATCAAACACAATCATGCGATAAACAGTACGAACAGTCCGAGCGGGCGAAGCGTTACATTCCACTGCAGAACACAAAGCGTTCAGCGTACGCGTATGCTACGTCGAGCAAACATCTGGCGTCAAAACGGAATGCTCATAACAGCCAGGAAATAAATAGGACGCACCTCGAACTCCATATTGTCTAGAACTTTTTCGATTCTGATAGCGAGGATACAATTATCAACAGAGTGTACTGGTGCGTTACCGATTCGCACCTCGAAGTCAGTGGATGTATTTATACGTCCCGAGACAAATGTCACGAACATATGTAATCTCACGTTCCCACCTTACCGTCGAACAATCGCCACAACTGCTGTGACTAGAAAAATAAATAAATTTAATAGCAGTAAACAGCAGCATCGAAGTCACCAAACAGTAAAGTTGACCGATTCGCTCCTTGATTTTGTTTTGTTTTATTGTCGTTATTTTTCTTTTTCTTTTTCTTTTGTTCAATCCCCATCAGCTCTTGCCTCTTTACCTCGAACCCATTCGCTTTCATATATTCCAGCTCGAAACAACTAATTTGAATACAAATTGGGAAAAAAAAAACAAACACTGTCTCTCGCTCGCGATCCAGACAGTTGCGAGATTCATATTCTTGAGAACAGGCTGGACACGACAGCTGGCGTGTACGTTGGCCATCTGATTATGACGGTCTAGCCACGGTGTCGCAAACATCCCACTTACCACCCCTTCCTACTGGTAACTGAACGGTCCGCACCAAACCTAATGAGAATGTAATAACATAAGTACGCGTAAGCTGCTATCCGTCTAATACAGAACATGATACCGCAAAGGACGTCCCCATCTTCGAGCTTGTATTGCGACCAATTCGTCGAACACATAACGGCTGAACCATGTCGTGACAGTTCAGCCGGCAATGGACGTACGCTTTCAAACCGCTGCCTCGAACCCCATACGCGTTATGCGTGAACCGAGATATCCATACTACCGTTCACATCGGCCATCAACAACGCCAAGCGATTTTCGAGAGGCTGTATGACCCCGTGGAATATCAGACCCATTATATGGGTTCAACACGGCCTGCGGGGGACGTTGACGATGGTGCATGACATACTCGCCACGCCTCCTACAGAGGCAGTTTACGACCGAAGATAAAATAAAGTAAAAAATCAAATAGGTCAAAAAAAAAGGGGGGTAGCCACTCTGTAGGGACGTGTACCTCCGTCAGAATCGAATTTGGATCCAATCCTAAGCCCAGCATATCCGCAAACCGAAACGTTCGAATCAAAGTCAACAGTACAGTACGTAAATGCATAGAAAGGTATCGATGTTCACATGGTTGTCGATTCACAGAGTCGGGACGCCGTTCAGTCTTTGATGGTAAAACCTGTTTGCCAGGATGTGCCGACATCGATCAACCCGGTCTCGTAACAGACAAATTGACATCGAAGGGCCACCCCAAACCGCGGCGAAGAAACCACGTTAACCCATGCAGACGAAGAGACATCCTAGAGAGAGAGAGAGGGAGAGAAAGATAAACATGCCAGCCATAGCGGAATCAGAGGCCCTGACTCCGCAAACAACATGCGATTTATGAATCTAGAATAAAACAATGTACCACTGTATTCGGTAAACAAAAATCTACGCCAACCTGACATCCCTTGGGACTGCATCCCGTTCAAAAAATACCGGAACAAGACATCCGACTGTTTACTTTCACCGCAACGTTGCTGCTCCTGCATACCATGTTCCACTTGAATTCGTAGACCTGCGCAACGTAGGAGAGGGGCTGTTTGAGGCAAATTTCTTCGATAGGACGAATCGCCGGATCTACCGATCAAACGTACATGGCCTCGATGAAATGAGCATCGTTTTCCTCATCAGCATGGCCGCTGTATCCAAAGGACAGCTTGCACAGTTTCGGAAGAAAAGTTGTGTCCTGTAACCCGTCTTGAAACAGTTCCATGCAAGGATGAGCCGTGCGAAAACAAAACACGATCACGTTGGGCGTATGCCAGAGAAATTGCACCAAAGAAGAACAGTGGTCGTCAAAGTTGATCAGATATTCGCCGATATGAATGTGCAGTTCGGTAATGGAAACAGCCGAAACGAGGAGGAATGGATAAGTGACGACGGAGTACTCTCCCTCGTAGGACAGCAGAACCGCGTCGACCTCCGGAGCATTAATCTTATTCCACACGTGCGGAATGTTCAGCCAACTCTCGGGATCACGAAGAACCATTCGACGTAAGGACGGAAGGACGATGGAAACGGGCTCATCTTCGACATCGTCGATGTTACAATCACATGTCAGGTCCAATTCCTTCAGCCGGTCCATCTGCTCCATCGCTTCGAAAACCGACGTCCACTGAGTGTAAAGTGGGGCGGAGAACCGAGTGACTGTGTTAAGGGTACTGGAGGCGAACTCGAATGCACGAAGCGGCAGAACGTATATCTGCAAGCGTTCGAGGTTCGGGGCGAAGGTGAAGGCGTCGAAAGCGAGATCGTGATATGGATCTTCCACGTCTTGGTCTCCAAACAATCCATAGGACAGATCGCAAATAGACAGGTCTTCCAGGCGGTCGAAAGACCCCTTGCACTGAGCCAAGATCGCGTAGGACGACGGTCCAGCGTCGATGGTAAACGAACGGAAGTAAGAAGAAAACGGCAAAAGCGCGCGAAACACACAGTTCGTATCCAGATTAAAAATCGATCCCGCAACGGTCACATCGAGGCAGGTGTCGTAAGGTCTGGCCCGAATCATCTGCTGGGTCAGAGCGTGGGCCGCACTGAAGGAGGCCATGAACGGTCCGTCCACTCCAAAATTAAGCTTTACTCTCGACCAGAGACTGCTCATATTCAACACCAAGGTCCTCCAATGCCGACAAACTTGCGACAACGTCCACGGTACTCCTCTGACGTCATTGCTGTTCAGCGACGATTCGATGGCTGCACACCATTGAAATATCTCCCCAAAAACATCGTCGTTGACCCGCCTGATCGGATGGACGACAACCCGCACATCCTCGACGTTGGCAGCAGCGACCTTCAGCTGCACGTCGATATGACCCACTACGGCACGAAAAAAAACACTCCACTGTGTCATCTGCTCGATATCTTTATGACCTTGTATGATATCGGCCAGGAAACGAGCACAGTCGACTTCGGAAGGTGGGTCGTTGGATGATAATAGCAGCACGAGTTCTGTCGCTCGAGAGGAATGCACACGAGTCACAAGAAGCTTGCGAAATACTTCCTCGAACGACTTTGTCTCCCAATCGGAACGACCCAAACTGTTTTTGGTCCTATTAAAACATCCATCGAAGGAAAACGAAAAGAAGATCGAAAGAAAGTGAGACAAAAATAGGAAGAAATCGAGTAATTGGTCAGTTGGAGGTCGCGATAAACCATTAAAGAGAAGAACGCACCATGCTTCGACGACAGCAAACAGGTATCTCGTAAACGTAGACTCTCAAGTGATGCCTCGAACTTTCACTGTTGAGCAACTGTTCTTATATAACACGGCAGACATACAACAATATACATAAATACAATCTACGATCTTCAGGTACGCCATGAGAATGTATCCGATCACGTACGTTTCCAGGCTGTACCAGCATGGTATAAGGCAGAAGAGGAAAAACGGCGTCGCTAACGATGGCTATAAGATGTTGCTCAGAATCGTTAAACTTCGATGCCCTCCACCGGCTGCACTACAGAATTCGATTGGAGAACCGCACTGGTATATCCGTGTAGAATGTACCAATTCTGTCTCGGTGTTACTAATATCGCCCCGGCGGGGCGACGTACATATACGTTACACGGGGGAAAACAAAGAGACGTAAAAACAAAATAAAAACCCAGAAGGGAAACATCAAACCACCGACTCCCGATTGCTTGCTACCAGCATACAGGAGACACCGAGCATACCCTGGTTCAAAGACGACGATCCAGCGATAGATCGATACCACTGGTAGCACCGTCATCTTCACCCTCAGCATCCCACAGAGCGGCGAACCGGTCGTCAGGGCATATCCGTATGCGAATAGCGTCAAAGTATAAAGGCAGCTTGAAGCCGAAACAATACCATTAAATACGATAATACATATACCCAATACATAAAGACATATCAAACTCGTGAGTCGACATTTGGAACCGTGGGGTAGCCATACGATGAAATAAAACAATAAAAGAACAGCAAGGTACAGACATCCAACCCGAAAAATACTATAAAAACGAAGAGAAGCGCGTTCGACAGTTGCATTCTTGCCACCAAAAAAAGAAAAAGAAAAAGAAACAGAAGCAAAAACAATACAAATGAAACAGTGGATTAATGATGAGCGGGCATGGTGAATCCGTAACATCATATTTGGACTGCGCTAACGCTAAACTGCTGTCCTATCGTGGCTAATTCTACACGGTTCACCCATTTCTTGACACGGCTGATCCGATTCGACATATGAAACATGGGAATGCGAAATCCTCCTGTTAGGTTTCCTCGTAGAACGTCAACATCCCTCGCTGTCATTGCCTTCAGATATGATAGCAGGTATGTAATACGGTGGACAAAGCAGGCAGTACGTTAGATCAGATCTGCCATCACAAGCTTTCATGGCAGAATGCAACTCTGGATCCAAACAGGTCGCCAAGACTGATATGGCCCATGTTCTGAGACGATATAAACGGTACAGTATCATGCAACCAACGGCAAGTCATTTAAGGCATGCCGACTACACATCCTTGATTACATCGACTCCACTGTCGAGTTAAATTGTACTGAGAAACATGGCCCAGTTAACATCGGCTGACAAGTGCCATAAAACGGCCCTGGCGGCCAAGCAGCCTACCGAATTATAGCATATATATCATCATAGTCGACGAAACAATAAATCAAACGTCTGGACGAGAAGCACGATTCTAAAACAGGCAATCACAACAGATAAAGCAAACACGAAACGCCAGCGACCAAGCAAGAGTCAGGTCCGCAGATAAGACCGTTGGTCCAGGATGCGAGACGACCTGAACTGCACAATGCATTGCATCGTACTATGCAAAGCACCGACTCGGGTATGGCGTGACACTATTTATCAGACCCCGGCATTCTACGGCAGACGCTGCCTAATGTAAAGGTCTTGGTCTTAAGGTCCTGTGACGACCTGGCATCCGGATAGTAAAAAACGCCGTCAGATCAGGCAGCGGGTCACAGTTTCTCGATCGCCAAGAACAAGTCACCATTTCTCGAAGACTTTCACTTCCGTGCTATTCAATGTTCATAACAACAGAGTGAAGAATTGCCTACGCCTACGACGACCTTATTCCTCCTGAAAACTACGTCCCACTTATGCTGTGTAATATCCATGGCACATGAAGGAAGCAGACAAATGCCGATTTTTTCGATACGATGAAACACAGGATCCACAGTACGGATATACACAGCGTCAACGAAACCGGCATCATGTTCCGCATCGACATAGCCCGTACATACGAACGTCAGGTCACGCAGTTTCGGAAGGAAGTATGGATCCTGCGAAAACCTTTGAAACAGTTCGGGACAGTACCGAGAGGTCTGCAAACAGAATACAGCGATGTTAGGAGTTTGTCGGAGAAAGTCGTCGATCAAGGAATCGCCGTAGTCAAAATGTTCGGATTCTTCCCCAATATGAACGTGCAATTCGGTGATGCATCCTGCTGACGCGAAAAGACGAGGGTAAGCGACAACCGAAAATTCGCCCTTGTACGATAGAATAGTCGTGGAGACAGTCGACACGTCAACCTTATCCCACACGATCGGAACGTTCTGCCGACTGTCAGGATTGCGAAGAACGAGTTTATGCAAAGATGGAATGGATACACGCCCTACACCATCCTCTGTCTCGTCTATGTCGCAGTCGCACGTCAGGTCCAGATATTCCAATCTGCTCATCCGTACTGCCAGACTAAACACAGTTGTCCATTGAGAATACAGCGACATGGAAAACCGAGTCACAGCATTAAGAGTGAGAGGCTCGAAGTAAAAACACCGAAGCGGCACCACGGACACCTGCAGACATTCGAGATTCGGCACGAAGGCGAAAACATCAAGAGTGAGGTCGTGATATGGATCCTCCGTGTCGTGACCCTCGAATAAATGGTAAGACATGTCACCGATGGAGAGGGTATGCAAACGAGTAAAGGGCATCTTGCATGCAGATAGAAACTGGTATAGCAACCCCCCGGCATCCATCGTCATTGTTCTAAACCGATGGGAGAACGGTATAAGGGCGAGGAGTATAGGGTTTGTAGACGGTTCCATAGGAGTTCCCTTGATCAGTACGTCGACGTCGTACGGACACGCTCGAAGCATCTGTTCTTTCAGAAGAACAGCCACACGACCAGAACTCGCAAGAGGTTCACCACGCTCGAAATCAAGCAGAACTCTTGTCCACAGCCTGCCCGAATTCCACACCAATAACCTCCAACAGCCGCAGACGTGCGACAGGATCCATGGCATCCATCCAACACCGCCGTATGACTGCAACCCAATACCCACGCATCATTGAAAAATCACCTCCAAAACATCATCGCTGACCCGCCGCATTGGATGGACAATGCTCTGAGCATCCTCGACGTGACCTTCAGCAAGCTTCAGCTGCGCCTCAAGATATCCTGCTACGGCACGAGCGTAAGTCAACCCCCTAGACCATAGACGAACGTCATCCCGTGCGTCGTGCTGGACTACCACCTGTAAATCCCCCTCGATTAGATGGACGACGCTACGGGATTCCTCAACGTGTCCTTCAACGAACTCTGGCTGCTCTTCGACACATGATACAATGTCACGGGCATGGACCAACTTCTGAGACAGCTGATATATATCATCCCGTCCGTGCTCGATGACGGCCTCGAAGTAACCGCGATCGGTGTCGGAAGGCGGATAGTTCGTCTTTAATAGCCTCGCAGTCGCGGACGAACGGGGCAAGTACATCTGAGCAAAAAGCAGCTCGCTGAATATAACCTCAAGCGACTTCTCGCCTACGCCCGACGTATCGAAACACCGTCCTTCCTGGTCCACGATAAACGAATGTGTTGCACGACGAAGAAGATGCGGTAAGAAGAGCGAACATAAACGAACGAGGGAGAGGATTGGGAGAGGAGCACAGACGATAAGAAAGCGAGACAGACGACAGTCAGGAAGGACTTACCATGAAAGACAAAGCAACGAGCGAGTAGCTTGCTATGTTTTTTTTATTCTTTCATTTCAAAGGTGTCACTCATATATATTGACCTCCATCGTCGGATGGCTGTACTAACACCAAACGGATACATACATCAATCCGACTTAAATAAAAATAAAAATAAAAATAAAGTGAAAATGAAGGAAAGGAAAACAGAATGTCCGCGCATACGAGTGCATGTCTGACAGCCTAAAACGGGTTCTTATGTTTCAATCTCGGCTTCAAGCCTCGAATTCAGACATTTATTTCAGCTGTTCTAAATGACAAAAGTATTTCTGTTAATACGTGTAAACATGCTACAGTATAACAACAGGTTTGCTGGCACAAAAATTTTCGAGGCTCCGCTTTCCACTGTACGATCGCATGCAAATAGACAGAATAAAAAATGAAAATAAGTATAGAGAACAGAAAATAAGAAGAAAAACCCGAAAAGAAGGGTGTTCAACAGAGAGGGTAAGTTGGGAACCTGTGTACTCAGTACTCAGTGCTGATCGAAAGCCTGGAAATAATTCGCACAATGCCGGTACACGGCCATCCGATCATGCAGGTCATCACAACGATCAGCAACAGATCTTCGGCATTTACCGTTCAGATGTTCACTACAGAGCGCCAGAGACACCTGGCCCTGCCGACTGACATCGAAATGGCGGTAGTATAGGGCTACATATTGTTGATAATATCCAGTATAAATAAATAAATAAATAAACCCAGTCATCAATGCATACAACGACATATGTCGCAATCAAATATTATCTATGTTCACCGTTTCATCAGACATTTTTAGGATGCTACTAGATCGTGAGTCTATGTAAAAACCAAGTATACCTCGCAGAGTCCGGTAATGACATTCTGTTCTCGAGGCACGTTTAACGCTAACCGTGTAATGTTCGTGATAACTGCAGATTACCACGTCAGAGTTCAAACCGAGCAAACGGTCCTGGAACGCTCGAAACAACATCAACCCAGTCTCGAAGTGATGCTCTCGTGCCGACACCCGGTTACATCGTTGGTATTCTGGCCACCTCCGTCGGTACCAGCGGATACGTCGGAAAATAGACATAACACGGATTTGTCTATATATACAACAATGACCATCATCGCACTGGCTTCTACTGCATTGAAGCGATGTGACGGTGTCGTCCTCGAGACCTTTGATCCACCCATCATCATCTGACGTACATATGCTGCCACATCACGACCGCTCTGTCTTCATGGAAAGCGCCTGATCTGACGGCAGAAGATCGAGCTTACCAGCGCTCGCAACGGAAAACGGCAAGCGCTAGATTCATGAGGTCAGCAGATAGAAAAGTTGAGCTCATGCCAGACTTGTTACGCCGAAACGGAACGTCCAATGCACCGTCAAACTCGCATCTACCTCTGAATTGCTGGATGTCCACTCGACAACAAGGACATAACATATTGCACGATAGCAGGCAGCGAGCGTCGAAATTAGACAATGAAACGAACGACATAGCAACGAATGAACGACAGCATGCTAAAGTTCGCAGGTATACATATATCGAGCGACACTGGACGGATCAAAACTAACGTGCAACCATAGATGTTCCGGCACGTATCAAACGCACCTTAGGGTTCACCGATGCCTGGACCCGACGACAAGGTCCAGAACCCTAGCAAAAGGATCGAGCTTCACAGTAGGTATACATCCGATCGTTACAATAGATCTGCACGAAATGAATGTCGCAACAGGCTCGCTTGTTTCCAGCACGTATTCTCTGGGTAATAGGACCTCCTCAATTTCAATGACACGTGGGTGGATGAAGGGGTGGTTCGATAGCAGCAAAGTAACTCAGGCACAAATAATTATAAATTGTAGCCGACATGTGAGAGTTATTAAAATTTTTAAAAAAAATTTAAAATACTAGAACTCGGACGCACAAAGCATCACGGCTATGGGGTACCCAACTGATTTCGGCATAGACGATATTGGTTCGGATTAGCGAATGCAAGCATCGCATGCATATTACCAGACAAAATCAGGCGAGCAAGGGATGACTCGTCGTTCCCGAAATCAAATATCAGCTTGTAAGTATGATAAACAATGTTTCCTGGCATAAAACGGAACTCTCCATGGTGTACTCGGGAGGGCTGTATTTTCAACGGGATAAAATACCGTCTTGTAAGTGCGAGAAGTGGTGTTCCACGGCATAAATTGAACTCGACAATAGCCCATGTCGACCGGGCCCGACTTAGACTTGTCACCGCTCGACTGGTCGACCTCCTCACAACCGGACGAAGGGTAACTGTATGACATCCCGGACGCTCGCGATCGTGAAGGTGTAGAAACTGGCAGAACTTCAGCAATCGAATATGACACGCTGCCAGATTCTTTGTGTATACCAGCAAATCGCATCCTACGACGAGCACTGTCACCCGACAAAGTGTCGATGACAATTGACGTGACAGTCGTACCAGACGTCCGGGGCTTGCTGCTCCTGCGATTTAGGTCAATTAACGCCCCGTTTGTTGGCAAGTCCTCAAAGGAGCCTGATGATGGCTTGATTGATGCAGCGTGAGTATCGTCTGGAAGGTGGAAGATATTATCACTGTGGGAGCCGTTTGACAAAGGTTGATCAGATACCCCCCGTAGGCATGACGAAACGCCCCGTCAAGATTATATCCGTTGCCATGCTCCTGTATGTAACAGGTCGTCCTCGACGATAAGTAAGGCAAGACCGAAGACGAAACACCGTCGTTGTCGAGAGTTGGCTGAACTCCAGAGGCAGCCTTAACATCATGATCCTCCCTCTCTCGCGGAGCGTCACAAGGCCGACAGATAGCACTCGATCGCCAGTGTTGACAATGATCCGAGAATCCACGAAAGTTGGGAACAAGGGATGTCGATCCGCTTCCTGGAGTTGTCGGCAGCTGGTGTGGGCTCAGAGTCGGAAAAACATCGTCATGCGAAACGTGGGTAGGTAAAGGATAAACTTCACGGTTAAAGATCAGGGGAGGCAATCTGCGATCACGATTAATAAATGAATCATGAAGCCTGGCAGTCCGACAGCTGCCTTCCACTAGGTCTGACACAGACACAGGAGGGCCGGAATAGCGACCATTGCGCCGTTGGTTTCCTGCTGACATATCTTCATCTGAAGCGATAGCCGGGGGCACGGCAGCGAGAGGAGAAGTCGAACTATCACGAAACATCCATGGTAACGACTCATCGCCAACGTGCACGTAACGCTGCAGTGGCTTAGGACGATAGTAAAGATGACGACGCGTGTTATCAGTGTCTGAGGCCTGCAACCAAGGGTAAGAGCGGGGAGGATGCAGAGAGCTGTCAGAAGGCTCGGCATACAAGCTCGACGATGCACCATGCCGTTCGTCACCAGCAGGAGGCGGGCTCCGCTGTCGGCCGTCGTCACAGTAGACAGCCGAGAGCAAAGCACGATCTAAGGTTCCAAAGGATCCACTTGAGCCGAACGACGAGGACCGGTCAACGACGTGGCATCTGCTCCCAAACGTTGTCCCAGACAGGGCACCTTTGTGAGTCCTTCTCCCGGAAGAGAGAGGATAAGGCTCAAAGGATGGAGACCTCGTTCGACGACTGATGGACGTAAAATAAAGCTCATGCCGGTATAAAGGGAAGATCGTTCGAACCGTACTGAAGCGAAGATGACTAGGTGTCGTGAGATAAATAAGAAGGAGTATTCACCAAGCCCCGACGTGCCTCACAGGTTCCTCCGAAGCAACCTCGTGTTTACTTCCAGCGCAGGTACACCGGTGTCTGATTGTCGACGTCGATTAGCGTATCATGGCACAAGAGCAGGCATACTCACTGGTCAGTTCACACATCCACGCCACCTAACAATTTGACCGCCAGCTGCTGAGTACTCCTCTCATCGACCGATTTGACTTGACATGCCAAACATCGACGACGTCTATGGAACGTCTGTGAAGGATGAAAAACGCCGTAAACAAATAGAACAGAAGAAGAAGAAAAAGGGAAGAAACAAAAAAGAAAAAAGGAGAATAAAAGATCGTCGAGCATGAGCATCCATTGTCAGAGACTTCATGAAGAGAGCGTACTGACCGTCGTTGGACTTTCACAACGATCCACTATGCTGGCAGTGGAAGCGACCGACATATGGATGAATTTCGTGGCAAAAAGGAGGCTAGCAATAACTAGAATAAGGATCAATTATACCGTCCTCTGAAGTCGGTGAAGACCCAGCTGGATGGACGGCTAGATTTGGGATTTATTGATTTTATTTTATTTTTGTCGTACTCTTTTTGGGTTTGTTTATGTCTTCTGTTTCTGCAAATACTGTTCTTCACCACGTGTATCCACGTATATAAAGGCACTTTTTTCCTCTTCGTTGAAGGAGACAAACATCCCAATCGGCCATCATTCAAGTCGATTCAAATTTTGCACCGAGGTCACTGTAGCTCGGCCAATGGAGATGGCCTCGCCGACGTAATTTGGGCCGAGTATTCACAGAATACAGGTAGTAGTGGAACTGACATTGACAGCCCATAAAGCGGATGCAACGATGTATAACAGCCATGGACAACACTTACCTTCCGCATGTCGCCGATGTCGAACTAGGCAGTAGTCACGTATGATGGCTATTTCAACAGTTATGTCGACGCATCGGCAGCGTTAAACCTGACAGATCGATCGTCTATTCCTACCATCTCTAATCGATACACGAACTCCCGTGCATTTGTTGGCTCCCGACTTACCGTCCGTAATATTCGACGAAGCACATATAAAGAACGGAAGATGGGTATTATGAATCAATCTGCGTCTTGGACGACTATAGAAAAGGAGAGGGACTCGAACGCATGAGGCAACTGGCATCGACATCGGCGATTCAAAGCTGAAAGGGCATGGAAACTCCCAAAGAATAACTGGAAAACAAGTACCAGTAGGCTGTCAGTTCGGAACATTAGCGGAGAACCTTCTATCGATGATATTCATCGAACTATAGCTAGAATACAAAACCCTGACAGTCAGAACGTCCCGTGAGAATGGGGGAACACTCGATAGCCAGGAAATACTGCAAATATTTCACAGAAAAGCAGCAATATGTCATCATTTCTAACCGTATGCGTCCGCTTCGCAGATTCTGAGGCAAGCTTTTTACGTGTGCGGGACTTGTAATTTGTCCATGTTACCGCTGTGGGACTTGATATTCCTGACCCTGTTGACCTAGGATTTTGCCGGACTCGTTTTAATCTGATCGAATTATTGAGATGCGGTCGATCTTTTTTTACGGAAATCTGTTATGGATATTGATCATAGCTCGAAACTCCGAAACAGAGAGGAAAGGAAATTGATAGAGGTGAGGTTTGGGAACAATGGGAATGGCATTGAGAGATACCGAGTTCTCGGGAGCCTGTAAAAGGACAACCCAAGCCAACTATGGAAGGTACAATAAGTAGCAAAAGAGTTGTTAAGAAGATAGTCTAGAAGGGAGGCGGGTGGGCGAAAATTCGTCGTCGCGCGATGTAAATGGCTGTGAGCAACGTTTGAGAGGGTAAAGAAAGGTGCTGCTCGCAGCCAAGATATATATGTACGGCAAAATAGACAAAGTAGAAGAAGAAGAAAAGACAACAAAAAGAAACGAGACGCGGCACGATGATGCCGTCGTTTCTGCAATGTCCCGGAACAACAACCTTGTTCACCAAGCACCCGTTACTTCGGAGTATAAGTCAACATATGCCCTTACTCGGTCGGAGGGCCTGATCAGCGAGTCGAAGTTCAAACACTTAACTTAGGACTTTATGGTCTGCACCCAGAGTTTCGATTCTGTCTGTCGATATCGTTTCTGTCCGAGGGCCCAAGAGTTTTGTTTTTGTCCTTCAATATCGTTTATGTCCGTCTGCACCCAGAGTTTCATTTCCGTCTATCAATTTCGTTTCTGTCCGAGGGCCCAAGAGTATCGGTTTTGTCCGTCAACATCGCTTGTGTCCGTCTGCACCCAGAGATTCGTTTAAGTCTCTCGTCACAACAATTTGCGTTGTTAAATTTGTGTCATGATCAATATTCAGATCTAGAAAGGTCGTATTGTCTAATGTGTCTTATTCGTATTGTCTAAGGCATCTAAATATATGGTATCATCGATGTACAGTGAATTTATAATACAACCCATAAAAAGTTCGACACGATTCATAGTCCAAACTAACGCTCCCGAGCAGGTTTCCGTAGCAGCCTTTTCAAACTATCGTTTAGCTTCCGTTCCTGCGCCGATTCGTCGGCAAGGGTCATACAGGAACTGTGTAGCACCAGCCTTTCATCCGTAAGATCGTCCTGTAGGTACGGTGCTCTAGGTATAACGACCGCGACCGTCCATTCCAGGTCCGAGCAATCTTGAGACGTCCCTTTCTTGAACTGGATGCCTCTCACCCATTTGCCACAATGTTCCCCAGAGATTACTAGGAACAAGTCATAGTGTCTGGAAGTAGGATGGATAGGGAGGACCACAGCGGGATCCAATTCTTCACGTGCCGACGTATCGTCCCTAATGCATTTCAAGCCACCACCACCGATACTGTTTGCACAAGCTGCTGTGGAGATTTTGAGTCCATGATATATTGCACGAAACTTATAACCGTGAAGTCGCTGGTCAGTGCACCAGTATGTCGGTGATGAGGCAGCCATGGAAGAGCCCGGTTCCGGGGCGGACAGATCCCAAGCAGGCGATAAGCATCGTTCGAAAGGGTCGGGGAGGGGGGTGCGGTTGCCAGGATCGGCTTCTGATTGCGGCTCTGGCTCTGGACGTACACGTCTACCTCTCTCCTCGAGAAAGTGAGTAACAGGAACGTATTTGTGATACAAGTTGTCGTCGTTATCAGCCAATGGCAACGCCTCATTGAGAGGCAAATGTGTCTCCTCATCGACAACATCGAGGTAGTCAAACCAGGCATCCGGGTAAGGCGTGTTGGGATCGTAAGTAGCCAAACGGACAAGCACACGCAAGCCTGGCCTGTTATAACTGTTATTCGACATGTTGACGTCCTCTACATAACCGGTCTTGCTGCGCCAACGATGATGGGGTCGAGTAATAGTGACGAGAGTTCCCTTCCAGGAAATATTCTTGGTGGGACGGATAAATTCTTGGTCCTTTTTCGGAGCAGGGGGTAGGGACGAGGGAGGTGTGCTGGCCATCAAAAGGTTTGGATGGACCTCGCGCATCTGTCAGTGTAAATCAGATGTACATAAAAATCAATCGTGCAAGACACGAACCTTTACTTCGTCCTTCGTTTGGGTCTGACGAGATACCACATGAATAAGCCCATCCTCAATAGCGTCTATCCATCCAGCCCATTGGTCGATCAGTTCATCCGTCATCTCCACGTATTGTCCCACTTCGAAGGTTTTTCTGCAATGGGCCCATGCTAGAGGGAACAACCCTTCCTCGCATTCTATCTCCAGTCTCTCGTCCCCAACACTACTGACAAGTCCTACTCGCCCATTGCTGGTATCCATGACCGGGTCACCTACGACAAGACACCACTCAGAAATTCTGGGAAGGTGTTTGCGGTGTCGCTGAACTAGAGGATGGCACGACTGGCAAAAAAGACCCGCCAGGACGTCTGGAATCTCGCGGGCCAATTCGACTTGAGAAAAGTTGACGCGACGAACTAGGAGATTGTGCTCGTATACGAAGCCGCGCCAGAGATACCGTTCCTCTGTTTTCTTGATGACTTTCACCTTCTCTGTGCCGTCTAGCTGTACGGCTCCGCGGTCGAACAGTTTTGGGGCGAGCTTGTCCAGTCTTCGTCGTTTTCTGTTCTTCTGGTTTCGGGCACTTGGGTCAAGCCTAGGGACTAGGAGAACCTTGCATCCCCAAGGGTACACCTTGCTGACCATTCCTGTGTCACCTTTAAGATTTCCTCGTTGAATTCGGACCCAGGACCCAATGACCAGCGGTTTATAGGACTTTGTAGTTAGTGGTGTCCCAATCCCGTCCCGAGGAGAAACGGAGTGAATCAACGGTTGCTGATCGCGGATATGGACTCCAGGTATATCTTTTAGCCACTCCTTCAACAAGGCAGACATTTCGGCCTCCAGCCACACTTGCTTCTCGAGGAGCGGCATCATGAAAGCCGCCTTGATCCTGTGTTCTGGTCGTGCACAACGACTGATATGAAAGACGACGATGTCCTCCCAGCCAGCCTTCAGCACCAAATGAGTGAAACAATGGAAGCCAGAACAATGAGTACTCACAAAGACGGTCAGGACCCAGAATTCGGGGAGGACATCATGAATTGAGACATCGTCATGTCTCTCCCCGACCGTCGGACCTCTAGTAGCACGCATTCTCGCCCTGTCCAACAATTCTGTCCAAGGCTCTTCTACCTCGGATTGGCCAGGTAGAGGAGTGACCGCAGAAGGGTCTGCAGTGGGAGCGTCGACTGCGTCGCTTGTATCGTCCTCATTATCTGCGTCTTCGATAAAATCATCGACTTCTTCATCACTCGACTCGAGCACTTCTTGACGGTCAACGCCGGCCTCTAGATCTACAAACAGTGACTGGAGTAGAAATGAGTCGTGGGTTAGATAGGGGGATCACGGAAAACATACCATCAGGGGTTTGACGTGTTTGTTCCGCGACGCTAGACTTGGTGCACGAGCCTACCGCGACGCGTTTGAAACTGTAATTTCAATTAGTTGTGATTTTTCCTCTCAGAGTTTCATTCAAAGTATATGATTATATTTCGCGTTTTACTAACTACAACAGGTACAGTGGTACAGATGGAATTGGGGGCTTACCTTTTATTTTACTTTCTCTCTTAGCCACGATGCTCGTGGTACGGAAAAGAGAAAGGAAAGACTTATGTAATGTTGACCCATGTTTGATACTCTCAGGGATGAAAGTCCGCCGGGCACAACTGACTATATCGGTTGTGCCCGGCGGACTTTTGTCTCGGAAAAGATTGCCGTGCGACAATCCATTACATAAACTTTTCCCTCTTGACTTCGAACCACTATTAGTCTATTTTAGTGTACTCAGTGTAACTTCCCGATTAATCTAATAAACTTCACTCGTTATTGACGCGAACAGAATAGCCTGTAGTATAGGCTGTCAGTACCTAACAGAACTGTCATTGTTGGTAAGATTGACGCGTTCCCTTCTAAGCTATAGCCCTCAACACGCATCCACAGTGTTCCCTATCACAAATATCGCCGAAGTCACCCCCGCCCGCCAACCAGATGCAACACGACGACGAAGCACAACCGCCTCAACAAGAGAAGGAATATGCTAGTGACGACAGCGAAACAAGACGTAGATTGCACAAGTCTCGCCGAGTACAGGCCAATGCGTACAAGCAAAGGCATCCAGAGTACGTGTTATGGCCGTTCATTTATCACCTGCTTTTCTGATTTTTACTTTAGTGCAACCAAGGAAGAAATCGAAGCCAAGTACCCTTCGGTCGCGGCGCCCAGGAAGAAGACTAAGAGGGAGATCGAGGCCAGTCAAAGACGTGAGGGTGAAAGCGAGGAGCATTTTGCAAAACGCCTGTGGAACACAGAGCAGAAGCGACAACGAAGAGCGGCTCTAAAGTGCGTGTTCTTCTTATGTATCTCCCTCACTATTCTCACATATTCATAGATTACAGACACCAACTCCTGGCCCTTCTAGAACGGATCGTTCTCAATCACGTCCTTCCCCTGTACCAGTCCCCCCTTCTCCCCCATTGACCCGATATTGTTGGGTCCCCGACCTCATCCCACTCCCTCCCGCCGCATCCAAGTGGGTCCGATACCAGTTCCCTCTTCTCCCCCCATTGACCCGGTATTGTTGGCTCCCAAACTTCCTCCTCCCGCTCCCTCCCGCATTCTCTGTGATTCTGGTACTCAAACCAACGTTGACACCCCTATTCAGTCCCAGTCTCGTCGTATAACTGACTTTGGGGTTGGTGCACTGGGCGTTCACCCTGAAGCTCCCACCATTACCTGGGATCGCGTTAGACAACCTGACTGTTCGCCGGTCCCTGCACGAGTCGTACTTCCTCATTTGCCTCAAGAGGGTGGTAATCTACTTCAGGAGGTGAGTTTCCATCGTCTTTCTAGCCATACAGGAGCTCACGTGCACGAGTAGCAAGCCAACGCAGTCCGCAAGCATGCACGGGAATCACCCATCCTCGAGGATACCAACGAGTACGTCGTCTTCATGCGCGCGCCTTTCCCGCCGGATGCCGAGCTCAACGACATCATTATGGACCATTTGGTTCACCATTGGGGCGTCAAATTAGAAGGATTTCGTATGCCAGAGGTAGTCGAGCAATTGACGGTGGAATATATGGCTACACACTGGAATGTACAGCCTGCCAGAGTGGTTGAAGTCCATGGTATGCGATATCCTCACCTTGGACGCATCTTTTACAGTCACTGATGCAAGATTCAGACACTGTCCGCCAGATAAAAACTCCCATCTTCCCTTTCAAGAAAATGCTACACTCGGAATTTATAGATGGCCTTGCCGACCCCGGACGAAGCGAAAAGATTCTCGATGTCCCCATGACGCATCGAGGAGCACCTCCACCTTTTGGGTGAGTTAGAACATCTAATCCATGTGTTACGATTTCTCGCACTTATTCATTTTCTTTCCTAATTATCAGAAGACCGAGTCATCCCCGACCCCACGTGACCATACCAGAACCGGACGACTTGGTCCAAGTACTTATCGACTACGGCTCGCGCTTCCAGCACGACAACCGTATTGTCTTCGTGTGTTGTAGCTATTATTAGCACTACAGTTTTCGTATATAAGTAGGTAGCTCTCGCTGTAATACCCCAGCTTCGAGCTAAAGTTTATTAATACCAAACTTCCCTCTTAACTCGCTCGACTAAGAACTTAGTCCGACGCCTTCACTCATATCCGAACTATCCGAGACTCTCAGGTGACTGTCCGAACACGAGACAGCCTGAGTTTACTCTTGTTTGGATCACGTGAGGTTCGGGTCTAACAATTAGCTCGAAGCTTCCCTTCTTTCCTCGCGCACGACGCAAGCAAAGACCCATGCAAGTAACCAGAGACCTGACCCCCGCTGAGTTCCACATCGCCCTAGTGGCCATTCTCGTTCCCTTCACCATCGTCATTATAGGCATAGGACTAGGAGTCCTAATCCCCTACCAACATCGACAACGCCATGTCGAGCCACAGACGCACGAGCTCGAAACCTTCGAGCAGCAGGAACAGCCCATACCCGAGCCAGAGGCCGAAGAGTACTTGGGCGAACGTGACCAGGAGGCTGAAAGAGGGTGTGGACGCACTCGCCCTTGGAACATCCCGCATCTCCCTAACCACCCTTACCGAGCCCGCACCCCCGCCCCATTCTACGACGAGGACGCCTCGGAATACACCGCCTCTGTCGCCCAGATCATCAGGGTCGACACAGAGAGCACCGAGGAATTCCCCGCCCGCCCCTCCTCCGAAGAGCCCCGTCCCCTCAGCCCCGTCCACATCTCCGAAAGCCGCGCTGCCATTGAGCTCAGAAGGATCTACCAACGTTCCTTCAGCCCCCTCACTGACCCTTGGCCACAGCCACCGAGTTATACCCCCGTCCGAGTGGAGCAGTCTGAGCCCCGAGCTGAGGGAGAAACTCCCGGCGACTGGTGGCATCGTACCCATAGCGTTCCCCCTCTCCGCCACGCCAACATCCGAATCCCAGCCGGAGTCGTATACCCCCCGACCTTCCGAATCAGCCAGAACCGCTTCCCCCTCAACCTCGTACCTAGGGAACCTACGAATACTGGAAGAGGAAGAGGACGACGAGACTCAGGAGATGGAGTCGACAGCGGAGCCGAGTGGCTCAGTCAGAGAACCGGAATGGCCGGAGGTCGACGACGACTATCCGGAGATCAAGACGTTCCTAACTAGGGAGGAGGAAGAAGAAGAATACGATCTCAGAGTTGAAGAAAGGCACGCGCACATAGTGGAAGAGATCTCATGGTTGGCAAGTACAGCGGGAATTCGATATATGAAAGCAGAGCGAGAACGGGACGAAGAGGAGATGAAAAGAGTACGGGTACATGCCGCCCACGAACAGGCAGTTTTTATGTTCAATAAAGATTTTCCCCTCTACGCAAAAGCGCTAATCCCCAGCTATGAAGAGCTATACCCGCCTCCTCCCAAGCCGCTTCCTGACTCCCCGCCAAAACGAAACATCCGGCAACAAGGTGGACCCCCAATTCCGGGGAAATCCCGACTATTCGCCGGAGCACCAGAAGAGACCGTGGAAGAACGCGAAGCCATAGCCCAGGCCCGTCGGAACCTTTATAACGACATTCTATCAAAAGAATCAAAGCTAGAAACCGCCAGGGACGAGACGACCCAGAAGCTCAACGAACTGGATGAACTGCGGAAAAAGCACGGCCTTCCCCCGAACCCCAACAATGCGCCGCCGGACCTCGACAATTTCCCTCTACCCGGAGGACCACCACCGCCGGCCCCAGATCCAGATTCACCCGGAGGACGCGGAGACTTATGGTCTCTACCCCGACCCCCACCAGACCGCATGCCGCCAGCTCCAAACCCAGGACATCATCGAGGGCACGCTGACGCCGACGCCCCCTTCCTCGGGGTCAAACCCACCATGATGCGAATGCCCGAGATGTTCTACGGGAAGCACGACGACATCCAAAGGTTCTTCCTCCAATGCACCCTATATTTCGAAGTACAACCGGGGATACTACGAGGAATCCCAACAGATCACCTTCGCCACCTCCCACTTCGGCGGAAAAGCTCTCACCTGGTGGGTACATCATGCAGAAAAGTACTTCAGCAAAACCGATGCCAGATACCGCCTACCCACATGGAGAGACTTTGTGGAAATCGTCCGAAAGGAGTTTGCCGACCCGGCAGTAGAAGAAGTGCACGAACAGCGCATGTACGGACTGCGAATGCAGGACGGAGGCGCTAACCAATATTTCCAGGAACTGGAACAACAGGCACAACTCGCCGGCAGATGGGAAGATCAGGGGGAAAAAAGTCATATAGTTGCAGCAGTACGAGCCGGGGTACCAGATGAGTACACCATGGCTGTCGCCTCCGGAGAAAATATCCCAATTACTTACTCCCAATGGAAGCGTCGCATCATACAGATCAACGATCAACGGGCGGTCAAACGAGCTTTTGACAAGACCCATAAAGGCTACCGCCCCCAAGATTCCCGAAACTGACAAAACGCCCCTCGCGACAACTACCGTACTCCACCCCGCAACGATAAACCGAGCTCCGCCTCACCAGAACCAGAATGCACCCCCACAACCACCAAGAGAATCCGGACCCTCCAGTACCAACACTGGAACCGGACCAGTCTATGGCGGCCAAGGCCAGCCGATGGATATAGACCGACTCCGACGGGAGCGGCGATGCTTCAACTGCCATCAAAAGGGGCACTTCACCGCCGACTGCAGACAGCCGAGGAAGCCAAGGGACGGAGGAGGAAGATTCACCCGCAAGAATAACAATCGCCGCGACAATCGGGCAGTAGAGCAAGAAGTGGAATCAGACAAGGAGAAGACGCCCTCGTCCTCCGGAGTTGAGGAGGTAAAAGACGGGGCCGACGAGTAAGCGATTCTACTCGGTCGGCCGGACCCTCTAAAGGTGCATTACATACTGCTGGATGGACTCATAGTACTTCTGTAGGACATTTATACGCGCATTCGAATATACCCGCATCTATCACTCCCAGTAAAGCACCCAAGGAATCGCAGAACCGGTATAGTATTCTAACTAACATGATGGATCAAGAAGACGAAGAATACCTCGCCAAAAAGGAACGAACCCCGACGGGAAGCGGGACGATACTTTCCCCTAAGGCCGAGTCCCATTCGGGATCTTTGCCTGGGATCTCCCAGGATAAGCCGCACCGCGCACCGAAGGAGGTTCTCCCAGGACGGTCGAAGGTTTTCAGATCCAGGAAGGACAGCAAACAGAAGCGTGCGGCTTCCCCAAAAAGAAGAATCCCTGACCGCAAACAGCTGCAGCAGAGGGAGCACGGAGTGGCAATGGCCCCGGGCGGCAAGACCAAAGGAGCGATCCCTCGGGAAAAACTAACTGCGCCTCCTGTAGAAACGCACCCGAATGCCGGAGACAATCCGACTAAGGGCGGACAGGACAGAACGGAAAAGTCTTCCCCCGGATCAGAACAGTTCTCAACCGACGGGGCACCAGCGCCTCGTCCGCCACGCGAGACGGGTGGTAGGCGCGCCCAAGACCCGATAAGTCCTCCTCCACTATCCCCGCACTTACACAAGGTTTCCCTAGAAGAAGTACCAGACGATGAAGACGACACGTCTTACCGAATGGCTGCTGCAGCCAAAAATGCAGACGCATGCGGGCCATCCCCGACGCGAAAAAGTCCTCCTTCGGAGGCAAGACGCCCAACCAGCGGAGCCAAAAGGATGGCTACCAATGGCGGCAACGTCCTGGTGGAAACACCCATGAGCCCTAGCGGCTCTAGACGGACAAAGAAGAAGGCCGAGGAAGAGTACGACGAGGACAACGACCCTGAGTGGCAAGAATACCTCAAGAATCATCGCTATCAGAAGAAAGGAGATCCCGACGCCACCGACATGAAGGCGTACAACAGATGGTGGATGCAGGTGCTGAAGGACCACAACTGGGAAGAGCTGAAGACTATCGAAAAGGAAGAATCCGGATACATGATCCCGTTCGAAACGGAATGGACATGGCGCACAATCAGACAAGCGACAGGCAGTTACAAAGCCCGCGCCATATTAGCACATTGGACCCACAAGATGTGGCAAGCAGAAGCAGATCGAGAAATGCTAATGCGCATCATCACCCTTCCCCGCACCCAAGCGCTCGAACAGTTAGAAGAACTCCACAAACCGGTCAGATATATCCGAAGAAACGCTCGAGCCGGAACAAAGGACTTGACCGCCGAAATCCGCCTCGAAACCCTCACAAACCGACAAACCCTCAAAACCACCGCCCTCATCGACAGTGGATGCACAGGCAGTTCCATTGACCGCAAATATGTAGAAGAACATGACCTACCAACCCGAGCAACCAGCGCCCCAATCCCCGTATACAATGCTGATGGCACGCGAAACAAAGCCGGCGAAGTCACTCACTTTGTGGAGCTCCGAATGACCATCGGAGGACACTCAGAACGAATTGACCTGGCCGTCACGGATCTAGGCACCAGAAGGGTATTCCTCGGACATGACTGGTTAATACGCCACAACCCAGTCATCAACTGGAAGACGCAGAAGATCATATTCGGACGGTGTCAATGCCAGAGACAACCATTCACCCTACCAGACGCGGACCCAGAGGATAGATGGGATGAAGAGCTAGAAGAAGGAGATACCATATTAGCAGTAGACATGACCGAGGAAATAGAAATCAGGGCGATTCACCATGCCAATGATTTAGCCGCAAAAGCAAGCGAAGGGAAACCCAAGAAGAGTTTCGAAGAAATGGTACCATCTGATTACCGAGACTTCCAAGACCTGTTCTCGAAGGACAACTTCGATGAACTACCTGACCGAAAACTTTGGGACCATGCCATTGAACTCATCCCCAACGCCAGCAATACCCTCGACTGCAAAGTATACCCGTTAAACCGCAACGAACAGGAAGAACTTGACAAATTCTTGGACGAAAACCTATCCACCGGAAGAATTCGTCCTTCAAAGTCCCCGTTCGCTTCACCATTCTTTTTCATCAAAAAGAAAGACGGTGCCCTTCGGCCTGTCCAAGACTACCGAAAACTCAACGAAATGATGATCAAGAACCGATATCCCTTACCACTCATTTCGGACCTAATGGACAAACTCAGAGGCGCCAAGTATTTCACCAAATTAGACGTACGTTGGGGATACAACAACGTGCGTATAAAAGAGGGCGATGAATATAAAGCCGCCTTCCGCACCAACCGAGGACTGTTCGAACCAACAGTCATGTTCTTTGGACTCACAAATTCCCCCGCCACGTTCCAGTGGATGATGAACGATATCTTCCACGACCTGATCGCTGAGGGAAAAGTAACCATATACCTCGACGACATCCTTATCTTCTCCAAGAACCTTCAAGAACACCGACAGATCGTTCGACGAGTACTCCGACGCCTAAGAGAACACAAGCTGTTTCTCAAAGCCGAGAAGTGCGAATTCGAAGTCTTAGAAACAGAATACTTAGGAGTAATCATCAGTGAAGGATCAGTCAGGATGGACCCAGTCAAGGTCAAGGGAATCACGGAGTGGCCGACTCCCACCAAGAAAAAGGAGTTACAGAGTTTTCTAGGCTTTACGAATTTCTACCGAAAATTCATAAAGAACTACTCTAAAATCGTACGACCCATGACCCAACTCACCGGAAATGCCCCTTGGAACTGGGGCGCCGCCCAAAACCAAGCGTTCCAACAGTTGAAAAAGCAAATGGCAGAAGACGTCGTCCTAGCCCTGCCAAAAGAGGACGGAAAGTTTAGAGTAGAAGCGGACTCAAGTGAAGGAGCCATTGGCGCAGTACTGAGCCAGCAGCAAGATGGTAAATGGAGACCAGTAGCCTTCCTTTCAAAGTCGTTGACGACGACGGAAAGGAACTACGAGATATATGACAAGGAGCTCCTCGCCATAATGCTTGCCCTCGCTGAATGGAGACACTACCTAATGGGAGCCGCCGTTGACTTTGAAGTATGGACGGACCATCAAAACCTTCAATACTTCCGAAAACCCCAAAAGCTTAACCGAAGACAAGCCCGTTGGGTTACCGAACTCGCTGAATACCACTTCTCCCTCCATCACAAGCCCGGTACTGCAAACCGAAAAGCCGACCTCCTATCCCGACGGGATGATCACAACCAAGGAAAGGAAGATAACGATGAAATTGTAGTTCTCAAACCCAAACACTTCCGAGTAATGATCATGCCCACGACGACCAGCATACACTCGAAAATCAAGCGTGCTACCGAGAGCACCGACAAGTGGGATCGAGGAATCTCCGATTCCCTGAACCACGAACGAGGCATCACAATGGAGAAAGGACTCCTGATGCTCACCGGAAGAATATACGTACCAAGAGACGAAAAACTAAGAGGAGAAATCATCGCCATGTCCCATGACCACCTCACTGCCGGACACCCAGGAATCGACAAAACCAACGAACTCGTCCAAAGAGAATACTGGTGGCCAAAGATCAAGCAGACAGTGGAGAAATATGTAAAAGGATGCGAAACCTGTCAACGAGTTAAGTCCAACACTCAGGCACGAAAAGCACCTCTACATCCCAATGCAATCCCATCCGAACCATGGACCCACATTTCCGTCGACTTGATCACCGGTCTCAAAGAATCCGGCGGATACGACGCAATCTTAGTTATAGTAGATAGATTTTCCAAAGAAATCATCCCCGTAGCCTGCAACGGAACCCTCACATCAGAAGGAACCACCAAAATATTCCGCGATAAAGTTTTCGCTATCCATGGTATGCCAAGAACCGTAATATCGGACAGAGGTCCTCAATTCGTATCAAAGTTCATGACGGATCTCTACCGAATCCTCCAAATCACCCCCAACGCCTCCACTGCTTTTCACCCACAGACGGACGGACAGACCGAAAGGGTCAACCAGGAAATCGAAAAGTACCTAAGGATATTCACCAGGTATCAACAGGATGACTGGCACAAATGGCTCGCCCTAGCCGCATTTGCCCACAACAATCGGAAGCACTCTGCCACGGGCCAAAGCCCTTTCTTCACCATCTATGGACTCAACCCCCGAGTCGTCCCTGAAACCAAACGCCGAAGCCCATTCACCAACCCCGCTGCCGGAAACTTTGCGTCGCAAATGCAGAGCATCCACAAGAAATGCGAACAAGCCCTCCAAGAGGCCGCTGCCAAAATGAAAACCCAATATGACAAGCGAAAGGGAAAGGCAATAGCATACAAAAAGGATGACCTAGTCTGGCTCGACACCACGAATCTCCACCTTCCACAGCCAAAGAAGAAGCTCGACGACAAACGAGTGGGCCCATTCCGCATTCTTGAGAAAGCAGGTGCCTCTGCCTACAAACTCAAACTTCCCCCTCATTGGCGCATTCACCCCCGCTTCAACGAGAAACTCCTAACACCGTATACACCCCCGGCATTCCCAAACCAAGAACTACCACCACCACCGCCACCAGACCTCATCGAAGACGAAGAACAGTATGAAGTCGAAGAAGTCCTCGACACTCGAACCCGAAGGGTAAGAGGAAAGAAGGGCCAACCTTCTCGACTGGTAACCGATTACTTCGTAAAGTGGACAGGCTGGACAAGGGAACACAATGACTGGGTAACCGAAGAGGACATGGAGAACGCTCAAGAAGCAATCGAAGAATATCAACAGAGCCAAGCAGAACATGGAAGGGCAGTAACGGCCGAGGTAATCGTAAACCCAAAAGCGATAAAAGAAATCGTGGGACACGAATACAAGGAAATCGGAGACGGAACATGGAATTACTTTTACACAGTCGAACGAAACGACGGAAAAAGGATTCAAATTCAAAACCCAGACGGAGAAGCATGGAGTGAATATATTCAGGACTATTGGAGAGCACTGAAAGAAGAAGTAGAAGAAATGGAATGGATGGAAGACCCCTAATGGCAGTCGGGACGACTGCCTTAACGAGAGGGTAATGTTACGATTTCTCGCACTTATTCATTTTCTTTCCTAATTATCAGAAGACCGAGTCATCCCCGACCCCACGTGACCATACCAGAACCGGACGACTTGGTCCAAGTACTTATCGACTACGGCTCGCGCTTCCAGCACGACAACCGTATTGTCTTCGTGTGTTGTAGCTATTATTAGCACTACAGTTTTCGTATATAAGTAGGTAGCTCTCGCTGTAATACCCCAGCTTCGAGCTAAAGTTTATTAATACCAAACTTCCCTCTTAACTCGCTCGACTAAGAACTTAGTCCGACGCCTTCACTCATATCCGAACTATCCGAGACTCTCAGGTGACTGTCCGAACACGAGACAGCCTGAGTTTACTCTTGTTTGGATCACGTGAGGTTCGGGTCTAACACCATGACTTTGTGCTAAGATGGGTCCAGTCTCATGGATGATGGATATGACGCATGGAACAACACCTCATCGCAGTATGACTGGCCTCACGGACTATCGCGAGAGCAGTGGAGTGACATGAACTGGGGTCTTCTTCATCACGCAACAACGTACACCGACGAGCACCACGACGCAGATGGCAAGATGACTCTCATCATCGGGGAACATGGAAGCAAACTATGGGCAGTGACATTTCCAAAGAGACCTCTTGAACGCCAACGGGTCAACACTTATTTCGATCAGGCCCTCCAACCCGCTCCTCCTACAGAAACCAACGAACAATTATGTGTCAGTTTCACCCTGGTTCTGCTGCCAGGAGATATCTAGTAAGTTCTACTGGTTTCTCTCGCTATTTCTGAATTTGTGTGTTAATGCAGCATCTACAGCTTTCAGCCGCCTGGGGCCATACATGCCATATATACCCCAGAAGCCAGCTTCACGCGGGGAGCGTCTTTTTGGTCCCTGGACACGATGCATCAAGCGGAGATCTCATGACGATACGACAGCCATGCAGGGCTCTGGTCGACGAACCTAGACCACGCTCCCGAACGAGTGTACGAGGGATTAGTGCGGATGATGCTGTCCCTCCCTACGAATCCCGACAAGCGTAAGCGCTCCCGAACATACTCCCTTGGTCCCACCTAATGAGATTCCCAGTCCGATATAAACGCAGCCTCGGGGCATTTTTGCTAATGATAATGGACCCAGCCTCGTATATACCGGAGCATGCTCGGGCTTATGGGATTACGATTAAAAAGAATAAGCCTGACAAACGCGAAAAGGGGTTGATCAAACAAGGGAAGGCCGATGCATTCGTCTCAGTCAAGAAATGTCCCTGGGCATACCAAGCGGTAGTATACGCCCAGAGGGTGGCCGGATTTATCGGTTGGTTATCTAATCAAGATATCGAGCTTTTTTTGCAGACAGGTGCAGCATTCTCCGATCCAGGCGAGAAGATCTCCATCGCCCCCGTCTTGAGGGATATTTTGTCGGAGCAGAGGGCAGCTCGGAAGGCAGAGGAAGACAAGCCGATCAAAGAGGCGCTAGCAGTCCCAGGCAAGGCAAAAAAGCGGAAAAAACATTAATTATAGCCTATTTCAACAGTTACAATGTCATTTCATCTGCAGTTCTACCGATCATGGGGTGTGCCTGCCAAAAACTGAGCGACATGAAGCTTGGGAGATTGGGTGAGAGACAATCCAAAGATGACGAGACAGAAACGATACTGAGAGGACAAAAACGAAACTCCGGTCCTGACGGACATAAACGAAACTCTGGGGCGGACGGACATAAATGATACTGAAAGACGAAGCTCTGAGGGCCACGGACTGGAACAATACTAAGAGGACAAAAAACGAAACTATGGTCTTGACGGACAAACGATACTGAAAGACAAAATCGAATTGACTGCAATAAACAGTCTGGCTCGGTCGACCAGGTCCATGAAGTACTTTGGCGAGGAGGACGACAGTGGAGACAAGCTCCGGTTCATTGCCAACGGCAGCAAGAAAAGTTACAAAGGGATACTTCCTGTCGCTTCAGAGTTCTGTCAAGACAACCAGGCTGACATCGAGTCTCACACGGTTCCGCCATCCCTCCTGGCCGCTTTTTTTGCCCATTGCAGTAACGGATGGACGTCTCACACTTGAAGATAACCGTCTTAATCTCGCTAATCTACTACGCCTTTATACACACTAACGATGGCTTGTAGACTTCTTCAATTTGATCGTAATGCACTGGTACAATTTACTTGCGACGCGTACCATAAGACCGTCATTATTCCAACAAAACCCTCTTGGTTCCAAAACGCGCAATGTTTTCATTTTCCCTGCTATGGCGGCGACGCTTGCTATTGTCTGGTCAATTTCTTCGCAGTACCTTTGAGTCCATACTACTCGACCCACATAATTTCTTTTCCTATATCCCTTGGTTCCAAAAGGTTCTTTTAACACGTGGAGTCTACATCGATTTCCATTCGGGTGTGACACCAAGGACAAAGGAACATCCATACCGGTAGGCATAAAGTCAGAAATTGAACACGAAATTTTGAAGTCCAAGGGTATGGAAGTTTGATCTCCAGGGTGCGTCTGACCTGTTCCCTGCAATCATTGCTCCCAGTTCCATAGCCTCCTTGGCGAGCTCATCAGCTTTTTCGTTCCCTTGAACCCCGGCGTGCCCTGATGCCCAAGCCACTTCCACACTGCGGTCTCCATCTTCTATAGAAAGGCGGGGTGAGCGCATCTGACTGATGGGATTCTTGGCTGACATATCGGGCGATGCTCGAACACTTAGACTCCATGATCCAGCAGGATTTACAGAGAGAATAAGGCTTACACAATAAACAGCATGAAGAGGAATTAACGGCACAGAAATGACCTGGGGAAAGGATTTGTCATTCTGAAGCTAGAGATGAAGCGGCAAAGAAAAAGATACTCACCGGTTACGATGTCTGAAAGACTCGTGAATACGGACAGTTTGCGCCTTTATAGAGAAGAAAAGTCAGAACGGCATTGTATTCAAAATGGATGTTACCGATAAAGCCAAGCACCGACAAAAATTAGGCCATCTTCACTGCAGGGTGATTCGGGGCGGGTCCGAGTACTGGACAGGACGGCGTGAACGGCATCGATAGCCTGAGACGGTTTTTCAGTGTCATCAAGCTGCCCTTGAATGTTTTGGGCTGATAAACTTACAATAACCACACCAGTAGCCGACCCTTCCCAAGATATTCCAGTCTAGAGGTATGGTAACATAAATATGTACAGTCAAACTTCCATTTAAATCACCTAAACGGGTCGTCAGTCGTATACGGACAAACATTTAAGACAGACTTACCTCAACATGATCCGCAGGGTCAAAAAAATGCTTTGCTCGAAGCATAGCCGGATTTCCTCCGGCGCGCGCCAACCAATCATTCCACTCAGGCTGCCCGTAGGGAAACTCCCTCCCCTGGTTACCCGCCTCCATCTCCACCGTGAAGGACATCCATCCCGCTGCATTGTATCCCTGAAGGGTGTAGTGATATCGGGGATTCTTCCGCGACCGGTGCCATCCACAACTACAAAAATAAGTACTCAATAAAAATAAAAAGAAGGGACAACTTACAAGATAGAGAGATTTTCGACACCGTTCTGCGCCAGTATCGCCCCGTATCTTCTCTCCGCCTCCAAAAGTACGTTCGCCGGGTAGGGATCAGCTTTGGAAGCCGAGCGAGTGTATGTTTGTTGTGGATCGCCGAAAAAAAGGTCCCTTTTTTGAAGTCCGGAGCACAAATAATAGTATCGGATTGACATCTGAAGAGATGAGTCGACGAAATTAAAGCAGAGAGAGACTCACCAGTTTGCGAGACGATGAAGTCGAGCTGGAGCCTTGAACGCACGCGACACCGATCGACGTAGATCGGGCTTGCCGCAGTTGCCGCCGGCACGACGGTAAGTAACCGCGGCACCGTATTGGTGGATCGATCGGCATTCGAATCAGCCTATGAGGATACAGTCGACTCTGCCCTAACCCATACCTGGCATAACCCATACTCTACTGTAACTCATAGATTTTGGCATCCACCAAGTTGGTTCCCCGCTTAAACATAGTGTCCCTCCAATACTCCATAACCCATAGATTTAGGAAGGGTCCATAACCCATAATTGGCCCAACGTTGTAAATTTCCGTTGGATTTAGTGCATTTTACAAAATTATCCCCAAAATTAATAGCTAATTATTCACAAAATTAATCGTTATACCCGTTAAGTGTCGCAATATGAGCCTGCCTCTTGGCCGGAAATTGCCGAAAACACCTTTTCAGTATTGAAAAAGCCGCTCGATGTGCTCAAAAAGGGCCTCGCAAAGCTCAAGGAGCAAGAAAAAACCAGGAAAAATGACATTCTTGCCCGTCTTGCTAAGAAACAGCCTGTATGTGACGATGATGAGCGCTGGTTGGACAATGAAGCCAACCTTGTCAAGGAGGTCACAATTCTTGACTTACTGGATCAGGCATCTGACTAAAAGCATGGCATGAAGTGCCTGAACTCGCAGCAGAAGTCGTTGGTGGAGAAATTGAAGGGACTCGGAAGTGGGATTAAAAGGAAAGAAGCTCTCGTTGCTGCTTCTATCTTACAGAGGTATGTTGTGGACACTGATGAGCCATTTGCTCACAAATTTTGGTCGCCAGACATGCCTAGAAGGGTTTAATTCCATGGAAATGACTACTATTACTGATTATTTCACTTCCCGATCGTTTACATACCTCTAGATGATAGCTACATACTTAAAATAGATCATTTGTCTTGTTAAATCGCTGAAAATATGTCTTTATACTGACCCCCCTATAACCCATACTCTACAATAACCCATAGATTTGGGGGTCCACCGACTGCTATGGGTTAAGGCAGAGGCAACTGTACATATCATATACCCTACCAAGGATACGTATCCTACACCCTGCCAGATGCATATCTTACACCGAGAATTCCAGGTCTTTTAAAACACCATCAAAAGATGTACAAATTACAATGTAGGTAAAATACGATAGATACATCAGGGCCACAAGTACACCGTATCACGGCTCGTAAGATCTACACATGTCCTAGTCAATCTTTCATCAAAAATATCTCCTGAGGAGAAACTATACACTTGAGGACATTGCGAGACATATTCGATATACCAGACCGGGAGTTACGATTGCTGAGGGCAAAGACGCGTTTCGACAGTTTACTGGGAAGGGGACCATGAATGGTCGCTCAGTGAACAGATTCTTGTACCTGACGAGTGGATGCAGCAATCTTGGGATCTCAGTGATGGATTAGATCTCGATTGGGTGGCTACGCGTCCCCCTATAGTTATAATGAAATTTGTAAAAAAAAATGGACACCCAAAGGTGAACTTTCTTACAGGTACTGGAATATACTATTACTTAGGAGAATAATAAGTCCTTGAACTCTTGGGTGTATAAACTCGTACATGCCATTGTATTAGGAACCAGCCAATTCACCACTTTCAGTACCCCTCACACTGCGTGAACACTCAGCTGCGCCAAGCGCTTGCCGAGCAAACCATTGGATATGCCTAGCGATTTCCGATATCAATCCGAAGGTTACGCCTAGCGCTCGCCTTCACCACTGCCCGGTAATTGCCTCGCGCTTGCAGAGTTTCTATATCGGTAATAGGTTTGTGCTTACCGACTGCTCCCCTATAGTAATTGCTTCGCGCTTATTGTACTCCTTTATCTTGCAAACCGGACCGCTCAGTTCTCCTCACGAACCCTTGCCGAAATTTATTCTATTCCCTAACGACGTACATATTTTCTTATCAATCTTACCTCGCTTCGATCTTCACTCCTTGTCTTGTTCTTGCATGCTCGAATTTTCAGCATTTTCTTAACGAAATCACACCAGGAAACAACATACAAACCTTTTGTAAAGGCGTCGGAATTCATTTTTGTTGGATTTACAAGACGATCAAAGAAAAGACGGAGGACTGTCACTGCTGTGTAACTAAGTCATGTCTATGGAACAAACGGCACCAGGATGATACGTATATAAAATTTTACGAAAAGCTCAAACGAAATCCCGTTAAATGCCACGACCACCGCCAGGAAGGACAAAAGAAGGAAACTTGGAACAGGGGGGATCGCATCCCTTCTCGCTGTTCGAATATGCGGTTCCTTTAAGTTTGTCAGGTCCTGGATCAACAAGCCAGCCTACGAGCGGCGGCGCTTCCCGAGCATGGATGACTGAGTAAATTAGAGCATCAGTGACACCACGCCCGGTACGAGTGAATGGGAATCAAACATACTGAGGAAGTGAAGGGCCCTGAGTGGAGAATATTCTCTAACTTGTCGGGGGAATCCAACACCACAATAACATCATCACTATCGGGCACCAGCTCGAACACTTTCCCGGTCTTCGGCGAATCGAAGAAGAGAGACTTATTGTCTACCGCAGGAGACAACGGAGCAGGTTCTTCAACAGAGTCCACTGGCGAGAAACTCGGGGCCTCGGTAAACGCCTTCGACGACTCGGCTTTGGATTGGATGGCGTTTTCAATCTCCTGCTCATAATTGTTGCCGGCCAGGAGTCCCATTTCTATATAGAGTCGGCGCGCGACTGGAAACTTCCTGCCGACTTCCATGGCAGCTTCTGTGTTGTGGTTCTCCTCGATATGGGCCAACGCATTCATGATATTGGCAAATGCAGCGGAGCGCGACTTGTGAGCCTGTTGTAGCATGAGGGTCAGACCGGTAATGAGATTGTTGGCGACCTCGAAGCTCTGCTCGTGTAGCTGTATAACTGAATAGAGTATGTGAGGATCCAATGAAAGTAAAATATAGGAAACACTCACGTGGCGTGCAACTGTAGATTTCTTTAAAGACATGGTCCTTGACGTCGCGAAGTGCATCTGCGTCAAGCGAGCAAGAGCAGTACCCAGACTTCACGCAGCCAGGGCAAGTATGGAACTTGTTGTCGTGTTTGCAGCTTATCTGCTTAGAGGCGCAGATGATGCAACCCAAGTGGCGCTAGAGAACGTCTTTGAGTAACTAGCACTGAACTGTGAGAACCTGCGGTACTCACCACCGGAGGAGGAACCTGAAGTACTCCCACGAGAGTGAGGTCAGTTGAAGTACATTGAAGTAGGTTTTCTGTTGTCACGGGGGTGATCTCGCGGTCGTCGATGGTTTTGGTAATAATATCCTCGGATAAAACCACAGGAGGAGGCGAGGTTCGACCCGCTAAATCGTCCACTGGATCCTCGGGCTACAAGAAAGAATCATTTTGGAATCAGTACGCACGGAGAAAATTGAAGGTGCGAGCACCAACCTGAACGCGGCCCCGGGACCTTCTTTTACCACCTGTGAGCATCTTAGGTTTAGAAACGATGGTGACTGTGGCTTTGGGTTCTTGCGATGTCTTGGACGACTTTCGTCGCTTCAGCGGAGGTGTTAGACCAGATGATTCCTCTGGAACGTCATCAGACTCTTGGGGGTCGGGAGTCATCTCGCGGTAAGGAATACGAATCGATTCGCCATGCTGTTAAAATCCAATAGTAAGAAAAATGCTGTAAGAGAACAATGGATCGACCGGGAACTTACGGTGTCGACGAGCTTTTTTGCACGCCCAGGAGTCATAGCCCATTCCTTCCATTTAGGCAGACAGTAACCGTCGGGAATCGAGCCCACATTGTAAGAAAGCGTAGCAACGAAAACTTGAAACTCGCGAGGAATCGGAGAAACGGCCTCTCGAGCATAAGTCACCTAGCAGGGAAAATATGTTAGTCGAATATCGTCGGAACGAGTCAGGAAAGACGTGCCATGTAACCGTGAATACGCTCCACTTTCTCCACCAAGTCGATGGTCGAAAGATGTGGGAACTGGGAAAAGTTCCAAAGTACAGGCTCCTTGGCGAACGCCCGTCCCAACGCATAGTACGCGTCTGAGGACAGCTTGGCTGTTTTGGTCATGGCGACAACGACCAAGAGTAAGACGAAAGAGAAATATCAGTAAGAACGTGCACCACAAAGTAGGAGGGCACGATGTGGGAAGGGAGCAAGAATGGTGCAGACCTGGGTGCGATTCGTAAAAATTCAATTACTTGCGGATTCACTTATGACAATCCAGGAAATCTTCACGAATCCAGTGTCAGTTCCATCCATAGGATTGATGAATGTAATTAGAAGATCGATGATGCATGCCGAAGTGCCGACTGGAAGCATGTCCGAGTCAGGAAGGAACCTTGCAAACACTCCGAAAAAAAAAAAAATTCTGTGTAGTATTTGTTGGTGAGAAACGGCAACATGATTTTTAGGGTTTCTGGAAGAAGGAAATCAAAAATTTCCGGAGATAATAAACTGTGTCCAATAGTAAAGTTTTCAGAACGCACTTCAGTTTGCCAGAAATAGTAGATTTCGGGGAAATTTCTGGAGTTCTGAAGTGCATTCTGAAAACTTTACTATTGAACACAGTTTATTATCTCCGGAAACTTTTGACTTCCTTCATCCAGAAACCAGGTCAGGAAACCCTAAAAATCACGTTGCCGTTTCTCACCAACAAATACTACACAGAAATTTTACTTTTCTCGGAGTGAAATGCACTGCGATCATATGCGGCTCTAGCCCAGCGGTGACCAAGGACAGTCGGTATTTCAGTTAGGAGGAGACGATACGCCTGTCTTATACACGGTAGCGCACACGAGGCAAAAATGACATTTTATTTTAAGTACATGAAAGCTGTAGTGAGTAAGATCCTAAGCAGATATCAACTCATAACAGCAGCCAGGCTGCGGTCTGAAATAAGCAATAATATTAGTAATGCACCGGAAGCAAAGCGTTAGAACCCGAGTCGAATGGACCAGAAGCAGTCGTGCCTGGCGAACTTGAAAAAAATCTACCTGATAAGGTCTCTCGATCTCTATTCTGAGACAAGAGAGGCATTGTATGTGTAACCGACACTTAAGCTGCCAGTTCCCCCCACAACTGCCACCGTCTTCCGGAAGCGAACTTTAGGCCATGCAGAGCTACCCAATGTATTGATATGTCAAGGACTGTACATTATACGTAGCAATGATACATCAATGCACTGTTCCTGCAGTCACTGTCTGATAAATCAAGAACACTTAAGCATCCCGTGAGCACACCCGATGTGCCGAAACCCTTGTTCATGAATGTCCCCCCCCCCCCCCCCCCCGCGGCCACCATCGACAAGCACTCCAAGTGCTCCCGTCGGCGTGCGCCCTGACCTAAAAATAAAATGATCGCAATCGCCTATTAATACTATGCAAGCCCAGACATCAAAAGTGATCGCTGAGCACCGGCACAGCATCTTCTCCCAGGTGACAGGTCTTTTCCTTGTTCCTAGATCCACAATATCTGTAATACACTAGAAAAACATATACTCATGCAGCAAAACATTGTTATGACATGCAAATTTTTATTTCTGCTAGTGCCGCAACAGAAGGTAAGCCATTTGTTCAATATTTATCTGAATTAAAAAGGACTTGGCCAAAAAATGGAATGAGGATCTAGTTCAAGATCTTTCTTCTTCCAAAGCGTGTGCTTGATGTAACCCCGACCCAAGTCGCCATTGCCAAGAGAACGTCTTTAGCAAATGATCACGTGCAAAGGATTATTGCAATCTAAATCTGATGTCCCTCGGAATAATTCTAGTAGTTTTATGAATAGAACGAATTCTTATATATCTATTCGATTTCAGTGTGATAATGAGACAAAATCTGAGAGTTCATCTCAAGATTTAAGTAATAAGGGTACAAACCTAGTGTTATACCCCGATCTACGTGTAATGTATAATCGAGCT
This sequence comes from Armillaria luteobubalina, assembly GCA_030435615.1. Lineage (NCBI taxonomy): Eukaryota > Fungi > Basidiomycota > Agaricomycetes > Agaricales > Physalacriaceae > Armillaria > Armillaria luteobubalina. Next base: position 392,691 of record JAUEPU010000039.1, read on the forward strand.
ACATCTACTTCGGCGTCAAATCGTCTGGAAAGCCCATCATTCCTGCAAGTTAATATCTGATGAGGACCAACCATGTTTGACTCCGGAAAACTGATGCTGCTCGCTCACGCTAACACTACAGGATATCAACCGACTGTTCCATCCATCAACAGGTCCAGGGTTGATGCCGGGGAGATCGGGAACCACGGCTAAGCACATTTACGGCACATACTTACGTGAACGCATGCATGGTTCGTTGGTCTAAGCAAGTTCGTTTAAAGACTGGTCCGATGCGGTTACAGGCTTACAACTAGGTTCAGTGGGTCGATTCTCCCGCACTAGCTTCGGTTCATGAACACTCGTTATCTGTGATGCTCCAACTGTATCCAATTCGAAGTCTTTTTCAACGTACCGCACCTCAGAAACAAGATGAAAAGTGCGCCACGTTCCCACTGCCGCCTATCGATGGATCGTTTACCTTGCCACAGATGTATGGCTGGCATCTGGCTAACTCTGCTGCTCGTTGTATCTTTGTCTACGCACGCAAAGATGGCTCAGGACGGTCTGCTACCGGAGGCAATTACGGCCATACTACATACTGGTGCTCGTTTAAAGAAACAAACCATCCTCTACCAGACATATACCACCGGTAGTATCTTGTCAATATCTGGTTCGTGGATTGCATGGTAGTCCATGCACCGGGCTAGTGCTTATTCGCGCACCAGTTGAACAGATACAATCGCTTTCGAGCCAACATCCCCAGCCATGCTTCCTACGTCCGAGGACCTGTTCGTATCGGCCCAAGCAGCGCAATGCAATGTTACTTTTTGTGTGCCATCCTTTTGTCGAGGCGAACAAAACTGTCTCGCCAAAATCTCATCTCACAGTGCTCAAGCTTGGTCTAGACGCCCCGAACATGTCGAATGGTTAGCTACGCACTTAGATGTTGTAAGCACCAGTATGTTCGGAACCTGTGCCTGTCTGCATTTCTGTGAGTGGCAGTTGGGCTTAAGACCATTTCCGTCGTCATTGATATTACCAAGCTTGATCCGTTACTCATGCGCTACTCGTTGATTTCTGCTACATGTTGGGAGCCTTCTGCAGCTTGAGACAGCTCTCTGATCAGCCTCAGAGAGATGTATACCACCATTGAACGACACTCAGAATAGCTTTCTATCAGCTGTTTGACCGTCTTTACCAACATTTCATCGTCATTTCCATTTCGTACAGCGGTCTGATATTACGAGTCGCAAAAAAATTCCCCAATAGACTGAAAAATTCAATTCGGGCCAAGAATAAATGTTTCTGAATGTATGTCGATCGTGCACGGATTGTGATGCCTGCACTAGCAATCATGCAAACCTGGTCTACGATTAGCCCACACAGTACGGGCCATCTGATATGATCCAGCGTACCGATGCAAATGTCACCCTCTTCCACCAAGCGGACGGCATGCCCATGATCGCACTGATGATAGTATTTCCTATGAGGGCAGTGATACCGACTGATATTAAGGCAATTCCGAGAGACGCTCTGGAAATCGGTCAAACGAGCAGGACATAAGTGCAGCAGGAACCTTACCCCATGTTGGCCTCTCTGGGAGACAAAGTAGCAACAATGGGCATGCACACCGATATGACTACATAGCTAAAGTCAGAAATCCAACATGCACCCCAGAAGTCAGCAAAGAAAGATTCGCCTCCACCAAAGAAAAACCCGTATCTCCAACGATAGGTAAACAGGGAAGGCTATCAGAGAAAAGCTCGACTTACAATATACAGAACAACACCAAACCGACGACACTGTCACTCCCGAGCATGGCGAAACAGAGTGCCCCTATCGTCCGTTCTACAATTGTGGCGGCTCTATTAATGATTGTGCACGTGTTATGGATATTGGGGTCTCTTCCAGCTCAAGTATGAGTCAACACATGCTTACTCCCGGCCTTCTCGGTATTGACCTCGGCTTACTGGTATTTTCTCTTATCTTCTCTATTCATCTTGTAGACACCAGAATATCATAGAACATTGTAGAAGATTACTTACTCGAAGTCTCTACTATATAAACACTCTGTACTACTAAGAAAACAATATAATTTCATTACTCTTCAATGTCCACTTAACTGTGTGATCTAAGCATCTTCGATCGGTTACGCCTAGCGCTTGTTAGCTCCCTTTTCGGATCCCTCTTGGTGGTTGGAACTCGGCTTATGGATATCCTTGCTCATAACTCGGGTTTTACTCGAGTATTCATTACTTCGTATACTACTCAATCTACCCTGATTCTTAACATTGGTGGACACATTGGGACCACCTTGTAGAGGGAAATCTTGATCAATCTACTAAATTCAACTTACATTCGCTGCGGGAACTCGCAGTTACACTGAGTGTTCTCTGACTCCAATCCGAAGGTCTTACTTAGCAATTGCCTTCAACCACAGCCCGCAACGTCTGCCTAGTTACAGGCTAAGTGCTTTACTGGTAACAGCTTTGCACCTACTGGTTACTTCCCTCGGTAATTGCTTCACTTTTACTGTGCCCATTTATTTCGAAAACTATACCAGTCGCTTCTCCTCTCAAACACTCGTAGGAACTCATTCTATTTCCCCACCGACATACAACCTCTTATTCTCTCACTCTTGTCCGGTGACTTTACTTATTCTCATCCCCACTCCTCACCTTGTGTTCGCATATCTGGATTTTGACCCACTCTCGACCAGAATCATAAGGAACATTTCATCGAGGTAATCCATCTATCCATTCCTTTCCATTTACTGCTTCAGTACCTTCTTTCTGCCAAACTCGCCTCGAATTTTGGCAGCATGTCTGAATCGGTTTTGCAAACCTATTTTCCCAACTTGCAACCTTCCCCTCAAACCAAGCCTCTGCCTAGTGATTCATCTGTCTATCAAGACCCTCTAGCACTGCTGGTATTGCCAGTCGACCCAGCAGACGTTGCAGACATTGGTGCTCAGAAGGTCACTCGCTTTCGACCAACTTCCGTTCCATTGTTCATGTTCACAGGACATCCATATTTGCAGGAACGCAAGGATCGCATTATACAGATACATAAGCTTGGTAGGAACCAGAGACATGCAAACGGTCCACAAATCGATACCACATCCATATCCGTCCAAGTCGAAGACCTCCTTTCAGACCTCGGTCTCCAACTCGAATTGGGGGAGAGTACATCATGATATTCCAAGAGATAAGGAACAGCATCCATCCAACACACATGCTATCAACATACGAGGCCAGCCTTGTCTTTGTTCGAATTCTGAAGTTAGTGGGTCTCATGATCTCCCTGGCCCTTGTCGATGCGAGAGTATGCCTGTCATATCTCACCAAGCTCAAATACCAAACGACTTGAATTGTAGGAAACATTCTTTGCACACAAGCGTTTACCAAGGATGTCCTTTTAGCAATCTCAACTCGGGCCAAGGTCATAGCAATGGAAACAAATATACATTTCGTCGTGATCCAAGCTATCCACGAATTCCCCCATGCTCCGATTACTTGGAGTATCCCGACATTCATTCGGACCTTGCATTCAAAGCGACTAAGTTACCTACTTGTAACAGTGACTCAAACACGATGGTTATCTGTGAGAACAAGTTGAATAATATTCCAGCCCTGAATCATAGCATCAATAATCCTATCCTTCATCATTCTAGCAGAGGGGAGATTCGCACCTTCCGGATTGCATCAGATACACCCTGCGCACCCTACTTTGGAGTAAAGAGCTCTCTATTACCCCGTAAAGTCAGGCGTCGTATCAACTGGCTACGGAAGCGAGTACCCCAACCATTCAACATCACTCGCAAAGTCCTCTCCCACCATGGTGATCATTGGCATATAGTGATTAATAGAGAAAGCCTACCGACACTGCTAAGATTGGATATCTGGGAAAGCAAAGCGTCACGGCTCCAGGTAGGAGTAAATACTCTCGGTTTCAACGTCCGGCACATGGCCGTCGATTCACTGCCATATGTTGTGCACAACTCCGAAATGACAGGTACCTGGAATACAACAAGTCCTAGTCGTATCAGTCAAGGAGCTGGTGGGCTGCAAAAAGAGGACTTACCTTGTTACTGCATCTCCCGTCTCTCCGTTCCTCTCTATTTTAACATCCGCAACGACCTAAAGAAGTCCCTTGTCAGCTCATTCCAGGCACGATCAGTTTCCCTGGGTTTGCAGCTTTCACTTGCTTGAAGATAATGGCAGAAGACGAAGTTATCGAACGAGTACCAAAAACGACCACTCGTAGAGCATTCGCAGAGTATCGTGTTCAATATGACACTATCGAAACACACCTTGTCGGAGAAATTGGAGTATGATCAATTAAATCAGAATCTTCAGCTAACCAATAATCCCAATGACGTACCCAAGAACATTCTCACCATTCCTGTCCAAGTATCTCGCATAGTCCCTTCTCGAAATACCAAAATTGACCTGGTATTGTGTCTTTGGATGTTAGCTTTGTATGAAGACAGGCCCATATTGAAGTCGACAAGCCACCCTTCGATACCATCAGCTAGGAAGATATCAAGTATCAAAAAGCTTTCACACCAATAATTCACAACATTACCCCCATGCGGGAACTCGTCGTAACCTTTGTCGGTAATCCTCCTAGATATACTCGTCAGGATTCGAGGTGATAGTGCAGGACGCATCGATTCCGAGTTCAAGGATCTGTGTCATACATCTCCTCAATCAAGAGCAGAACATATCCAATAAAAAAGCTCACGATATGGAACACCTGCCCGCATCTAAAACAACGAAAGATCTTTGATCGCGAGAACCTCCTGCCTAAATGTATCGTACATGAGTGTATACATCGGGTTTTCCAACTAATTCACCTGATCCAAGTGTCAGTTATGTTTAAAATATAAAAAAAGCAACCGAGCAATAAAAAAGACGCACCTCAACATGATCCCCAGCGTCGAAAAAGTACTTGGCTCTGAGTCTTCCCTGCGCACCTGCTTGCGCCAACTAAACATTCCAATGCTGCTGCCCGTAAGGAAACACTCCATCGTTACCACCTGCATCCATCTCCAGAGTAACCGCCATCCACCCCGCTCCATTATAACCGCGAAGTGTATAATGACACGTCTTTCTTTGTTTCGATTGGTGCCAACCAGAGCTACGAAACAATAAGTATATACGACAGAAGTGTGATAAAGGACCTACAACATCGACAGCTTCTCAATCCCCAACTGCGCGAACATATTCCCGTACCTCCTCTCCGCCTCCAACAGGATTTTTGCAGGATACTCGTCGGCTAAAGACGCTGAACGCGTATTGATTTGATTTCGATCGCCGAAAAAAGGGTCTCGAGTTTGAAGACCATCGCGGTGATAGTAGAAAGCGAGCGGCATGTCAAAAGATAAGAAATATCAGTGAAATAAAGCAATATTCAAAGAAATACTCACCAGCAGTAAGTCGAAGTAAAAGACTTAGTCGTTTCTTTCCACGGCCTCGCTCAAATTAGAACGTGATCGAACATGCCGCCGGTCCGGCAGTAAGTCACATGGAGATGGAAATGCATCACGTGTACTCGACCTATTTTATAATTGATTACTCATACTTATTACGATATATATAATAATTACGATTATTTACTGTCTCTACTTTCTCTTCACCGCTCCCATACGTCCCACTCGTTCTGATTGAATCGTTAAGTAAGCAGGTGAACAGTACATGGTCACGATCCCAGAAACCACATAAACCATTACCCTCGCATTGAAGATATAAATCACAAATATTCCAATGCCAACGATATTTGCATGTATTTATCAAAAGGCTCTAAATCGAAAGTCTAACTAAAGTACGTTAGCGGTTCATCTACCCCAAAATCGACGCATGAACAACACATATCATCACATTTGAATGGTTTAAAGCGGCAGAAATACGATAAAAGATTAAAAAAGAGACAAAAAAAGGCATACCAAACATTATTTACACATGTTAGTATTAAAGGTGACAGCTTAAATGGCAGACGAAAAGGAGAGGGGAAAGAGGGGGAAAAAGAACGAGTTACCTCATTCTTCGGACTCGTAAATGTCACAGAGGGTCACAAATCATGTGATGCCCCGTTCTGCGAACTGGCCCTATCTTACCTATGCATATACTCGCTCATGCATGCACGCGTCGTTTACCCGCCAATATATACTCCGTTCCTGTTCGTTCGTGTTTCTTCGTGAGTTCTCTCAGTGATACTGCTTCCAGGCAACGGAGAAGCCTTTCAGTATCCCGCAGTTGTCGAGCTAACAGATATCTGGAAGGACGACCTATCTCAGCTGTATGTTACTTGAGCCATAGTTGAACGATGCGAACATACATCGATGGGGTGTAGGCGTTCGACACGAAGGATTCGGTGCAGCTATAACTCTCGAATCGGAACGCTAGTGAGTTGATAATTTTTCCCATTACACTCGGCTCCTCTTGGCGGGTCAGTATTCGCCTGGTGCCCTCTTCGGTTTACAGGAGAAACCACATTTATCTCGACGATCAGCTTGCCTACAACATTGTCACTATAACGATCTCAATGATATTCTCACCTCTTTCTCAATAAAAATCCAAGGCTTAACCCCGATCCAATACACAACCAGACCGAGGCAAACTTGAGAATGTTCTCTTTCTTCCATCTATCTGACAAGTATTCATAGTATTCCTACTGGTCACCTAGTAGATCGACGATTTTTGGAAGGATTATCAAGTATCTGGGCCAAGAAATCGTATAAAGGCAACAAGGAGTGAAATCACTTGCAGCACGCTTTCTCAGTCACAGATACCGCTGCCTCCGACCTTCTTTCGTCACCCATGGTGTGGAACATACCTGATACTAGTTCCGTTGATACCAGTCCTTCAAAAATGGATAATACGACTATTCTTCTTGGGGGGTGATAATTCCACAGCATGGACAAGCAGAATTTTCTTTGACATCTGTGGGTCTCCGTTATCATATGAACTTCAAGTTCTTGATATTAGACATGGACATAGAAGCGACGGTCGGAGTGCCTATTTCGATTCCTTTGCGCTCCCACCAGAGCTTACAAAGTTCTTTGTGCGAGGAATCTCGGCGACGTGTTGTTTATTTTGATAATACGTTTCCCCCCCCCGGATACTTCATCCGGCTGACGTCCCCCTCTATCTAACGGAGTATCATCGTGCCGTTTTCCACGACCCGCTCCCAACTTTCATTACAACATCCTAGCCCTCGCTCACCTCGACATATCGTTAGAAGCTCATGGAGAGCAGATGGGATTAATAACCTTCTAATGCAGATCTTCGTGGGTAAACCAATATACGAAATGTATCCAGTCATGAAACCATGTCTGGCAGCCCCTGGAGCGCACAATATCCGTGTGTGGACCTCAGAATTCGTCAGACCCGATTTAGCTGACGCCATTGGCATTCAGGCTGGACAGCTTTGCTCCTTGGTTCCACTACAGCGCATCAATGCCAATCAGTGCCTCAACAACATGTCCAACCGAAGCGAGAGTGCGCTGTTACCGTTCACATTCCCTGGAGATCACTTTGAAGTCGCCGTTTCTCATGTGGATGTGCACACCTTCGTAACGAGGGGACGCCCCATAGCCATTTGCCATCGTTCAGGAACCTAGGGAACTCAATACTCAGATTCGGTGCTCAGACGTGGTGGACAAAAAGCAAGCATCCATCTTAATATTCCATTGTTATTTCATTGATCGCTAAATGCCTGTAACATCTGAGAAAAGCCGCCTAGAGCCGTCCTAAGCTGAGGGGCGGCATTACTAGCGGGGACCTCCTTCCTCTCCTCTACACTGCTCGACTCTCCCGGGCTGTCGTGATGACTCGAATGTTGATGCACATGATGATGAGGTTCCCGTCCACCTGTTGTCATGCCAAGCAGTGCGTCCTTGTCTTCGCCAGCAAGCTCCTGCTCCAGTCCAACGTAGTCATATGCGAACTCGCCCATATCGTACTCGTCTATACCGACTGCCTGGGCTTCCTCTGACACGTCCTCCCCAAGACGCAAGCGGCACCCAGGGATGAAGTGCATAACCCAAAGGATGATTGTGGTCGTTGTGAATGAGTACGCAACGCCAGCGACACTGTCGGCGAGCTGGTACCCAAGCTGGATGTAGTGGTGATCCATCCAGCCGCCGGGGATGACGGTGATGCCATCGAAGGCAGCAACCGACGCCTGAGCAAACAATGCAGTCAGGATATTCCCGACGATACCGCCAATACCGTGTGAGGCGAAGATATCGAGAGTGTCGTCATATCCGAAGACGAATTTGAGCTGGGTAGCAAGATTACAGCAGGTGCCAGCCATAACTCCGAAAAGCACCGCGGCGGCTGTAGTAAAAAAACAATCATCAGCAAACATGGAATATGTAGGGAAAGGAACTACATACGCGCTCCTACGAAACCACTTGCGGGTGTGATTGCCACTAGTCCCGAAATGGCACCGGAACAGAAACCGACTGCGGACCATTTCTTTTCCAGGCGGTGATCCCACAGCATCCATGTCAGTCCCCCTACGCTAGCGGCAAGATTGGTCACAATGCATGCCTGGGCCGCCCTCAAGTTGGCGCTGAGGGCGCTACCGCCGTTGAAGCCGAACCACCCGAACCAGAGAAGCGCGGTGCCTTCAATAGAAAAGGAGTATTAGCTTTGGCGAAGACCCGACGACCAGAAAACGTCCAACCTAGGATGATATAACTAGTGTTATGAGGCTTGTATGATAGCCGCTCGGTCCCCCAGCCTTTCCGCTTGCCAAGATAGATGCTGATAGCCAGGGCGGCGGTCCCTGAAGAGATGTGAACTGGGGTTCCACCAGCGAAATCGAGACCACCCATGATGAAGGACCACCCGTTTGCGGACCAGGTCCAACACGCTATGGGATCATACACGAGGGTCGATCACGCGAGCACGAAGATAGGGAGAGGGCCCAGGCGGCCCCGTTCGGCGAGGGCACCCACCGCGAGTATGGGGGTGATCGTTGCGAACATGAGCTGGTACACGCAGAAAACGAGTGCGGGTATACGTGTGCTGCCCATGGAAGGAGCGTCAAGAACGCCTTTGAGAGCAAAGTATTCTATCCGGGAGTCGGAGAAATACTTCGAGGAAGAGGTTGGAACGCGTACTGAGGTTTCCTATGTATTTGCTCCCGGTCTCGCTGAAAGCAAGGGAGTAGCCCCAGAAGAACCACTACATGAACCATTCAACATATGAATCAAGCGCCGAAAGGTATTGCACACGCACTTGGAAAGAGACGACGGCCAACACCATGATGCTCATATACATTTGACCGAGCGCGTTTTTCCTCCTCAGCAGACCCGAATAGAGGTAACCCACACCGGGGATCATGATCCACACGAGCGCAGTGGAAGCGAGGGTCCATGCGATGTCACCATTGTTGTACACGTTCACGACGCCGTCAGGGTCGGTCGTGGTAAGAGTTCCGGCTGAGAACAGGTCAGGAAAATTGAAAGAACGAGAGGGAATAGAGACTTGCATGCGTCGTAGGTGACGTTGACCATCGTGGTTGAGAGGAAGGGGTGTATTGGAGAAGAAAGTTGCTTGATGACATCCCCGAGGGCTCGATAACTTCCCGTATAGACGCTGGATTGCTGATGTAATGATCGCTTGGCGTGTGTTGTTACCAACCATGAAAATTTGACGAAAATCCTAAAATGATAAGAGGAAGCGGAGGGAATCTGCAAAACATTCGACTTGTCGCCGTGAGCAACTGCTGTCTGTTAATACCCCCAAATTCATTGGATCATCATTAAAACATGGGCCATTGGGACGGCGCTGAGATCAGCTTGAATGATCAATCATAGATTGGACACCGCTGTGGACTTGCGAGACCATCGAAGAATTTCGAGATAGAATTGTTGTAAGGTTGTATCATATCGGATCAGCAGGCCAGTGCGGTGCACATCAATTGTGTGCAGGTCGATGGGATGTGTCCATGCAGCTAGAGTGAGAGCCAAGAGGACGGTGCTCCTTATTGTCGAGGTCGCCCCTGTGGCAAAAGATAAGAGAAATGGCGGGGATTGGTAAATACTGGGCTGAGCACACTTGCACAGCTATTCTAGGCGAAGAACGTGCGTTGTAAAAGATGGCACAGGTTGAACGCATCAACCGTGTTGAGGTACCGTTAGCTGATAAGAACCTCGGTCCAATCATTGGATCGATTGAAACGGTTCGAGCACCCAGAATGTAGGATACGAGCACACAGCCGCAAGGCAAGGACCATTGCTATCCGCCTCTTCAAAGTCTAGATGTCTATCAATGCAGGATAGAATAGAATGGGAAATATTGTTCGCCCAGGATGTGGGTTGGGAAGTACGCAGCCGACGTGTCAAGTAACCCGATGCCATTGTGATACTTCGGACAAAAGCATACGACCAGTAAGAGGAGGCGCACAATGAAGAGGAATAACTGAGGCTCCTCTCTCTTCATACCAGTAGAGAAGGAGACCTGACTAGTTGCGATCCCCGCCCACTTGAACGATACCCGAGCACAGTATCGAAACGCGAACAGGTAGGCAGCCACGGCGTTAGCTCCTCGTGTCGGGAATACCGAGGTTGCTTTGCGAGTCTAGATCGCCTTTTTTCCTGACCCGTTCACTCATACGACAACGGCTTCAATGTGGAAGCCGACCGGCGGAAGTGATGTAAGCAGAAACGGTGACAGGTCAGGGTATAGGATCGCATACAGTGGAAGGCCGTACAGAGGATGGGATTGCGAACGTCCCGGTCCCTGTGTGAGAAGGCCTGCACGGGGAGAGAAAGCCGTGGATGACAGTGAGCACCTTGACCGAACGTAGGAACTACTGCGTCATGAGGTAGGCATCTATTTGAGAAAGCGGCCTGTAGAAGCAGATTACATGAAGGAAGCAAAAGCCGTTAGGCGGTGTAGCGGTCAAGCTTTTGACTCCCGAATGAATAGATAGACTGGCAATGTGTGGTACAGCGTCGACGATGACACCGTCCAAGAGATGAGAGCCTGGTGAGTACTGAAACGTCACAGCATGAGACTTGGGATCTACGAGCGGAGCAAAAGACATACATCTTATCCATCACTGTCACTTGACCGACATCGAAGCATTTCTTACAAATAGATTGTTCAATGCAAGATATGGCAGGTGAGATGGACGGTGCCACCTTGCTGGGGAGACTGTTCGAGGGCGGGGAACGCGTCAGATGCACGGGCTCAGACCATCGAGTGACGATCTTGACCATCCGGAATCCGAATACGCCATGCACGAGTCTAGCTGGCCTCCGCATATGATATGCAGCAACTCTTCTCCTCTATACGGCTCCGACATGTTCCACTACGACTTGAAATTCATCGATATTGCCGTCCAGAAAAGGACGAGGGACTGGTATCGCGTGAAGGAGGGCGGTGTGGAGGAACAGAGCTCTCGTCTCGCGTCTTTGGAAAGGTAGGCTTAAGCTTGCTACTCGATAATGGGGGCGGCGTTGGGAAACTTGAAAGGAAGGAGCGAAATATCGTCGGGATGCACAAGGGGAGACCGGAGTTGAAGAACATTTCGTAATAGTCAGCGTGTCTGGGATGGCAGTTGTTGATAGTCTGTGGCTGTCGTCGATTCCCGTCGCGTTCTGGATGTCGCTCGCATCGGACAGGAGGGGTTGCCTATTACCTTCGGTGCGAATGTCAAGCCACCGCTAGAAGAGGAGTTGATAACATAATTGCGAAAGAGTTTGGATGACGTACCCTCATGAAGCACAAAAAGAGGGTATTGTATTCGACGGAGACACGACTGTCGAGAATTAGTACCGTAAAACAGGGTAGAGTCAATGTACGCACTATGGTCACTTCGCCTTCCAACTGCTCCAAGGCCTGCACCTAGCGGACGTGTTATTGAATATCGTTCATTGAGTCTCGGGCAGAGTAAAGAAAAAACTGAGGTGCTGGAGATGATTTCCAAGGTGATCTGGCAATAAGGAAACAACGGACGCGCTCAAAAAGCACGCCACCAGCACATCGGACCGAGACGGATATTGCCGAACTTGAAATCGTTCCATCCACTCGCTCTCGTCAGTTCACATCACCTGATGAAATTGCATCTTCTATAACGATACTGGTGGCCAGTACGCGCTTAAGGGAGCCCCTGTCATGCGACTCCCCTGATATACACGATGACCTTGGGATGGCTGTAAGCGTCGCTCAATGACAACTCAATGACCTTAGCCTTCTGCAGCTGCCTTCAAGCGAGAAGGATCACTGTATGCTATCTTTTCAGCTATAGTTCGTACAGCACGACGCGAATTCCACAGGTTTTCGATGTGAAGGACTTGGTGCAGTTACACCCTTCGAATGGGAACGCGCTGGTGAGTTGATAGTTTTTCCTATTACACACGGCTCTCATGACGGGTCAGTTTTCGCTTGGTGCCCTCTACAGTTTACAGGATAAATCACATTCATCTCCACGACCAGCCTAGGACCTATAAAAACTTCCCTACAACGATCTCAACGATATTCTCACCTCTCTGTGAGGCTCGATTACGACTGAGCTCAATGCACAATCAGACCAAGGCAAGCTTGAGAATATCCATCTTCTTCCATCTATCTGACAAGTGTTCATAGCATTATTGGTAACTTTTGGAAGAATCATAAATTGTCCAAGCCAAGAGATCGTAGAAAGCCAACGAGGAGTGAAATTACTCGAATGGCAGCGTTCGAACTCATACGGACGTCAAGTTATTCATCATCGGCGCAGGCGACACCTTTTTTGCTGCTGGAGTTTGGTTCCGCCATATTCCTTGACTTCCATCGTCATCGGAGCACTCCCACATATATTCGTGTGACTTCATACAGGGAGTGTTGGAAGAATCGAATCTGGATATCAAGTCAAGTTACGAGAAGGCGAGCCTTGATCATCGTCTATGGCACACAGCCCTCTCCTACCCAGCCTCCTAGGCGCTTGGGGACTTCTTCCGAGTCAACAATGAAACCAGGACTCGTAGCCAACACTCCCGGTTCCTATGTCACACCGGTCTATGATGTTTCGCATCGCTATTTTCTTCGCGAAACCCTTCGAAGACAAGATCGTTCTGTGTGCGCGTGCTTTGAAGGCTTGATGGAGACGAACTGGGTTTAAAGACCTTCTTGGCGATGTGTAGAGAGGTCTCACGGAATTCTGACCATACTATCAAGGTATATATCTCATTACTATCCCCGAGTTTGTCCACGTCCTGATGGGTGCTGCCTGATAGTAATAAATGGTACCGTGTATGATAAACATATTCATATATTTCATTGCGCCACTTATAGTCACTACTACGCACATCGCCTTTACTCCTTCGTCCGCGTTCAGACCTATATTTCAAACCGCTTCTCCTTCGAAGCTATCGACCGTCACACAGGATTCGTTCCAGAAAGTTGGGCCGGGAAAATAGACTTGTCTTTGATATCTGTGGGTCTTTCTTATTATACGACCTTCAATATCTTGATGCTAGACTTATAGCGACGACCAGAAGTGTTAATTTCAATTCCTTTGTACTCCCACTAGCTACAAAGTACTTCGTGCGAGGAGCGTCTCCGCGACGTGTTATGTATCTTGATGATACGCTTTCCCTCCCGAATACTTCATCCGACTGACATCCCTCCATCTGATAGAGTATCGTCATGACGTTTTTCATAACCCGCTCTCATCTTTCATTACAACATCCTGGCCTCCCGCTCACATTGCCATATCGTTAGAAGCTCGTGTCTGAGCAGATGGGATCAATAGCTTCAGTTGCAGATCTTTGCGGCTATACGGTTTTACTTCTTGATTTCATTAGGGCCCATCAGTGCCTCAACTGCCTGTCCGACAGAAGCGCAATCGCATTGTTGCTATTCACGCTCCCTAGAGATCAGTTTCGAAGTTACATCTCTCGTTCGGAGGCACCCACATCCGTAACATGGGGGTGCCTCACAGCCATTTCCCATCGTTCGGGAACCCAGTGAATATGACTTTGACGCCCAGACTCCCTTTTGTCCAAGTTCTCTGTCAGCGGTACGACTGCCATGGGAAGCTACGCTAAACGAAGTGCCGATGAATAGGTCGGGCGTCTAGTAGAAGACAGGACGCCTTCGTTTTTTTAAGCCCAACGGAAGCTATAAATGGCTGATAGAATTTTAGTCGCTAAATCAATGAACCGCATTGTGCACTCGATAACAATATCACCGAATGTTCCGGACCCTACACCCAGTAAAGGTATATAATATCACCAAGAGCTGCAGCTTTGCCCAACCCAAGTCTTCCTCGTGATCCGTCATGTTCAACAAATCATCTATCTCTGGCATCACCCTCGAATCTGCGGGGCTCGTCGCTCTAGCCGACCTCCCCACTGTCGCAGTGCGGACAGCTCTGATGGGTACAGCGCCCTGGCTTGACGTTCTTGTCCTGGCCCCAGGGATGCATCAGCAGCAATCCGCCGATGAGGTCAATCGTGGCGAGTTTCCAAAAACAGGCTCGTTGACCAATGGATACGTGTTTTGCGTTGAGAATCCGGCTACGGTCAGCTACCTCCAAGGTATTGGCCGTACCGGACACCTAGTCACCGCGCTAGTACGGCCAAAACCAAAGCCCAAGAATCCACGGAACAATTCTTATATTGATCTATCTCCCCCGCGATATCACACTTTCTATGTTGCAGGAGCTTTCGTGGCTCTGCTATATCTATTATGCCCGATATTGACCATCGTCGTCTTCGCGCTCGTGGGCTCCATCCAGGATTGGTGGGCGTTAGCGGTCCTGGGGATGCTTGTTCTGTCTAGAACAATCAACGTATTCGTTATAAAGCGCAGAGCTTCGGGTTCGAAGGATTGGAAGGGGGCGGAGGAGGAAGGCGAGGGAGATCTCCTCGTAGTTTTAAGTCAGGATCGCTGGGTTCGTTTGCAGGGGAAGTTATCTGATGTCAAGCGCGTGACGGCGGGCCAGTGGCTGCGGGATGAGGATCGGATAGAGAGCCTTGCCGTAGGGGTGGCTACGCTGTTGGTCTACGCGGCTGCAGCTCTGGCTGGTAATGCATCAACTACGGGGAGCTTGTTCATTGCATTGCTGCTTCTTTGTTCTGTCGCTTTATTGGCTCTCTGCAACTCCCTCACGCATCGGCTACAAATGTACGATTGTATCGTACAGGAGGACAAATCGCTGAGGAGGCGTTATAAACGGAGGTTGGAAATGGTCAAAGCACTCGTCGAAGAAGTTGAAGATACTGGGACGCAAGAAGGCAAGCGGGGCGCATGGGCTATCAATATGCAGCTCATTCAGAGCGTCGATGAACTTGACGATATTACTCTCTCTGTGAGCACGTCGGCGACTAATCATTCCCAGGAAGCGAAGCACTCCGATAGTGTATCTGCTTCTATGTGTTGATCAAGACTTTAACCCTTTGGTTGTATTCCTACTAATTGATCCTTGTACGAATCACAAACGGTACTCGACAGACATGACCACTTTCGACACGGTAGTCCACTTCAAATGAGTGTGAACATAACATTTAACATGGAGACCACCTGGCACCGTATGGCCTATGCACGTAATTCACAACCATGTAATACTAAAAGCAGAAGTCTATACATCTGGCTCCTCGTTCTTGAGTCATTCATTTTGACTGATAGCGAACGGCACTCCCGGATTTATAGTAAGGTGGATCTCCCTTCGGGCGTTGCTCGTCCATATTTTGTTCAGCCATCGTTGTTCCCAAGGATCGCTATCTTGAGAGCGTACGAGCAACAGTGCTCGACGTTCCTCAGCTGTGTACCTCGAGACATTCTCACGATCTTTCTCAATGCCGTCTTCGAGCGGCAGATGTGCGACACGGATACTATATTTGTTAATAATTATGTTAGCCATTTCGTTCTGACTCAACGATCTCACCCCTTGCTGACAGCGACCTCCACCTGAAATTCGGCGCTTTGTGCACTCCAACGTAGTCGCCTTAGCTCTGCCCATTTTCGTGTTTAATCTTCCTTCTACTAGTACCTTCGTTCACAGAATCGTAGCGGATGTACATGCTGCGCCAGCTACCAAACATGATGGAGCAAGCGTGTCTCGAAATCTGCTGTCCCTGACGTCGAGTCGAGTTACAAGAAGGCCCCGACTTTTATCATCCTGTAATGATGGTACGCAACTCGTCATTCTCTGGGACTTAACCCAGCAGTGTCTCAGGCTGTTGTTAATGTAACTCGAGGCGCTGTGGGATTACACTTTAAATACGTCTTCATAGCGTACAAGTTCAGGAGATGTGCACAGCATCCGAAGCAACAACTCGTTACTCGGCAAACTTGAAGCCTCGATAGAATTGATGGCGCAGTGTATGATTGCTGTTTGGGCCACAGGGAACTATCGTGTGTGTGCACAGGATGGGGCAGAAAATGAAGTGCATTGGCTCGCCGCTCCACAGCATTCCAAGTGATACTTCGTGAAATTCTGCAGGGCCATCCAGAACTGGCATGAATTTCAAATTCACATACATAGGACTCGGAAAAATCTTTCCGAGTCAGACTTCATGTCAGTCTCAGGCTGCGCACAAAACGCCTACTTTGAGGACTTTGCTGTTGACCGTGGGAGAGGGGATGTAGACGTTTAAGAAGGCGCATTACACATGGCTTCCACCCTACAGCCATGCCATCTGCTCATACTGTCCACGACAATGACAACAACAACCATCGGTTGGCGTCCAATACCAGTGAGGGTGAAGCTTGTTCAAGGAATCCTCACGTCTCCCCGGATCATGATGGGCCAGAGGTCGAGAAATTGGCGTCTTATTCCCGGCGTCGCCAACGCCAGACGAAGCGCAGGATAATGGGTATGGAACGTGCTGAGTATATCAACAAAGGTGCTTCTATTCTTCTCTTCCATGGACGCCCGTCTGATGAATGCCTTAGGGAATGATCCATTTGACTACAAGAAGAAATTCCCAGAGGATAAGCCGTACGAAGAGCTGGGGTCCGCAGCCAGGGTGTGGAGAACATGCCTTGAAGAATGTGCCGCATCTGATGGCGATATGGTGGAAGGGTGGAGAGACGGTCTAGATGTTCTGCTCGTCTTTGTGAGTACAATTATCCTGGAACTGAGAACGCTGTCATTGATAGAATAAAAGGCTGGTCTTTTCTCAGCGGTGGTCACCACATTTGTCGTTCAGACCTCTCAAAATCTCCAGGTTAACTACGGCGAGGTCACCGTGTCGCTTTTAATTGAGCTCGTCAATATCCAACGTTCGGTATCAAACGGTTCCCTTGTAAACAACATCCCGCATACAGATCTCACGTCTCGTCCCTCGACACTCGATTTGTGGGTCAATGGCTTGTGGTTCACAAGTCTCTCCCTGAGTCTCACTGCTGCGCTCTTCGCTGTTCTGACAAAACAGTGGATCCACCAGTACATGTCTGCGTCTTCGGGAACACCTCGGGACAGATGCCATGTGCGTCAATTCCGTTACATGGGTTTGCAGCAATGGGGTGTGGGCTTAATTATTGGACTCCTTCCTGTCCTAACGAGCACATCTTTAGCTGCGTTCCTTGTGGGACTGGTTCTTTTCATCATCCCCTTGCGCCTGTCTATTGCCAGTGTTGTTGCGGGAATTACATTCATATCTTTTTCCGCCTATATCCTCACCAACTTCCTTCCGGTCATATATCCATCATGCCCTTACAAGACTCCACTGTCACAATACCTGTACCCTATCTATGCCTCTATACGCTACACCTTTGTTCCACAACAAATCCCTAAACTTCCCATGGCTCATACGCTAAGGGAAGCTGAAAGCATGGCTGTCCGTGATAGTGCCGACGATATGGATGTACAGGCACTTGTCTGGCTCATTAACATGTCATCAAACCCCAGCGTTGAGGACATTGTGATAGAATCCACGAGCGCTTTGCCACTCAAGTCTGTGGATTCTTTCAAGCGCCGTATAGACCATATGGATGTTTCTGGAATATGTATGCAGGCTCTTGAAGGTATAATCCGCAAACCAGATGTATCTATGCATGAAAGGAAAGTGGACCGTCTTCTTCGGACTACCCTCTGCTTCACATTCCCTCCCACTATTTCTGATGTGCCGAAACCTGCCAAAGACTGCCTCTCCCCTACCCTCTATGCAGAGCTTCTCTGTATCCACAACAGTTGTCAAGAGGAGATCCAGGAACTGCTCATGTCCAACCTGATGGTCTCAGATGATGACTGTACAGCTCTTCGCTTACAGCCCATAGTATGGGCATGTCTTCTTGAGGAGCTCTCATTATCATGCAATCATTCCAGTCTTGATAGATGCTCGATGATGCAGATGCTGTTTATTGAGATACCATCGTTCTATTGGAAGGCCGACTATGTTCCCAATATCTCTACCCTCAAGCATTTCAGCATGGAAATCCCCTATGGATCCGACGATGGCAAAGTGACCCTTTGGACGGCAATCCACAGTACATTGTACATATATGTCGCCTGCCAACTTTACCGTCACTGCCTGCTTTTTGAATCGAGCTTTTTTAGACTTCCTGGCGGAACGTTCAATCATTATTTGCGACTCCCTCTTCTTTTGAATATGGCCAGCTCACGTGCTATGCAAAGCATGGCCGACTCACACTTGCGAAGCATACCTGACTCATACTTCAAGCAAAGCATTGGGCAATACACATCCCTATCTTCCTTCACTCACAATAAAAATTTGCTCATCACAATACTGGAAAGCATTGGTGACCTTGTGGATATTGCATTGCCCCACAAGAATGATGACAATCACGGCACTGTTCTGAAATTTCTACACATGTTGATCACCTCGCTCCAATTCGAAGTTTTCTTGACCCCCTGGGAACAAGTATCTGCCTGGATGATGTTTGTTCATGTTCTAAATTGTGGCACATCCTTTCCCACACCATTCCCCAAGAAAGTGCAGTGGGCACCGCACCTGGCCACTAAATTTGTCCAAATTGCTTTGAAGTCGGATTTGAGTGCTCATTTTGTTTTCCGTTTTCGCATTACACCCCTTGAACTTGTGGCCTATTTTCTCGAGCACACTTCCTTTACAAACGAGACATTAGCTTCTTTTGTATTGGATCTCTTTGAAGAATTCCACACCCAGATCAATGGTGATGCTCAGCTGTGGACATTTTTGCACCTGATTGTCACTGGACTGGGATCTGAATATTTGGCTGTGCATGTTCATCAACAATCACTGGAATTTTTGCACCAGCCTGACAATCTATACACTTCTTGCTGTGTCCTCATTCAGCAACATGACACCCGGACTCTTCGTCGTCTCGCTCTCCTTCATCCTGAACACGATTCCTGGTCTGGCTGTATACAGCTGCTGGAAGACTCTTATATGTTGACATCACTAGTGGCAGATTTAAAGGTGTTTATACGAGCTGGGTGTGTGAGTGTATTTGGGAAGGATGGCATGACATCTCAGGAGAAGAACGACAGATCGCTGCTAGTGCCACAGCATCTCTGGTCAAAGTTGTATAAGATCCGGCAGTCTATTGCAGAAAGGCTTAGTTGTAGATGGATAGAATCAGGGAATAGCGACAGCAGAGTATAGTCTGTATGATCCATTTCATACTAAATAATGCTTCAGAAAGTGCAAAGCACATAGATATTAGAGGCGGATGTAGGAACATCAACTGGGTCTGTGACTCACCGTCTCCGTATACAATATTCCCTCACCTAGGTAGCCTATCATTTTCTTATAACTTGGCTGCCCAAATTTTGCCACCAGACATGCTGGTGGTACTGAGCACATCAGGGGTAAAGATACCATCGGATTTTCGGTCCGGTAGCCGAGCCTTTTCCACCAATGTCGATGGTACAGCCTAGGCACTCTGAGCGCATGTGCTTACTAGCTAAGCTCAGGACCACCCAAGCTTTACAAATCTGTCGATACCTCCTAGCTGGACACACCGAACCCTCCATGCCAGAGTCTACACTGTACTCAACACTCCTCACAGATCCTCAATATGTGCACCTCACCTTCAGCTTCATGGACCGTATTGGTGAAGCACAATAAAAATGAGAGGATTTTCTTTAGTAGCCTTGCTCCTTTGGACAGTGATGAAGTTGATGACTTCGCAAGTGACATCACTGATGACAAAGGACCAAAAGTACTGGTTCATGGCATCAGGAAGTATTGACGACAGATTAAGGACATACGAGAGCATCTCAACAAGAATTTCCTGGCTACAGTATCCCCACATGTATGTTGTATATTCCCTCATATGACAATGACGATGCTGACACATTGTTAGTTTTTGTTCCATTGAAACATATCCTGTTCAAACATAATGGCAACTTGTAGATCAATAAAACCGCCTACCCTTCCCCGACACTACTCAATTAGCGACAGCCGCACCTGTCATTGGCAAGATGGCATCAACTGAAGAGAAGATGCATGATTTTTGGTCCAAAATACTTCCGAAGGCACCCCACTCCCTACCAGTAAAGAAAGCATTTTCTATCTCAGTGGGAACCCCATTCTCGCTACGCGTCTCATATTTGAGATCCAAAAAACCTTCATAGTCGACGCGCCTCTAGGACTGATATTTGATGAAACTACTGTTTCAACTGTCGAGGAGATTCAAACTCCTGGACTCTGCTCGACTCTTCCTCCACCTTTACAATGATGCATTGTATGGGCTAGGGTGTTCAAAAAGTCTCGCAGGTTGATGTAGAGTTCTTTTCAAAGCAGACATGAATACACAAGCAGATAGATAGTAGTGGGTGGTCTGGCAAAGTGGAAGCAATGGACATGCTCAAAGCCTAAAACATGCCATGTTGGACCGGGCTGGACATTGCTGAACTTGTAACTGTTTCATCCACCCGGCTCTTGTCAATTCACATCACTTTGCTAAAATCGTGTACAGTACAGATCGTTAATGCGCTTTGGGAATCCTACCATCCTATTCTCCTGATATACACAATGACCTAAGGATGGTTGTAAATGTCTCTCAATGACTTTACCTTCTGCAGATGCCTTCAAGCGAGAAGGATCATTGTATGCTATTTCAGCTATAGCTCATACAGCATGACACAAACCTCATAGGTACTCAATACAAAGGGCTTGGTGCAGCCCCACCCTTCGAATCGGAACACGCTGGTAAGCTGATAGTTTTTCCCAATACACATGGCTCCTCATAATGGGTCAGTCTTCGCCTGGTGTCCTTGTTGAGATTGAGATTGATTGGACATGCCAGGTTTGGCAATCAATCTGGAAAAGTCCGGAATCTTCGAGATGATTGAAGTTCCAAGTTCAGCTCATTGCTGACTGAGTGTAGAAACTTGTAGACATTGTCAGAAGGTTGTAGAACATTGTAGAAATACATTATTAACAGTATATAAGTAACTAGAATTTTTCCAAACTAATAATCATTGAATTCCACTATCCCAGCCATTGGTGTGCTACAACTCTTTACACTGCACTCGTTTCAATACCTAACCTCAACAGGTTATGGGCCCCAACCCTACTATCATTTATTGATGATTTAATACACACAGCCAACCGCTCTACATGACTTATATATTTCCTAGTCATACATCATGTCTACATCATCAGATTCAATCCCATCATCCTTATTTCGCATTGAGCTCTTGTGGGAAGACAACTGGGTTCTGTGGAAGCATCAAGTGACAGCTATACTATGAGAACGAGGTCTCCTGAAGTATGCAGAAGGGGTAAAGACGAGGCCAGTGCCTGTAGACCCCAAAAAGCTAACAGCAGAGGAAATGAAGGGTATACAAACATGGGATGAGACAGACGGGAAGGCACAGACACAAATTGAGCTTACATTGAGTGATTCACAGATGATTCACATCGCTGGAGCCAATACAGCAGCCAAAATGTGGAAGCAGCTAAAGTTAGTGAAGGAAGCTAGAGGAAAGCTGGGGATACTCTCATATCGATGTCGCCTCTATCGTACAACTGCAGACGAGTCTACTGACATAGTAGAACATGTCACTGAAATGCGACACACCCAGGAGGAGTTAGGCATGCTTGGGAGTCTTGTTTCGGATGAAGACTTCCTAATGCTGCTGATAACTTCATTGCCTGAATCTTGGGACCAATTCACAACTGCATATCTCAGTTCTACTGGTAACAATCCAACTATAACGTCTCACAAATTTATAGCCATCATTTTGGAGGAAAACAGGCATAGATTGGAGAAGTCAGGAGGCAAGGAGAATGCACTATATAGCCATGGGAGGAAAAATCCATGGAGGGGGTCGAATGTGTCAAAGAGAAGTGACAATTCAGACCAAGATACTTGCAGGAATTGTGGAAAACCCGGACACTATGCAAAGGATTGCTGGTCCAAAGGTGGTGGATCCGAGGGGAAAGGTCCAGGAAGACAAGGAGGGCGAAAGAAGAAGAAGGATAGGTCAAACCAGGCGAACGAAGCGAGCACAAACCAAGACTTGACTGATAACTGCTATAACTTGCAGCCCAGCTTGAAATTTTCGAAGGAAGATTGGCTTGCAGACTCTGGAACTACGTTGCACATCTGCAATGATATGAATTCATTTGTTGACCTTACTTCTCTGATGGAATCCTCAATCAGTGGGATAGGAAACCAGTCGATTAAAGCCCTAGGATGAGGAACTGTTGTTTTGGAAGCAAAGGTAGGCAAAGAAACTCACATACATTGCCTCAAGGACACCCTATATGCTCCAAATGCAGTAAACAACCTCATATCAATTACCTGACTCGACGATGCAGGCCTGACAGCGAAATTCGGTGATGAACAAGTGGTATTCCATCAAAAGGATGGTACAGTGCTTGCAGAAGGGAAGAAGGTGAACCGGCTTTATCTCATGAAGATGCGAGCTAAAACGAACCCAGAGAAGTCACACATTGCTAGAGGAAGTGTAGACACTTGGGATTCATGGCATCTTCGATATGGACACCTTGGAAAGAAGGGATTGGAGCAACTAGAGAAGGAAGGTATCATCTCTGTTGACAAAGACTCACCACCGCTATCCCAATGTGAAGCATGCATTCAAGCGAAGCAGACACATCGTCCATACCCTCAGGAGGCAAAACATCGAAGCCAGGAGCATGGAGAGGTCACTCACTGCGATATTTGGGGACCTGCACGAGTTGCTTCACTCCAGGGATCGAAATACTACATTGCATTCACAGATGATGCGATCCGCCACTGTACTCTGAAGTTCATGAAGCAGAAAAGCGAGGCCTTGGGTAAAATGAAGGAGTATATCACCTTTATTGAAAGGCAGTATGGTTTAGTGCCGAAAGTCATTTGGGTGAATAATGCGATGGAATTGGTGAGCAAGGAAGTCAAGATTTGGCTGAGAGAGAAGGGAATCAAGCTGGAAACCACTGCTCCCTATGTGCATTCATCAAATGGAGTAGCAGAACGATTCAATCGCACTCTGATGGAGCTTACATGAGCCATGCTTATAGGAAAAGGACTTCCGTCATATCTGTGGGAAGTAGCAGTGGAATATGCTGCTTATATTCGCAATTTAGCACCGTCACAAGCACTGGGTGGAAAGACACCAGAGGAAATGAATACAGGTGAAAAACCTGATGTTTCCCACCTCAGAGAGTTCGGATGCGATGTCTGGGTCTTAACGGAGGGCAAGAACTTGTCAAAACTTGAGTCTAAGTCGCAGAAATTCACCTTTGCCAGATTTCTGGATGGTCCAAAGGCAATCTGCTATTATGATCCCAGAACTCGATCCATATGAGTATCAAGGAACTTTGTATTCACAGAACCACCCAAGACTGCAGATATTGCAAGCACGGATAAGTCGAAGCTCGAGGGGGAGAATAGGAGTCAAAACGACCCTCGACTCACCTGAGTACCTCAAGAACCAAATAGTGAAGAGGAAATGCAGCAGCCAGACACAGAAAGTCACTCCAGGCCCACAGAGATGAGCTCCAAGCATCCAAGCGAGATACAGAAGCCATCTGTACAATCAGCACAATCCACTAAAGCTAATGATATGACTTTGCAAGAAGAAAGACCTCGCCGTTCAGCCCGAAGTTTATGAGACCATAACTACAGAGCTCTCAGAAATCCTGATTCCAGACTTCCACCAGCACCCAGGGAACCCAAAACACATACAGAGATGACTCCAGAGCAGCATTTCGCAAATCTAGTATGGAGTTACCTAGCTGGAGAAGGAACTGACTTTGATGATGTACCTCGCACCTTAAACGAAGCCAAAGCATCAAGGGAATGGCCAAATTGGAAGGAAGCCATGGACGAGGAGATGAGCATCATAGAAGCGATGGAAACATACACCATAGAGGATTTACCTTCAGGAAGATCTCCTATAGGTAGCAGATGGGTTTTCACAAAGAAGTTCGACGAGAATGGGCATGTTTCAAGATACAAAGCAAGGCTGGTAGCACAGGGATATTCTCAGATCCCAGGAGTCGATTATTTCGAGACTTTTGCACCAGTAGTACGCC
This sequence comes from Armillaria luteobubalina, assembly GCA_030435615.1. NCBI lineage: Eukaryota > Fungi > Basidiomycota > Agaricomycetes > Agaricales > Physalacriaceae > Armillaria > Armillaria luteobubalina. Next base: position 417,115 of record JAUEPU010000039.1, read on the forward strand.
TAGAATCTGTCAGGGCAATATTTGGAATTGCAGCCATAGAGGACCTTGAAATCGCACAGATGGATGTCAAAGGAGCCTATTTAAATGGCAGACTTGAAGAAGAAATTTATATGCAGCAACCAGATGAATATGACGATGGTACAGGCCATATTTGTTGACTGCACAAGACACTATATGGTCTTAAACAGTCAGGACGAGAATGGAACCGAGAATTTGACAGAAAGATGTCGGAAATCGGATTCTCCAAGCTACAAGCTGACCATTGTGTCTACAAGCGAGTTAACGAAGGCAAAAGGACTATAATAACAGTCTGGGTTGATGACTTGCTTATTTTCACGAAGACAGTTGAAGAACTCGAGGCAGTAAAGCAGCAGTTGAAGGGATTATTCGATGTGAAGGATATTGGGGAGCCAGGAAAGATTATAGGCATTGAAATATGAAGAAATCACGAGGAGAAGACGATATCCCTCTCCCAGAAACAGTATATAGATGGGATACTGTCTCGTTATGGCCTTCAGGATGCATCCCCAGTCACCACACCACTTGACCCGAATGTAATACTGCACAAGTGTACTGAAAAGGGTCAAAATCCCGAAGTTAGACATGGATTTCAGTCCATGATAGGTTCTTTATTATACCTAGCACTTGGGACTAGACCAGACATTGCATGCGCTGTACAGACTGTTAGTCAGTTTGCTTCGAACCCAGGACCGGACCATTGGACTGCCTTAAAGAGAATCTTCAAATACATTGCAGGGACTCGAAATTATGAGCTGGTATACTGTTCAGAAGAAGGAGATGAAGTAATCAGCCATGGTTACAGAGATGCGGACTTTGCTGGCAATCCAGACGATAGGAAATCGATATCTGGCTACGCTTACTTTGTAGCAGGTGCTGCCTTCGCATGGAGCTCGAAAAAACAGTCTACTGTGGCGCTCTCTTCAACAGAAGCAGAATATACAGCCCTTGCACATGCAACAAGGCAAGCAATTTGGAACTGGAATTTATTCACTGAGCTAGGGTACATTCAAGACAAAGCTACTGTACTCTATGAGGACAACCAATCCGCTATTGCCATTGCGCATGATCCAGCATATCATGCTAGATCAAAGCACTTTGATGTGCAGAATCATTTTGTCAGGGAAAAGATTGAAAATGATATCATTGAGCTGGAATATTGTCCAACTGAAGATATGATTGCAGATATCTTTACCAAAGGTTTGCATCGACCCAAGCATGACAAGTTTATGAGGGGATTGGGACTTTACTGGCTTGAGGGGGAGTGTTGAGATCGAGATCGATCGGACATGCCAGGTTTGGCAATCAATCTGGAAAAGTCCGGAATCTTCGAGATGATTGAAATTCCAAGTTCAGCTCATTGCTGACTGAGTGTAGAAACTTGTAGACATTGTCAGAAGGTTGTAGAACATTGTAGAAATACATTATTAACAGTATATAAGTAACTAGAATTTTTCCAAACTAATAATCATTGAATTCCACTATCCCAGCCATTGGTGTGCTACAACTCTTTACACTGTGCTCATTTCAATACCTAACCTCAACAGTCCTTGTCATTTAACATGAGAGATCACATCCATCTCAACGATCAGCCTAATACCTATAAAATGGTCCCTATAACGATCTCGATGGTGACATTCTCACCTCGGCGTGAGGCTCACTTCTGAGTCTTTCTCAATAAAAAATCCCAGGCTTGACCACGACTGAGCTCAAAGCGCAACCAGATCAAGGCAAGCCTGAGAATATCCCTTTTTTCATCTATTAAACAAGTATTCATCACAATCCTAGGCCCCTAGTAGATTGATCATTTTTGGAGGAATCAAAAGGTGTCGCACTGATAAACATGTTGCATGTCTACCCTTAGATTTTGCGATTTTGTATAAGATATATGCATCCCAGAATCAATATCTACTTGAATATGAGAGCTATTGTTGAGACTTCAAGCAGATAGCTAGGATCCTGTGCAATGAATGAAGATATAGAGTCGAAATACAGGACTTAGGAATGATACCTTGAAGGATTGAACCTACTAGCCTGAAATAGTTAATCTCTAATAGGTCTAAACAAGCAGATATATGCTATAATGTCCTATTCGTGCACAATCCACTTAAACCAGAAGTAGCTAGTCCCTTAACAAGGTTGACTAGCCCCCAGATGAAGGGAATATTCCCCTAATGTGATTGAATAGCTGTGACTAGTTGTCTATGGTTTGTAGAATTATTCCGAGGCAGTTCAAGCTCTGGAAAGAATAGATAGAAGAACTTCCCAAGTTCGCATTCAGCAGCAAGTACTTTCCCTCATATGGCAGAATATTTGCTTTTATATTGGAGATATGAAGTGACTTGCCAGTACTATCTATTGATAGTGACTTTGGACCTGTAGATACTCTGCAGACGAGTCAGATTCCAGAATAGTAGGCCATGAGGCTCACATCAGTGATTGGAGTATCCATATTAATGGATCAATTGATCAGGAATATTCCACTGACTGTAGCCTTGACTAGTTGCCTAGAGATAGAGAATGGTGACGCATTCTATGATGCAATAGCCTGGGCAGAGGGTAAATCAACTGGTAACCAAGCTATTCAGCTTTGCAGTTCCAGAATCCTTCCTAGTCTGGCAAAGAATGATAGAATATTTCAATTCAAGTGGCCATGAATGAGCCTGGAAAGTGGACTAGAAAGTACCTAGACCATTTCGACCAGGAAACCCTCAACCCAGCAGTATGTAGCCTAGATACAGTCGGATATTAGCTTATACAGTATGACTATATATCCGAGATAGATCAGACTATGTACAGTATATAAAGGCCTCCTAGATGTAATATACTGGAGGCAACACCCTCCCCATGATTTGACCTTATAAGCGCAGTGCTTGAGGCGATTCAAGGGCCTTGGAGTGAAACCTCGGAGCTAGAGAATAGTTGTTAAGTCCCTGGGAGCTTGCCATCCCTTAGAGTTGCACCTTAGCCCATGTGCAGGGCGATTTCGAAGGCCTTTGTGCTTATCCCTTGGATGAGACGGCTATATCTCGAGTCCACTAAAGATAGAAAGAATATATTGATATTTATTTGAATATTTTCGAGTTTGATTTGGCCAGTGAGCCATAGTAAAGCCAGTGTGCTATATAAATTGGCCTAAGTGCCATTTAATCTCAGAACCCGAAATATTTGAAGTTTCAGGATGAAAAGTTGTCCTTAATATATTGTATTTGATCACAAACCAGTGCTATATTTGCTAAGTCGAATTGAATAGCTTGAATACCTTTAGAAATGAAAGAACAAGTCGTAATAGTCCTGCTTCCTGCTGGGATAGTTGCGCACTTGGTAGAATATTTGATCTTCCAACCAAACTAGTCAGTTTGCAGAGGTCTTCTATCGATCTCGAAACACCCGAACTTATATATTGGTGATTGTGAAGTGCAAGGATTGCTTTGGGTTGAGTATATACGAGTTTCACTCATTGTATATTCGCTCTAGATTAGTCTCTGCACTGTTACCAAGCACATCAGTGCCAAGACATTGTAGAAAGGCGATGAGGAGTGCAATTATTCGAAAAGGGTATGTTCCAGTTTATTGTTTCAATTGGTTCTTCATGCAAGTTCCATGTTTTTTCTTAGCCACCGATACCGACACCACCCCTGACCTTCATTTGCTATTTCAGCCATGCTCATATGAGGTATTCGACATGAAGGACTTGGCTTCAAATAGAAACACACTGGTGAGTTGATGATTTTCCAATTACACCTGGCTCTCATAACAGGTCATTTTCGCTAGAATCATTACTGTCCTCTTTAGTAGCAGTGGCTTTCATGTAGTGTTGCCACCGGCTCAACTCAAAGTCACAAGTCAGTCAAGTTGAGTCGGAAATTGCCGAGTCAAGTCATAAAAACGACTTGGAAGATATTTGGCTTGACTCGGCTTTGAAGTCACTCAAGTCACTCAGAAGCCGCTCAAGCTGTTAGCACTTTCCCTATTTAGATGTAGAATTTTTTTTGCTGTCTGGCAGCAATAGCAAGGACTTTGAAGGTACAAAAACTCATTGTAGCCAGTGCTGAAGTTGTACAGGCAACCAATGCTACAGTATCACAGGCCACCATCAGCTGGACTGATGATGCCAGTGCTCTGGGGCTTAAACCGGCACTGGACTGATGTCATGCTGATGGCATTGCCAGCCCTGGGCAAGAACTTCATGTCTACCTTCTGGATGTACAGGTTTGGGGAACCACATTGTTGTTTTGGTGGATATATGCTGTTTTATGGTAAATCTGATATGTATAACAATTCTTAATGGGAAAATTGGTTACATTATCGCGCTTTGTTTGCTATGGAAAGAAGTTTTCTTTGCTTAGTAATATTATATTTTCTAAATATAGGCAATCATCGCTGAGTCATTCACTGAGTCGTAAGTCACTAAAGTCGCAACTTTGAGCCAAGTTGAGCTGAGTCATCAGACCACCGGAGCCGATTTGAAGTTGAATCACCCAAGTCGAGTTGAGTCAAGCTGAGTCAAGTCATGGCAACACTAACTTTCATGTTTGGTTACTACATTCCAACCGGGCGTCCTCACCCTACCTAGGCGATTCTGGGCAACCTCCTCATTTTTGAACCCTTTTCTTTGAGAAACATATTGTTCATAAGGAGGTGAAGTTTCCTGTCTTTTGTCTGCCGAGCTTAGCTCATCTATTTGCTGTTCAAAGATGATCATTGTTCCAGATCAGCAGGACCTTTCAAATCTGCTGCAATAGGAATGTTGCGAGAGAATGCCCATCTTGAAAGCGGCCGAACAAGAAACACAAGACCGTTGACAAACTGGCTGTCATTATTCCCAGTTGTGTGATTCAGACGATCTCATGACCTTCGTTAGCATTGTCTATGAATGGAAGATAGGTGACACCATGACTTCCATCTGAAACTCGGCACTTTGTGAGTTATCAGAACACTCCTCATGTTATTGGATGCTCAGCACAGCTCATTCAATATCTTACAGGGACTTGAACATGCGTTTGTTATGTTTACAGGCTTCTGAGCATATAGTGAATGTACAGGGAGCCACTTGCATTGATACCGATATGCTAAGTTTAAATGCTGTAATGATGGTCTCAAGGCTTTCTGCTTCATCGAAATAGGGATTTTACACATGCATGGCTGCTCTTCATGGTAGCCTTGTCTTGTGGTCCGATTTGATAGGTTGCTACCCGCCGATGTCAGCGCTTGATGAATGATCTCCATGCCCTGCCTGTTCTCCTGCAGGATGATAATTTGACACCAACACACCTCAGACATGAGCGATCAGGGGAGGACATTGTACATCCACCGTGCTTCTGAAACTACCAGCGCTTGTTTTGATGCTCCTCTTGGTGATATCTGCGATGATCACCAGCAGTGTGGAGGGCCAGCTTCGGAAACAATAGACTATAATAACTGGTCAGGTGCCATGTCGCCAACACGAGGTCACCATTCATTCGCTATTCTGTTTCGTTCTACAGATGATGGAAGTGTTGTAACTTGTGATTAACGGAAAGGCAGGGGAAAGTCTTGTCGAGGGGCCCAGATTGGTGGCTCACACATTTGACATGGGATTCGCACTGCATGTATTCCATTTATCCCTCCTTGTTTCCATCAGGTTCATCCAGTGTTCAGAAATCCATATATTTCACTGTCGAAGTTGCAGGTGTCATCGCCTTCGCAGATCTACAAGGAAAAGATCGGCAGTGATCCACCAATGAGATTAAACATGATGAACTGACTGGATATGTATTTGCTGTAGAGAAAATGTTGCCACCTGAGAGCCGAAAAAATATGAGTGGAAGCTGCTGATGACGCAGTTGATAGTTCACAAGAAAGGCAGAAATTTTCATGTGTTTCAGAAGAGTTGTAACCAAGAGTTGTCCAATCCTTGCTGTAGGTCTACCTTACCACTTGGGCTTCAAGAAGACTGAGTTCTTGGTGCTAGATATAGTCACGAAGGTCAGAAGTGTCAGTTCCGATGCCTTTGTATTTCGATCGGCCAAGAATTTCTGCTGTATGAAGAACATTTTCGCCACACATTTATCTTCATGATCCATTCGAACACCCCAATGATTCATACTTCTGACGATAGCCAACAGCCCTCATCCTGAATGCCCACCCTTGAGACAAGCTACCCACTACCAACCTCCATTCCAACATCCTGTCCTTTCCTCACATAGGCTTGCTGTTGACAACTCACGGAACGCAGATGGTACCCACAGCTTTTTTGAAAACAGCAAACTCTGATCAGATGTATATCTTCATACGGCGTGCCTGAACTGGTATACGAACTTACCATGCTGTGGTACCAAGAGCAGCCTCTCAAACATGTAATCTCCATGTAAACCTCAGAACCTGTTGCATTTCCTCAAGGCGCCATTGCCATTTAGTTGGGACCGCTTTGCTTGTTAGTGCTATCACGCTTCCTCGACGCCTTGCTGATTTGTTTCTCAGAAGCATGAACACACATTTGCTATCCACCCTTCCTGTGCATCGGATTCGTAGTCACATCACTCTGATAGTGCACACTATCAATGCGAGGCTGCCTTGCAGATGATCTTTTCACTCAGGCACCAATTGAAGATGATTCACAACCCCACTTCATCTATTGCCGGCAGAGACTCGGTTTATAGCCTTCTTGATGCCACATCCGTCAAGCCCATTGCTAACAGAGCCTCTACTATGGGACATCTATGCTCTCGACCTACAGAGTGCCAATGAATAAAGTAGGCACCTAACAAACATGCAGCCTCCATAACATTTTTTAAGCGCTACAGAGTCGTGAATGTGCGGCCAGAAGAGTCGATGCTAATGAATGAAGCAGTTGCAGCATTTGTGAACAGGGTAGGCAAAGTAACCAAATTTGCAGGATCATGCTCCCTGTAGCTTTCACCAGCAATATAACATCGCCAAGACCTCCAGCTTTTCTTGCTTCAAGTCCTCCTTGCATTCCTAGTGCTCATTAAGACCTTGTCATGTTCAAGAAATCCTCCATCTCCGGTATCACTCTCGAATCTGCGGGGCTTGTTGCCCTAGCAGATCTCCCCACTGTCGCTGTGAGGACTGCTCTGATGGGGACGGCATCTTGGATTGATATCCTTGTCCTTGCTCCCGGCATGCATCAGCAGCAGTCTGCCGACGAGGTTAATCGTAGTGAATTTCCAAAGACAGGCTTGTTGACCAATGGATATGTGTTTCACATCGAGAACCCCACTACTGTCAATTACCTCCAATGCATTGGCCATACCAGTCACCTCGTCACCACTCAGGTGAAGCCAAAACCAATGCCCAAGAACCCACCAAAAAATTCATATATCGATCTATCCCTCCCACACTATCACACTTTCTACATTGCAGGAACTTTCGTGGCTTTTCTGTATCTATTATGTCCAGTATTGACCATCATCGTTTTCGCACTCGTGGGCTCCATCAAGGATTGGTGGGCGCTTGCGGTCTTGGGGATGCTTGTTCTGTCTAGAACAATCAACGTGTTTGTCATAAAGTGCAGAGCCTTGGACTCGAAGGAATGGAAAGGTGGGGACGAGAACAAATCAGAGGATGGCGATCTCCTTGTGGTCTTGAGTCAGGATCGCTGGGTTCGCTTGCGGGGAAAGTTAGCTGATGTCAAGCGTGTGATGGCAGGCCAGTGGCTACAGGATGAAGATCGAGTAGAGAGCCTTGCCGTAGGATTTGCGACGCTGTTGGTCTACACAGCTGCAGCTCTTGCTGGTAATGCATTGACCATTGGCAGCTTGCTCATTGCAGTGCTGCTTCTTTGCTCCATCGCTCTATTGGCTCTCTGCAACTCCCTTACACATTGGTTGCAGATGTACAATTGTATTGTGGAGGAGGACAGAGAAAAGAGGGAGAAATATGACCAGAGGTTGCGAATGGTCAAAGTGCTAGTTGAGGAGGTTATTAAGAGCTGGAAACAAAAAGGTGGGCAAGAAGGTGGGCAAGAAGGTGGGCAAGAGGGCGGGCAAGAAGGCAGGAAACCAGAATGCAAGCCGTGGACATGGGCTATTGGTATGCAGCTCATTCAGGATATCAGGGAACTGGATGACATCCCCCTGCCTAAGGACAAGATGACTGATCATTCCCAGGAACGGAAGCCGTCTAGTACATCAATTTCTAACATGTCAATGGTCACTGCTACTAGTATGGTTTGATTATGGTTTTATCCCTTATGATTGCATTGCTACTATTTAATTCTTGTACATCCTTAACGGTCCTCGATACAGACATAATCATATTCGCTACGGTAATTTACTTAAAACCGGCATGAGTACTATCCCCGGCGGCGGTGATGACTACACACACAAACCAGACACCTAGTACAACAGGAACAAAGGTGAACAACACGGTTGCGCAATGTAGATGTGATTGCAACTTGTGTAATCAAGGGCTCTTTGGGATGGTGTGTCATCTCTGAAAAGGGTCCCAACCCATGTTGGATCATAAAGATCATTGTGGCTTGAACACCACCATGAAAGATAAGTATGCATGTCTGTTATTTAAAAGCCTTGGAGATTGGAGACAGACTGAAGTGACAATCATTCGGAGAGTACCCTGGATACAAATAAATAAGAAAAAAGCTAGATAGTCGTGATATCCTTTTAACACACAGACCACCCAGACAGAGAACAAGCCACTCTTGTTATTCCATTCATGGTTTTTCATACGATGATCAGAGTCTCTGAGAGCTTAGAATGGGACAGTCTTCCAAGTAGTCCCTTGTAGTACGAATCCAATGGGTAGAGCGTGTTGAGGTTAGGTATTGAAACGAGCGCAGTGTAAAGAGTTGTAGTACACCAATGGCTGGGATAGTTGAATTCAATGATTATTAGCTCGGAAAAATTCTAGGTACTTATATACTGCTAATAGACTATTTCTACAATGTTCTACAACCTTCTGACAATGTCTACAAGTTTCTACACTCAGTCAGCAATGAGCTGAACTTGGAACTTCAATCATCTCGAAGATTCCGGACTTTTCCAGATTGATTGCCAAACCTGGCATGTCCGATCGATCTCGATCTCAACAGAGCGGACTCGACCAGAGAAAGATTCATGGTAAAACTGAAGGCCGGGATTTCTTTCTTCGGTCTGTTTGTTCAAGGCCCACTTCGAGCCTGCTCCCCACACCATATCAAGATGCTGTCATCTACGTGCATTCCGTCAATGCATAATAAGTCGTGGAAGAGTATAAGCATTTGTTATCTTGCAAGTACTTAAACAAGTTGAGGTTGTGGTGAGGCTCGGCGCGGACTTGTCCGCGTAGTCACGTGATCTGGAAGGCAGTGCCTTCGGCTAGTTACTAGTACGACTTTACTGACGTATGTGGATGACGCCATTCCAGGACGAAATTTTGCTTCCGGTTTTTACTCGATTCTGCCACCACCTCGGTATAAACACTCGCCTATCGTGATAAAATATTCCTTTCCTCCATTTGCACCACTTTCCTATTACCCCACAGCTTTGAACTACGACTTCGCAGAGCAAGCGCCCGTCAAACGTGACGTCCCCAAAATTATGGTTTCCTTGTGCCTGTTATTGGACATACTTAATTTTGATGTCACGGAAGACGATCTTTGTTGACGTGTGGAAGACACAGGGATATCTCATGGCTACCACGATCGTTCAACGGAACTATCGATAAGATGCCGGGTCTTTTCCTGTGAATTCAATACTGGCTATGATCACCTACTATGTTAGCAGCGGGTACAGAGTGTGCTAAAACCACATTAAGCGCTAAATTGGAATGAATGGCTTGCCTCTTTTGTACGTACAAAAGCTGTGCGAAATCAACAGCAGTGTGACGGAAGTTCGAAGATTGACACAGCCTGGGACTGGAGCCTACCGTTTGCCTGGCCTTCTGGGGCCTCCTGCCACTAAACACGATGAAGTCGTGCTTTGTGTGAAGCTGTTCGAGTCATAAAAAACCGCGAACGAGTCGGAGATTACAGCGGAATCAGTGAAATAAAGGAAACCTGAAGGGCACAGCCTTTTTGATCTAAGTTTGGAAGTTTTGATCCCACGCTAAAACACCCTTTGCTTCCTACGTTCATCTTTCGGTACTTAGCATCCGACTATGCTCAATCCTTTCGCCTTTCGCTATTCTTCTCAAATCCCCATCATGTTTAGCAAGGCGTCCATATCCTCACACAGTATCATCTTACAGGCGGCAGGGCTCTTTGCGCTGGCTGACCTCCCTACGGTCGCGGCCAGAACGGCTGTGACGGGCACAGCTTCCGTCCTCGACATTTTCCTGCTCGCTCCTGGTATGCACCGGCAGCAGGCTGTAGACGACATCAACCATGGCGAGTTCCCTACGACAGGTGCCATGACCACAGGATACGTTTTTCGTGTCGAGAACCCAGCCACTGTGAGCTACCTACAAGCTATTGGGCGCACAGGGCACCTCGTCACAGCACATGTCCTTCCAAATCCATCATGTAACGAAGAGCTGTCCTATCTCAACCGCCATCTTCAGTCGTTCTTTGTTGCGGGTGTCCCCGCCACACTCTTTTACATCGTCGGGCCGGTGCTCACTGGTGTTGTTGTAGCGCTGATGGGTGTCATACGGGATTTCTGGGGTCTAGGAGTGTTGGGGTTATTTATGTTGTCGAGGCTCATAAACGTGGCTATAATCAAGCGGAGAAGCTTGAAAGGGTGGAAGGGCATTGCCGAGCCGGGTGTGAATGGCGATCTTCTCATCCTCCTCAGTCAGGATCGGTGGATACGTCTACAGGGATCAGTAGACGACCTCAAGACGGTCACGGCCGGGCAGTGGTTACGGGATAGAACCGTACTAGAAGGTTTCGCCATCTCCTTTGCCACGTTACTGGTCTACGCAGCTGTCATCCTCGCATTCAATGCTTCAACCGTGGGGAGCCTAATGATCGCCTGCTTACTGCTATGCTCGTCTGGCCTTTTGGGCCTCTGCAATACATTCACGTCATGTTTGCAAATGTTCGATTGTATCGTGCGCATGGAGGGAGAGCCGATAAAGTATCAGCGGAGATTACACATGGCGAACGAGATGATTGAGAAGAGTGGGAGGAATGACTGGGCTATTGGGATGGGACTTATTGTTCCAAAAAATCCTATGGGCCCAGTTAATGTTTGACAGGGGGGAGAGGAACTACTGTCTCATATCGTGCTATCTCATGCCAATACTCTTCTAGCGTGCCTTATGTGTACCTGTGGGTAGAGCGATTTACTTTGTGTCTTCATCATGCTTCAATAGTTCTGTTACTTATTGTCCTGATACCCTTGCTTCCTACCTTTCCTTTCTAGTTTTCGAAATGTATGTTCAGGTGTACTAATTAGAACAGTAATGGGGCTGACAACTTATCGTAGAGTGCTGATCTTCGAGAACAAATATGATTGATGCTTGTATGTCGACGTCCTTCACGTTGACATCAAAGCACTGAAACCAAGAAGATCATTCTTAGGCCCTCTGCCAAATCTATCGGGAAGGTTGAGAATGAGCAGATAGGCAACACAGCTATGGTCTCCAATCTCTAGCGCTAGTAGTAAGCAGTCCTGCCTGACTAATTGACCCCACTTGCTTTACAAAGGTAAAATGACCATTAAGCACGGAAAGGAGAAGAGCATAAGGTATGTAACAGCACAATTCATCAGCGGGCGCTAATCATCGAAAAATATAGAACGGTCCCTCCTTTGCTGTGCAAGCATACAGCTCCAACAATAGATCCCGCCCGTCCATGATGAACTTTCACAAGTTCAAGGGTAAGTAGTACGACGGGAGTCCCGTAGCATTTCGAAGACTGAATTAGAGGATTTGTGTCTTTGGTCTGCGCCAAAAGTATTGCGGCGTTCCGCTCACTGCCCCAGGAAGGGCATTCAAAACGAGTGGCGACTAAATGGATGCTTTTGCTCAAAAGGACATAATCATCCACTCTACTTCGCCCCGAGTTCAAAAATAATAGCGCTGGGTAAAAGATAGACACTGTTGGTGTCATGTGTTATCCACACCTATAAATCTTTGCACAGTTTCTCGGAACAATCAATGGATTGGCTGTAACAATAGCATAGAGCTTTTAGAACCGACTGGGAAGGAGGTAAGAAATTATGTATCGCCCAACCGGTGGGAACGACGTTGGCGGAATAATCCCACTGATGCATGAAAGGAATAAAAGCGCGGTGGCGACGTTCAACGCCTTTCGTAGTAGTGGAGCAAAAAAGTCCTTGTGCTGTCTCCAATGAGCGCCCCATTGGAGAGCAGGGCGAAACAACGGAGTTTCGGGTAACGTCGAAAATCCTGTCTTCTAGTAGCGTTCCTAGCATTGGCAGAGGCCAAGATTAGCAGTTCTATGGCCGACGTAGCGTTACACCACTTCTACAGCAGAAGCGATGTCCAGCTTCGCGACTAGACTCTTCCCTATCACCGGAGTAGCCTCCTGTACACCGCGTGTAAGTACCCAGGAAGATACCGGGCAAGCGCTGAGAACAGTGTCAACACTGCTGTGTGACAGAACTCTCATCCACACCTTCGAGAAGTATGGATGTCGCCGCGATTTGTCCAGTCACACAATGCGGGACTGATGTCCATCTTATCGTGTCGAGCATTGATTGAATCAGTCAGGTAAACAGTGAAGGCAGAAAAACACGCAGTCAGTCCGGACTGTATATATGGTCTGACTAGGGCTGCCGAGGGGAGAAGGATGATGCTCGATCGACAGGTATACGCATCTGAATCCGGTGTAGTCGCACCTGGAAAGGGTCGATGTTGAGGCGGTGTTCTGAGTCTCTACCCATCCAGTGAAGGGTATTCAGGTGGTATGCGCGACTTCTGTGGAATTTCTTGGATGTATGCGTCTTTGACGAGGCGCAGAAGCATTGAAGTGCATTTAATCGAAGAATTAGAATGTTTTCGAAGGGCCTTAAGGCAATTTGACGATCGTCGTCCTACCCTTCATCGAAAGATTAGACTATGTGATTAAGAGTCTCGAAATGGAAAGGTTGAACAACTCGCCTGAGTGAGTACCAGACTCGATATTTCCACGAGGGCACGCAGACTGATCACTGAGCGAAGGTCGGTACTTCGCGGCGGCCTGCGGCAGCTACAAGAGCCCAAAATACTTACGTCTCAGGTTCGCCCTACTAGCGTAGGAATTCCCCGCAGATTTATCCTTGGACATCCCAGATTCGCATATCACTCGTTATCCACGCCTAGCGGTCGAAAGAGAGACGATAGAGGAAGATAGGACATGACTGCGGACGAAGAAGCGGACGATCAAAATTCGGCACATGCGCGAGCACGTGACATGATAAATTTTAATGAAATTTAAGTCATGGCAGTTCTAACTTCTGGATGACCCAAAGGGGCCCCGGAAAGGAGAATACAGACAAAGACGGCATTGAGAAAGATTGTCCAAAGGTGCACAGCTGAGGAATAACGATACACCGTTGCTCGTATGCTTTCAAGATGATGTTCTTTGATGGCCACGACTCTCACTGAGAAGGATATAGACGAGCGACGCCCGGAAGAAAATTAATCTCCTTATAAATCCGGGAGTGCCGTTTTCGTTATCAGTCAAAATGAAGACACAAGAACAAGGAGCTATTAATTCCGGCTTCTGCTATTAGTATTACATCGTCGCGAATAACAAGCATAGGCCATACGGCGCCGGATGGTCCCCATTTTGAACGTTATATTCACGCTGGTGTGAAGTGGGCTATGGTGTCCAAAGTAGTCATGCCTGCATCGAATACCATTAGATTCACACAAGGATCAATTAGTAGGAATACATCAAAGGGTTAAAGTACTAATCAACACATAGAAGCAACGATAAAAATAGATACACTATTTGACTGCTTCAGTTCCTTGGAATGATTAGTCGTTGACGTGCTCGCAGAGAGGAAAATGTCATCAAGTTCATTGACGCTCTGAATAAGCTGTATGTTAATAGCCCATGCGCTCAGCTTGCCTTGCGTCGCGGTCTGTACTACTTTCGACGAGTGCTTTGACCATTTCCATCCGCCGTTTATAACACCTCCTCAACAATTTGTCATCCTGCACAATACAATCGTACATTTGTAGCCGATGTGTTAGGGAGTTGCAGGCCGCCAATAAAGCAACGGTACAAAGAAGCAGCAATGTGATGAGCAAGCTCCCCGTCGTAGATGCATTACCGGCCAGAGCTTCAGCTGTGTAGACCAATAGCATAGCCACCCCTACAGCAAGGCTCTCTACCCGATCTTCATCCCGTAGCCACTGGCCCGCTGTCACACGCTTGACATCAGCTAACTTTCCTTGCAAACGAACCCAGCGATCCTGACTCAAGACAACGAGGAGATCACCCTCTTCCGCCTTTTTCTCGTCTCCACCTTTCCATTCCTTGGAGTCCGAGGCTCTGCGCTTTATGACGAACACGTTGATTGATCTAGACAGAACAAGCATCCCCAAGACCGCAAGCACCCACCAATCCCTGATGAAGCCTACGAGTACGAAAACAACGATGGTCAATATTGGACATCATAGATATAGCAGAGCCATGAATTCTCCTGCAATGTAGAAAGTGTGATATCGCGGGGGAGAAAGATCGATATATGAATTGTTTCGTGGGTTCTTTGGCATCGGTTTTGGACGTACTAGAGCGGTAACGAGGTGTCCGGTACGACCAATGCGTTGTAGATAGCTGACCGTAGCCGGATTCTCGACGCGAAACGCGTATCCATTGGTCAATGTAAGGCTCCAACTAAATACTATATGTATACGCTTGGCAGCCCGTGTATACATATACAGTATTATATATAGTATATACTGTATAATATATAGTATTTAGTTGTTATATACAGTAATTTCTAAGGGCGGTCTTCCTTGACTTTGCCACGCTTGATGAGTGGCTGATTGACATTAAACAACCTAATGTGAGCTCACACCCTCGATAGCAAAGCCTTACGGATGTTCTCTGCCTTTAAAGAGCTGTACAAGTCCACACAGAGGTGGCGAGACTTGGAGAACACAGGCTTGATGGCCGGAATAGCCAAGTAACCATTCATACTATGGTTGGAAACATCCCATATGGATCTGAAATCTGTTTGAAGGCACCGCAACAGGAACTCAACAATGTACTGACCTTCTACCACTGAAAGCAGTTCTCAGGAGTGCAAATGGCTCCAGTTGCACCTTCAAAACCTTTCGGCAATGAGATCCGACTCCTTCGCTGCTCAGAGTAAGTTTTGCCTGCACTTGATAAGAGCCGGGATGGACTTTGCCGGTTGCCGGACTTGCCGCTTCGCTGCAGTCATGTTGTCCTAGGCTGAGCAAGGGAGTGACTCGGAGAGTGATGGAACACGGAACGTGGAGGAAAAAGTTTTTACCACGTAGTGCCAATCAGATTTGACAATTATAGTGCCTCCTAGATGATGTACTGTATACTATATATATACTGTATGTATACTCTATACTCCATCTGCCGTTGGGGCGTATACATATAGAGTATACTTATACAGTTTAACTGTATATATACAGTTATATATAATATTTAGTTGGAGCCTTAGGTCAATGAGCCCGTTTTTGAAACTTTCCTCGATTGACCTCGTCGGCGGATTGCTGCTGATGCATCCCTGGGGCGAGGACAATAATGTCAAGCCAGGGCGCTGTACCCATCAGAGCTGTCCGCACTGCGACACCTTCAGGGAAGATGAATAGCGACAGCGCGTTCGCGCTTCTGTTGGACAGATGGGCGAGGCGCCGATGGGACGCAATCGTACCAAGCAAACCCGTCTTGGCAAACTGCCAATGGCGTCAGTTAGCTAAGGTCTAATGAGTTCTGAGGTCCACAAGCAGATTGCTCGTATGAAGAGCTGTTAGGCATCGTACCATTCGTATGCCGGCTCAGACATGAGTATCGCAATGATCGCAATGGAAGGCTATCCCTCTCAAGGACTTTTGATCCCATATGCTCTTAGCGAGCTTCGAATGATATGCCGAGGTGAGCGAGGGGTTGTGATCATCGCGACGACGCTCCATTGGATGCCCGTCATCAGAAGGATGAAGGACTCGAGATCGACGTATCATCAAGATAAACAATACATCGTCGCGATGTTCCTCGCACAAAGAACTTTGTAGCTGGACGGAGCACATAGGAATCGGAGTTGACACTTCTGGTCGTCGCGACCATACCTAGCATCAGGAAGAACTCAGTCGTCTTGAAGCCTAAATGACAAAGTAGACTTACATATGCCAAAGATACACCTCTTGTTTAGAACTTTTTGGAACCATATGAGAACTTCTTCCTTTCTCGCAAACTATCATCAGCAGCTTCGGCTCATAATTCTTCGGCTCTCGGGCGGTAACGCGATGTCCTGAGCGTTTGATGGTTTGCAACCTTACCTTGATATGTCTAAACTCTCCTCGCGGAACACTCTCTGAGACACAAGTCTTCTGAATTAGTTGTCGTCCTCTAGCATCGAGGTGAACGTATGCATATCCCCCAGACATTCCATTCGTGCAGCACAGACCAGTCGAAGTAATGGCCTGAAGAAGAGTTCGGATACAGAACAGACATAAGAATATGCGTACGTACCGAGATCCTGTCTACTAGATACACAAATCCTTTAATCGTACGCTGGACCAGGGCGAATAACATACAAGAGCAGCGTAAAGTAAAGGTGACTTTCCGGAGCACCGTGAATATTCTCAAAAAGACGACTAACCGTCCATACAGTCTTACATTCTGCTGTCTGGTAGTTCATACTGTGTACATAGCCCGCCAGTAGGACAACAGCAAGCTTTGAATCGGCTCATAGCTCATAGCAGGCTTAGACAGCATTTTTCATTAATGAGGTTCGAATGAAGGCACTCTAGAAGCTCAGGCAAAAGCAGTACTGTCAAGCGTTGGGCATTAAGATCAAGCGTCGATGTTTTTTTTTAGTAAACACACCGGGAAGGTCCTTCGCTAAAATACATTGAAGTATCCCCCACACATGATGAAGAGGGACGGCGTCTGAGCGTCGTAGTAGATAAAAGAGACACAACAGCTGACTATGGTCTAGGCGCCGACTTTTTTCCGTGGTCGATGTAAAATAACCGTGTGATGGTGGTCCGCCGTTAACTCGGGGGTTTCCGGCGAAATGGCTTTGACGCCGAACTACTCTCCTACGGCCCGCTACCCGCCACTTGTTGACTAGTTCTTAAATTGATTTGAAGTTTCGGCCTTGCCGTCTGCTATCTTGTTACCAAAGCACACAATTTTAAGTCGGCCACGAAATCAAAGCACCAGACCAAGAACATCAACCCTCCATAATCATCCCTTATGCCCGACTCGTAGTTTTTCCGACTTTGTTTTCGTTAAACTTCGTCTATAGTACCCCAATTCTGATTATCCATAGTATCAAACTCTACTTCAGTAAAGATACCTGTTCATGTTAAAGTCTGTCGGCGTTCACGACGTATGACAACGTAACAACTGGCTGAAGCCTGATAGGCAATTGCAATGAGGGTAAGCATGTCTGAGTCAACACTTCTGGCAATCAACGATATTACTACTAGGATTGGAGCTTGAAAACCTTGATACTTAACAAGCTTTCAAAACCAGATTTCATATCAACAGAAGATCAGGATTGACAGTAATCTAAATAACTTCAAATACAGCGCGAACTTGGCTCGTCTACGTTACAATATACCTCCGAGTCAGTTTTCAATCTAAGCCGCTTCCGAACTCAACTCTACTTCATACAAAAAACTGGTAGGTAGGGGAAAGGCCTAACACATTCACGTCAACTCCCCAACCGTCTGATCATCGCCTCTGCTAGGCCTGGAGACTGGAGCTGGAGAGGCTGGATTCATCAGATGACGAGTCAACCACAAGAGGTGCCTCCTCCTTCTCATGCTTAGGCTTGAGACCCATTTCATAAGCCCAGTCACTCTTCCCGCTCGCACGAATCAAAGCATCGACCATATCCATCCTTCGCTTATATCTGGGCGATATCCCAGGCTCTTGCCGCACAACACAATCGTACATCTGCAAACATCTTGTCCAGGAGTTGCACAGACCCAGGAGGGCGGCAGTGCAGAGCAAGAGGCACGCGATAAGCAAGCTCCCCATCGTCGACGCATTGCCGGCCAGAGCCGCGGCCGCGTAAACTAGCAGTGTAGCGAAGGCCACCGAGAAACTCTCCGCTGTGCTCTGGTCTCGGAGCCATTCTCCCGCCGTCACGGTCTTGATATCATTCAAGGATCCATGTAAGCGCACCCAGCGATCTTTGCTCAAAATGATGAGGAGATCACCGGGGCCTTTTTCTGGAGCACCTTTCCACTCCTCCGAGTCTTTGCTCCGTCGCCTGATGATAATCACGTTGATCGATCGAGCTGCTATCAACATTCCCAACACCCACAATCCCCACCAGTCATTTATAGCGATGAGTAAGGCGAGCACGACCACCGTTAACATCGTGCTGAGGAGGTATAGCAGTGTCGTTGGGACCCCAGTGACGAAGAACGATTGTACAAGACGATCGTGTCGGGATAAAGAGGTGTCGCGGGAAGGATGCCTGGATACCTGTGCCGTAACAAGGTGCCCGGTGCGACCGATACGCTGCAGGTAGCTGACGGTGGCAGGATTTTCGACACGAAAGACGTATCCGTTGATTATCGAACCAGTCTTTGGAAATTCACCACGGTTGACTTCTTCAGCAGACTGCTGCTGATGCATACCGGGAGCGAGTACAAAAACATCGAGGGGGGAGGCTGACCCTGTCAGAGCCGTCCTCACAGCGACGATGGAGAGGTCTGCGAGAGCGACGAGGCCCGCAGCCTCGAGGGTGATGTGGTGACGGGAGATGGAGAATTTGCTGAACATTGGTGAAATCTGAGGTAGTTTGGGAGATATAAGGAAGGGAACAAGGCTGCGCGCATGATGGGCGTAGACGAAGCTGTAGGTATTAAACTCTGGCTTCCTCGGCCCGGAATTGTACCTATTTGACATCACAGCAATTTACGTCAAGCCCCAAAATGGCACAAGGGCAACAGCTAGGTGACGTGGGTATCGTTGCTTTTGCTGCTACCATTCAACTGCGCAGCATGGCAGTGCTCACAATCCTGTAGTAGACTATCACGGAAAGATCAGCAATCTCGTCGGCGCCTGACAATTGCTATTTTTGCTGGTGACCAACGGTGATGGAGAAGACTTCCTTAATATCTTCTTTCAATAGAGTGAATTCACTGGAAAGACAAGGCGGTCCAGTGAAGCACCAAACTTACGTTGAAACACCGAGTGCATCAAACTTTATTTCACTGCTGTGACTCTCTCACGGTTTCAGTTGTAGTCTGTTCGATAAATCAGTGAAATGGAGATCCCACGATTATTAGATAGTCCTCACAGCGTGTATAACATGATGGGTCGAGATGGTATCCTTCTGTACTGGCACTGAGTACTCGAAGTCGCGGAAATCTTGGTGACTTGCAAAGATCATTCTCGGTCTCGCAGTTGCCGATACTGTCCTCTCCCTCAGATATGTATGCGATGGGTGATGCTACCTCTGAGAAAAAGACGGGTTTAAACTGCGTACGACTAGGAGATGGGCAGTAACATATGCTTCAATTGATCTTTGATGGAGTATTTCGAACACTAGAAGTATCAGTGTTCCGAGTTTTCGTGGCCACATAATATATCGCTACCGTTTGTCTGACGTGATTCTTAGCGGAAAGAGGGGCACTTGAAATCAACAAATCAGAACCCATGAAGTACAAACTAGAATTCTGCAAAGCCGACAAATAAATCAGTCAGCGATGACCAGGAATATCAACGATGAACATACTTGTTTCCAGTTACAATCATTACGAGGTCTTAATCGTAGAAAGTGTTAAGTTTCAAGATGTTGATAAACGTACACTGAGAAGCCGATGAGCCTGAGGTGCGAGTTCTGCTTTTTGACAGATAAAATAGAGCGAAAGCATGGTTTTGGAGCTAGGAAGTCAGGATCTAAATCGGCGTGTCTAGGCATCGGTAGGACCGGAGGATATCGACTCCTTCGGTAGATCAGACAATGAAATACGCTCGAGAATACCCTTCAGCTCGTCGGGTTTAAGCAGTCCCATGCTAACTGCCCATTCCCCCTGCCCACTTGCATCACTGTGTGTCTCTGTGATGAGTTCCTCGACCATCATCCTCCTTCGCTCGTAACGTTTTTCCTTTCCCTTCTCCTCCCGTACGACACAATCGTACATTTGCAGGCCATGTGTGAAGGAGTTGCAAAGAGCCAATAGAGCGACGGAAAAAAGAAGCAACAATGCAATGAGCAAACTCCCCACGGTCGAGGCATTGCCGGCAAGGGCTGCAGCTGCGTACACCAACAGCGTAGCAAACCCCACAGAAAGGCTCTCTACTCGATCCTCATCCCGTAACCACTGACCTGCCGTCACCTGCTTGATATCAGACAGATCTCCGTGTAAACGAACCCAGCGATCCTGACTCAAAACCACAAGGAGCTCATCTTTTTCAGGCTCCTCATTCGCACCCTTCCAATCCTTCGAGTCCGAAACTCTCCTTTTGATGACGATTACGTTGATTGTTCTCGACAGAACAAGCATCCCCAAGACCGCTAGCGCCCACCAATCCCTGATGGAGCCCACGAGTGCGAAAACAATGATAGTCAATATTGGACATGATAGATATAGCAGAGCGACGAAAACTCCTGCAATGTAGAATGGTTGATTTTGCGGGGATAGATCGATGCCTTTGATAAAAGGGATTTCTAGTGTGTCTCTGGACCGTGGTTTTGGCCCTACTACAGCAGTGACAAGGTAGCCGGTACGGCCGATGCGTTGTAGGTAGCTAACCGTGGCTGGGTTCTCAACACGGAAGACGTATCCCTTGATCAAGGAACTAGTTTGCGGAAATTCGCTACGATTAACTTCATCGGCGGATTGCTGCTGATGCATCCCGGGGGCAAGGACAAGGATGTCAATCCAAGATGCCGTACCCGTCAGAGCCGTCCTCACTGCGACAGTGGATAGATCTGCTAGGGCAACGAGCCCAGCAGATTCGAGGGTGATGCCGGAGATAGAGGATTTCTTGAACATGAAAAGGGTCTCCAAGAGCGCTGGGAAGATTCTAAAGGCTTGTATTGAGCGAGGACGTAGCTCCCAGCGGTGTTGTATTGTTTTTTGATGATGACTGCAGGGAACATGGTCCTGCAGGCCCGGGAACACGGTAAAGGCTAAGTGTACGTGATGTTCCTGCAACGTTGCAATACTTCCCATCTATTGGTTCGAATTTGCGGCTTCTCCGGTTCCTGATAAGATTAGGCGCCCGGCCGATTTATCGGCCGATCATCCTCAGCGCGCGCCTTCTAGCACGGACGTGATTGACAGAGCATATGAGGGTGTCAAGTCGAACGAAAGAGACTGCGGTGATTATCGACCTTTGCTAGCTGTGTGCCAAAACGCCGAAAAACTCGTTCCTCGAGAGTGTCGTTAGCAGCAGAGGATATCGGTCAGGCGCTCGTTTCCACGTGTATGAGAGAAGATCTATCTGAGCGCTACGACAATGATTTCTGTTTCACAGGCAGCGTGAATAGGAATAGTGCATCCGCAGCTCTGTCGGACAAGCTAGTAAACCACTGACATGATGCAATGGTGCCAAGAAGCGCTGCCTGATCCTCTTCGTGTTTCGTCTTCATTTCTATTAGCATTGTCAACCAGTGTTCTGGGAGGGCAAAGGCGGCTATGTTGGTTGAATTATGTGCACAATCACAGATTCAACTGCTGACAGATAGAATGTTCAGACCCTGTACTTCATTGAACGGAGGTAGGACGCCTCGAGGCTGGGTATATTCTATAACAAGGCCATGGCTTGCTTTCTGTCCACCGCCAGTCTTAACACAGACGTCTTAGTGACAGTTTTGGGGGAAAGAAGGGAAAATCATAACTGTATCATTCCGAATGCTGGCGTGTCCACAGAAACCGATAAGTTCGGTAATGGTAGCGAACACACCTCGACGATACGGACTAGCGGCTGCCTTACAATCCCCGTTCCAGACGTTGAGTTACATTTTGAACCATTGCGGCCTCTCCGATAGTAGTCGCACCCAGGTTAAGAGTCGTCATTTCCACGTATAATACTCTATAGCTGCACGATTGCGCATGGAAACGAGGTTCTTCGCCGTGATAATTTCGTTGTCGCAACAAGGCTTTTGTTCATAAGATAGAAAATCATGGCTGGTAGGAGGAGAAAGACGTCAAGACGACACTGATGGTAGTAGAATATCTGATAGACAGAAAACTGAGATTTGTGGTGAAGCTCAAAAGGTAATGCAAACCCACCTGCGTTAAAGACAATTTACTCCGCTAGAAAGACATCCTTTCGGAGAGATAAGCCCCATGAGAATGGCCCAGTGCTTGCTTTTGGTCATGTCAATCCATGCTTCTTTGGTTCTCCTTCCGTACGCATAACGCAGTGTTTCCAATGTTTTAATTTCGACGCGGCGGAAGATGTAGCCACTGTTCATCGCGCCTGTTGTCGGCGCTTCATCACGATTTGCCTCGTCAGCGTACCGCTGTTGATGCCAGTGCGAGGACAAGAGTCTCGAGGTAGAAGCTGTACATGTCAGAGCCCTCTTCATCGCGACGTGGAGAGATCTGCGAGAGGGACAAGTCCAACAGCTCCTAAGGCGGTGCGGTTTAAGATGATGGACATTAACATGGCGAATCGTACGAGTTGGAAAAAGGAGGAACTGATAAAAGCCTTTACATAGCGTATGTTAAGGATGAAAGATGTTTTGATTGCCCATGAAAATCTGCAAATATGGACAACACATGTTCAAGAAGCTGAAGAGCTATGTTCAATAAATTTTGCTGCTCCCATCGGTACAAAGACCCTCGGACGTCGAACGCTCTCTGCTGTGAACCCGGGGGAGTGAAGATGGACGTGGTGGAATGACGATCGCCCACGATGATAGCTCCAGAAGGAAGATTACAGCCACTATCAGGAAGAATCACTGAAGCGTTCCGTGAGTGAAAAATGCACGCGCTCCCCGTTACGTTCTTATCCTCGACTAACAGCTGGTGTGGTCTTGGCACGCGGGACATTTGCAGAACCTTAGATTCACATAAATGAGCAAACATGGAGGAAAATGAGGATCATCGGAAAGATAGGACTATGTATGTACGCACCGACGAGAGTAATCATGCCTCTTCGTAGTACAGAGTATAAGGGATGAATAATCAATCAGTAGAGAAGTCGACTGGTAGAAGCCGAAAACACAAGCACCGAAGTCAGCACGTTTCGGCATCGGGAGAAACAGGTAGACTGGGCAGCTCCGGTTTTCCGGAAAGCTCAATGAGAATCTTCTCCAGCTCACGACGTTTAATCAGCCCCACGCTAATGGCCCATTCACCCAGGTCGCTTTCGCGATGATCCTGTCCACCTGCATGACCACCTTCCCATTTATATATTTGTTTTCCTGAGCAACAAGCTCCCTGATTCGATCATGTCCAATCTCCGGTCATACTGCTTCCTCAATGATTTTTCCTCCCGCACGATACAATCGTACATTTGCAACCGATGTGTAAGGGAGTTGCAGAGAGCCAATAGAGCAAAGAATTAGCACTACAATGAGCAAGCTCCCAACGGTAGATGCATTACCAGCAAGGGCAGCAGCTGCGTAGACCAACAGCATGACAAACCCTACGGCAAGGCTCTCTGCCCGTTTTCGTCCCGTAGCCACTGGCCTGCGGTCACTTGCTTGACATCAGGTAGCTCTCCTCGTAAATGAACCCAGCGATCCTGACTGAGAACTGCAAGGAGGACTCCTGCGCCCATCTCCTTCGTCTCCTTCCATCTCTCCGAGTCGGAAACTCTCCGCTTTATGACAAGCACGTTGATCATTCTAGACAGAACAAGCGTCCCCAAGACCGCTACCGCCCACCAATCCCTGATGGAGCCCACGAGTGCGAACACGACGGTAGTCAATATCGGACATAATAGATATAGCAGGGCCATGGGATGGCCAGCAATGTGGAAGGGGTGACTTTGGGGGCATAGATCAATGCTTTTTGATGGGTTCCTGAATGCTGGTTTCCACGGAGAACGTATCCACTAGTCAATGACCCAGTTGTGGAAATTCGGCGCGATTAACCTCGTCGGCGGATTGCTGTTGATTCATCCCCGGGGCGAGGCCAAGAACGTCAAGCCAGGATGCCGTCCCGTCAGAGCCGTCCTCGCTGCCACGGTGGATAAATCTGCAAGAGCGACGAGCCCTGCAGATTCGGGGGTGATGCCGGAGATAGAAAATTTGTTGAACATGAGGAGGTCTCGACGCTAGAAAGACGAGATGGACTGGAATTGAGCAACGTCGCATCCCTTGACAGTATTTAAATTTCTCTGTCACTGATGATGGAACCTGGGAACATTCAAAAACACCATAAAGTCTCATGATTGTTAGGCGCCCATATCTTCATCAGCAACCCAATCATCAATCAATCCTTATTGAGGGCGCTCAACAGACAACAGCGGTGGGGGAAAGAAATAATGATGAATCCGATTTCGCTGGTGTCCTTCATAACAACCGTGCGGCTAAGCAGCCGAGCGAGACAATCATTAAATTCGGAAACGACGATAAAGTGGCGGCAAGAAAGGACTTCGATCGATGAGCGTCAAGATACCATGCAATGTTCCGAGCTCTGCAGGTAGGTATGTTGTCATATTCGTGGTTCCAGTTTGGGTCGACCTAGATCAAGGTTTCTAGTGATCAGCCTTAACGATACCCATGCCGATCACCTAGTCTTTCCTCCTAGTTTCCTCTATGGGGTCGTCCGCCATATTCAACCTCCATTCATACTTCTTCGGCTCTCCTTGGGTATGTACGACACAATCGTACAGTTGTAGGCACTTCGTCGTGGAGTTGCAAATACCTAAGAGTGACGGAGGAGCGCAGTAGGCAAGCGGTAAGCAAACCCTCCACTTTTGATGTGCTGCCAGCCAGAGTGGCAGACACGTAGACCAGCAGCGTGGCAAACGCGGCAGCATAGCTCGCGTATACTGACGGCTCTCACAACCACTGGCCCGCTGTCACAGCCTTGAGATCGTCCGCCAATTCTTGCAAGCGCATCCATCGGTCTTGACTCAGCAGGATGAGGAGGTCTCCTTGACTGATTTCGTGAGTGCCCTTCCATCCCATGTGACTTCTCCGCTCAATGACGACCACATCAATCAACGTAGCCAACACAAGCATCCGTAGCACCCCAAATCCCTGCCAGTCCTCAATAGCGCCTAGCAGTACGAACATCGTGATAGTCCATGCCGGGCACAGGGCATAGAACAGAGTCACTGAATTGTCCGCAGCTATAAAGGACTGAAGTGGGGCGATTGGCTGGGGATAATGTACTATCGAGTGACAGCTTTGGGGATACCCGGGTGGTGACCAAGAGGCCAGTGGGACTAATTGTTTCGAGGTATCTAACGGTAGGGTTCTCTACATGGAAGACATATCCGGTAGCCATCGCACCCGTTGTCGGTAATTCACCAGTTAACCTCGTCGGCGGTTTGCTGCTGATACAACTCTGGTGCAAGGACCAGAGCGTCGAGGTAGGACGCAGCGCCCGTCAGAGCCGTCCTCATCGCGACAGTGAAGAGATCTGCGAGGGCTACAAGTCCCGCTGCTTCAAGGGTGACTCGGTTTGAGATAAAGGATTTTCTGGACATGGCAGAAACCTAAGGAAATTTGGGAAACAAGAGGTAACCATGCCAAGTAAAACACTGCGCTGTCGAAGATGAATGTGTCGAACGCGTACTGGCTGCGCCGGGGAACGGTGAAAGATATACCGACAGGGGTATGTGTATGCCGTATTGCAGCAGATATTCTCCGAGTCCTTCCTTATTCATTCATCACAAACACTTCCATCTGCCGCAAACGAAGCTGAAGCACGAAAAAACATGGGAAAAACATGCCGATGGAGTGCCCATCGAATTAATCACGTTGTAGCTGACAAACGAGATGCCATCTGCAGAACGCGCTGAGCCAATTAAGGCCTCTCCTGGTGGACATGGTCCGCTTGACGATCATCCCCTGATCGTCCATGTTTTGGAGGTACTGATAAATTACCGCCTTGCGGGACGGCAGATTGGCCATGGGAATCATTGGCCACGCATTCCCATCGTAGCGTATGGCAAACACTGGAGAGTTGTAGTATTGAGCCGCAGGTCGAGACTTTTGTGAAGCGCAACCGTGCGTCTCCTTTTTTGGGTGGATGAAACGAGAAGGCTGGAGATCCAAAAAATGCTTGTTCAAGAAGCTGAAAAGCATACGACGGCTAAATCATCGAGCGATATGCTAGCATGTTTACGAAGTTCAGCGTCAAAGGGGCTTTACTGTTTTCATGGGTTATTACCACCTTCACGTGTTGAACACGTTCCTATATTCAGGCGAATGAGCATCAGCGCGCTTGAATGAAAGGTCGGCTTACAGGAAGGACCGCCGGCTAACGTAGAAGAGGATCATTGCTCAGTTCTTTAAGGAGAGACGAAAGGTCCGTCCGCTGGCCTGAGACATTGCGTATGTTAATCAGCGCAAGATGGAATCATCACAGAGATACACCAAATATATGTCTCATCAAATGGCCTAGTGATGAATAAGAATGCTGGATTTATAGAACCGACTGAGTACGCACCACTTAATAACAGCACATCCCCATGAATTGTCCGTAGTACCACAGCCTATTAAAAAGGCCGCCTAATCCAGCGAAGAACGGAAATGGCTGTTGAGAGTGAGTAATGTGATAAGATAGGACGAAAGGACAACGCTTACGCTTTATAACCTTGTATTCTGGGTGCTAAGATCACAGGCGTTCACAGGCAAGCCGTGGGGGCACAGAATGACAGACTTTGAGGACAGTATCTTCGTGAATCAGAGTCTGCCAGAGCTCTCGAAGAGTTTAAGCCTGAAGTCAAAGGATATTGACTGTACATCAAGGTTAGGACGACTGAGAATGTACTGAGGAGCTCCAGGCGTACCAATTCCAGTTCTCTACAATTCCTTGGGTGAGACCGCATAGCGATGGGAGGTCATAGAGATGCAGCGGGTGGCTATAGTTCAGATATCGGGCGCTGCATCATTGCCGCTGTCGGTGCACCGCAGTATAGCTGGTTGATGGTGGTTCGTTTCCAAGAGACGCGTATTTCCATTTTTGGAGCCGCTCCGATCCTCGGCATTTCCCGGACATTATACATTGAATCTAAGCTTTCGCCCTGAAATGCTGAAATTGCGTAGTCTATTGGTTAACGCGGGGGGGGGGGGGGGGGGGGGTTTACTTGCAACCGCGTTATTACAAATCGAGTAGTGGCAGTTGCCGGGTCCCCGATTCTTTCCCTTTGGATCACAAACTGGAATGTTGTATATCTACATACTAGTTGGTGTGGGCCAGCTCATATGAGTGGCAGATCTGAGTCCTATGTTTTTTGCTTCTTTCTATCTATGGGTTGTACAGATTGATCCTCCTGACTATACTAATTTTGACTTTGCAATACACACCTGCTGTCAACTTGGCATGCACATGAGAGGGTCTGACTTCTTACCATTGGGGTCAATTGAGATTGGTGTTAACACTACAGAAAACCTTCATGTGCAGCTCATCGGGTCTGCACCATATGATCATTGAACCACACAGTGAGGTCGGAATTGTTGAATCTGGCAGTGAGATGTGACTTCTAATGAGAACTGGGTTATTGTTAGACCTAATACACAAATTAATATATGAACATGAAAGGAACTAGTCTTTTTGCCTTCAACATAGAATGTGAATTGTCCCCCAGATCTTGTTATCATGGCCAATAACAGGATCGATCTTATCCTCTGAAAAAACAGTCAATATATGTTTGTACATCAACAAAATTGACACCTATACCTTCCACCAAGGTGATCAAGTCTATGGTGCACTCACACAGAGCATTAAAACCCACTTCAGCATTCATGGATTTCAACTTGATGATTGCCACAAACTGCTCACATGGCAGTCTTGATGGAGGACTCTGCATGCCAGGTATTTGAATGAGAATTTTCTTCAGTGCACTTCATGACTGTCTATAAAAAAAATTACCAGTTCATTGTCCTCTACTTGAGAAATGGTAGATACATACCTTGTCACCTCCAACCTTCTCAGTCACAGAAGCAAACAAAGGGGTTTCTCTGCCTTCTTCATAGGGAAGGACAAAGGCAATGTGGGCTGGTGCATCCGCAAAGAAATTTGAGTTTTTCACAGGCACTATTGAATAAACAGATGTGTACCTGAGAATTTGCAGAATCTCTGGCCAACTGTATGGTAGTCAGGATTTTCTTCTTACCACTTTGTAAACATGGTAAATGATGCTTTTTTGTGATGTCAAACATTACATACATATAGTAAACTAGTGTGCCAGTTATTAGGATCAAAAGAAATGACTCACCAGACTCACCATGTAATAAACAGCCAACGCAATACTATTGGAAACAATTGTTACATGAGCATGCCCTCCAATGAGTTATGAACAGACTGTTGTGAGGTATAGATGAAAAGACGGACCTATTGTGACTGCGTCACCACCAACATTCTGCCTGGAATATACTGTTAGGTGCTGCATGGACCCATAGTGAGATACAATAAATCAATTGATAGCATACAAGGTCTGAGTGGATTATCATCAATCATCTGCACAGAATGATGTCATGGTAAGTGATGCAGATTTTGGTAGATGCCTTCTTACCTCGTAGTCTCCGACACATACTTGGACATCAAAGAATGAACCTGATTCTTTGATGTGTGGCCTCATCGCATCACGAAGCCATAACACTTTTCAATCCAAGGAAACACTCCCACCTGGGTGCCTCAAATTTTCCGAGTGGAAGATATAGTGGAAGCCCATTGCTCCATGGCATTCCTGAAAGGCAAAAACAGTGCAGCAAGGTTGGAAGCAGTACTGAGGGCAATAGCACTCATAAACTGTGATCATTCGATGGTAAGTACCCCAGATGACTATGACTTGAACAGCGCTCACAATTTTTTTTTTTTTCAAAACTGCAAGCAAGTAACAACAGGAAAAACACAACAGACCAACTGGGGACCGCTTCAGTGAGAATGAAATGAAAGATTGGTTTTGCAAATGATATGGATGAGGACAAATATGAGGGCCCAAAGAGGATTAACGAAGGCAGAGACAATGAGGATGAGATGTCAAGCTAGACGAGAATTCAGGCAGATGGTTATCAGAGAGGAGAAACAAATTGATCACATATAGTCACATATGTCAGAGAAAAAACAGTAGTGAATGACATCAATAAAATAAGATTGAGAAAACCCAAAAAAAACAAGAAAAAAAGAGTGCTGGCAACCTCAACTTCATCCTATAACACAGGGAATGTACATTGATCAGATAGTCGAAAGAGATAACTTCAAGCGAGGTGGCAAAAAAAGAGCTAAGGGCAATCAATATGATAGAAAGATGCTAGTCAAGGACCAAGAGTGGTGCTAACCCACCAAAAGGCGACAACAAATAGGAAAGTTCCCATGATAGATACAGGACTGGATGATGGACCGGCCTCAGCAAAAGGCGACAACAAATAGAAAATTTCCCACAAAAAATCCAGTACTGGACAACAGACTGACCTCGGCAAAAGCCAACAATGAATAGAAATATTCCCACAATAAATCCAGTACTGGAGATGGTACTGGGCCTGGGATTTGCTGCCATCAATTGATGCAACAAATAGAATTTTCCCATGGTAGTTTAATACTTGCATAATGACTGATATCCTATATTCATAGGACTCAGAATTCAGGCTAAATCAGAATAGCTTGATAAAGTGGTTGTGCAAAAAGCTCACTCAGTGGCTGCACTGCCAGCTCACATTTTGCACAACCTCAAGAATCTAATCACAGTATGTTCTTGTCCTCCATGAAAAATCAATGATACTAACAGTACAAAAACAAAGGCTGAGTAACAATTGTGGATGGCACATAAAATCATCAAACAAATATGAAGATGCACCTGCATGACATGTAGTACCTACTGTAGCAAACTGTAGCTATCAGGGCTGGCCATGAGCTAGCACCACTACATCTCTGTACACAGAATACAGCTTGCAGTCTGGAAAAATAGAGACAGAAACACATCAATGGTGGCACCCCAAAATAACCCATGTGCACTTTTTTGCAGATTACACAGCTGCAGTTGGTGCAGCCTTCTGAGGATGGAAAGCCCACCTGAAAACCAGATTCTTCGCACCCTCCAACTGCATAGCACCTTCCCTGAAACCCACAAAACACTACTGCAAACTCCATGAGAAACACAAAGTCTTTGGCTGCCTGGTCCAGTGTCGAACTGGTCACTGCTTCTCAGCTGCAGATACTACAGTTACTTTATCCCACAAGAGGATGTTCAGTGCCCATGTGGAGAACCCATTCAAACCTGATCTCACATTATCTGCAACTGTCCACAATATAATGGGCATCATGAGCAACTCTACAAGGTGTCAAACAACATCTACCTGCCAGACATCCTAGGGACCAAAGAAGGGATAGAAGCCCTGGCATTGTTTCTGGATAAATTAGGAGCTTTCACAAAGACTGGCAACCCAAAACAGCCACCAATGCGCCATACATTGGAGGAGGAAGAATGTATTCTGGAGGATTGGCTGCCAGGAAACCACAACTTGGAGTGAGAGGTGGATCCTGGAGGGTGAATCATGCCAGAAAAAGCTAGCTGACTTGGACACTCACAAGCACTAGACAAGCATGCTCTACACTCACTTCTGTGCCCCATTGCCCAAGCGGTGGTGGCATTGCTCCCCCCAGTTTTCCAAAACTCAACACACATCACTATATGAAACCTATACCATTCATAGCACAAAAATCCCTTTGCTTACATACTGTAGCTACTGGTGCTAGCCATGAGTGAGCACCACTGCATCTCTGTACATAGTTTATGGTTTGTGGCCTAGAAATATAGAGTAAAAAATAAAAATAAAACAGTGGGCCAAGGGGTCAGCATATTGGTGAGCCAATAGGGAGATATCGGAACAAAAGAGGTCTCAGCCACAGTGGCAACCAAACGGCAAAGAAGCCGTTGAGTGCTGCTTGATCAGCTATCACTAAAATCTTGTAAGCAAACCCCAGGTAAAGCCCCTGTCCAGACAGTTTGGCACTACTCATGACCAGTTATGTTCTGGTATAAACCCTCTATCATTTCCTCTTCGGAAAGAATTGGGAATCCTTACATAATTTGATGGCAGTCAATTTTGAGTAACTGCATGCTTGTCTTCATTCCACTCATATCTGTCGTGCCAGACACATTTTTTCATTTGTTCCTTCCTTCCTCAAGCATTTAATAGTTCCAGAATTTCATTGGCAGAACTCTTGTGGACTGGAGACCCTTCGAGACATCATCAAGAAGCTTGTACCAGCATGGAAGCAAGGTCTGACTGATGTTCAAGAACTGGCTGTTTCTCATATTCTCGATGGAAAAGACATCTTGTTGTGCACTGCAAATGGTAGCAGAAAATTTGCTTCATTCACTATCCCAATCCTTGTCCATCAAGAGCTCTCTCAAAATCCAGCCGCTTATCCCAACATTCGCAGTTGAAGGTTTCCTGTTGGTATTGTAGTAACCCCAACAAATGGATTAGCAGCCAATATCATGTGTTTTATATTTACTCATTCATATTTCTTATTGAGTATCCACTCCAGGTTTCTGGACTCAAGGAATTCAGCATCAACAGCCTCACATACAATCAAGAAACTCTGACTGAAGTGTGCAAGGCTGGATGTGTTATTGCTGAAGAAATCTCTTCATGTCTGATATGGCAAGTTATCTGCGTCAACCCAGAGCATCTACGAGGACTTGAATGGCGCCAAATATCCACCTCAGACTCATTCCATAAAAACATTATCTATGCCTGTGCCAAAGAATGTCACCTCATTCTCCAGTGGGGAAATAGCTTCCACCCATGCTTCAAGCACATTGGTGCCTTCTTCCATGGTCGACTGCCTTCAACTCTATCTGTTATTGGTCTCTCTGCTATGCTGCCTCCTGGTCCTTGTACTCTATCTGTCTGCAAGAGCCTCGGATTTACTGGGGATCAATTTCATATTCTTTGATGATCCAATGAGCAAACAAACACTCAGTTTACAATTGAAGTACTCGAGTCAGCCATCTCTGGCAATGACTTTCCTCAGCTGCTGTCCTATATCTCTAGCAGGCGTAAAACAATAATTCATTGCAACACTATCAACCAAGTCTTTTGGGTCTATCTGTTCCTATGGTGCATGGAGCCAAGCAGCATCAATCATTTACACTGTGTATGCATGTATCATTCCTTGTGTCCGTCTACCTACAATACAGATACACTTCATCTTCTTGATGAAGATCCCTACTGTCAGATTGTCATCACAATGATTACTTTCGCCAATAGCATCAATGTCAAGACTCTTCTTGATAGTATTACCCTTGGCTGGTCAGATACTCTGGCAATAACATGGCAGGAAAAAGGACGGGTTGGCTGAGATAATCATTCAGATGGTAGAGGTATCTGTCTTGTGCCAAAAAGTGCTTTCAAGGCTGCCAAGAATCACCTGAATGGAAACGGTACAAATTTTATGATAAATCAACCTGATAATTGCAACTTACTAGTTCCAGCTAGCATCGAGGTCTTCCAAGCAGCCATCAGATGATGCTGCTGCTCATGTACTCACAGAGAAACACTGTCTTATTGCTGTGGTGAATCATGAGTTCAAGAACCCACCTCTTGAAATTTCAACACTTGATTGTATTGAGGCCAAGTGATGGCTACCATGCTCTCTGTGCTGTAAGCCAGCTAGCATCATTCTCCGGTTCCACACTCCAGATCATCCACCTGATATTGAGATGCTGGAACCCTTCCCACAGGCTGAAGTATCTCCATTAACATGGAAGAAGCATTCAAAGGCAGCTCCAGACCAGCTGAAAAAGAAGGAGAAGGAAGCATCTCAGAAATGATTTCTTGCCTTTGATGCCATGGTCTGGACAGCTGAATGAAATGCTCCATCGGAACACAATCGTCCACATTCATCCTTTTTCCCTGCATCCCTTATCAACCGGCTTCTTCTCTCGCTCCTACAGATTTTGAGTCTTGAGGACTTGGATGTCATCCTCTCCTCTGAATCCTGGCCATTCATTTCAACTCAGCATGAGGCTCTATTCTCTCTTATCAGTGCAATCCAACAAGAAATCCAACATCAGTGTAAAGCAAGCCAACGCTCATGTAACACGAAGCAACAAGCAAAACAGCAAAGCGACATAGATTCTCCCATCTCTTCTGACAATGATGATACTCACTCACCTTCACCATTATTTCCAAACCCTACAATAACTACAGATGAACCTCTTTCTCCACCATTGAATTTGCCTCAAAAGCGGAAAGCTTTAGAAGATGTTACAAACAAGGTTCCCTGCAAGAGAGCTCCTCAGCTCAGCGTAGCTGCAGTAATGGCAGAATATGGACCTCATCGTTCTCAGGCTAGGACTGAAAACATACCTCTCACAGATTATTCTCGTTCACGACCACAATGAAACTGTACACAAAGATAAGGTACATGCTTTCCATTTCCTATCACTCTATATCACTGTCTGATTCCCATCCCCATCCCTCTGACTCATAGGGATTTGATTTTGTTTCCTCGTCTCCTGATTCTTCATCTTCCATGGTTTCTGGGACCTTGTTGGGTTCATACCAGTTGTTGAGCATCCTTCCATTTTCATCCAATGTTGCAGTCAAATCTGATCCACTCGACAGCTGTTCTTCACTTGCATCATGTACATCACCACCATCAGAGTGACTACCAATGTCAGAGGCACTGGCTCTAGGTCAAAGCGAAGTGTGGGAGGAAGAGGAAGATGAAGAAGATCAAGAGCGATGATTATCAGCTGTTGTGGGCAAGGTTTCATCTGCATCATGTTCACCATTGTTACCTGATGTTGGGAGATTTGGTGTTAGAATACTAGCAGCATGATCTTCAAACCTTCCACGCTTCTTTGCCTCGAGAATATCTGCCAGTAAAGTGGCATAAGCAGTCCCCTGCTTGTTAAATTCATCCATATTTCCCTCTTGCAGGTGTTTGTATCCATTATCAAACAGGTTATCTGCATGATGGCCCAGCGAGTGTCCAGACCTGAAGAGATGGAGTTCTTTGTCTTGAAATGTTTTTAACAGGAGTTTGAACTCATCATGGAGGTGAGGTGAGGTATGTGATTTGGTATGGTGATGCAGTTCATAAGCAGCTTCAATCTCTTCCTTCAGATGAAGAAAATTGTGGACATTCAGTGAGATGGTATGGTGATAAAAGTGATCATCAAAATTTCCACCACTGTGCAATATCTGTTCTTCCAGGAAGTGATTGTAATGCTCCTGTAAAAGATCTCCTGGCTTCCATCTCCCATCAATACTGCTGACATTGGTGAGCCAGTTGTTGAGAATTGTCTCTTTTAATGCTTCAGATGATTCATATTTGAATAAACAGTATGTTTCAAGGAGATATTTCATGTAGTTTGCATTTGTGGAGCCTCTGAATATGAATATCCAAGTCTGATTGTTGGTGAGCATACAGAGAAGTACCTCATGCCACAAGGCTTACCTTCAGTATCTCATAGACTCAACCGATATCACCTTCTGGTACCGCTGATATGCATGTTGCATGTCTACCCTTAGATTTTGCGATTTTGTATAAGATATATACATTCCAGAATCGATATCTACTTGAATACAAGAGCTATTGTTGAGGCTTCAAGCAGATAGCTAGGATCCTGTGCAATGAATGAAGATATAGAGTCACAATACAGGACTTAGGAACAGTACCTTGAAGGATTGGACCTACTAGCCTGAAATAGTTGATCTCTAATAGGTCTAAACAAGCAGATATATGCTATAATGTCCTATTTGTGCACAATCCACTTAAACCAGAAGTAGCTAGTCCCTTAACAAGGTTGACTAGCCCCCAGATGAAGGGAATATTCCCCTAATGCGATTGAATAGCTGTGACTAGTTGTCTATGGTTTGTAGAATTATTCCGAGGCAGTTCAAGCTCTGGAAAGAATAGATAGAAGAACTTCCCAAGTTCGCATTCAGCAGCAAGTACTTTCCCTCATATGGCAGAATATTTGCTTTTATATTGGAGATATGAAGTGACTTGCCAGTACTATCTATTGATAGTGACTTTGGACCTGTAGATACTCTGCAGACGAGTCAGATTCCAGAATAGTAGGCCATGAGGCTCACATCAGTGATTGGAGTATCCATATTAATGGATCAATTGATCAGGAATATTCCACTGACTGTAGCCTTGACTAGTTGCCTAGAGATAGAGAATGGTGACGCATTCTATGATGCAATAGCCTGGGCAGAGGGTAAATCAACTGGTAACCAAGCTATTCAGCTTTGCAGTTCCAGAATCCTTCCTAGTCTGGCAAAGAATGATAGAATATTTCAATTCAAGTGGCCATGAATGAGCCTGGAAAGTGGACTAGAAAGTACCTAGACCATTTCGACCAGGAAACCCTCAACCCAGCAGTATGTAGCCTAGATACAGTCGGATATTAGCTTATACAGTATGACTATATATCCGAGATAGATCAGACTATGTACAGTATATAAAGGCCTCCTAGATGTAATATACTGGAGGCAACACCCTCCCCATGATTTGACCTTATAAGCACAGTGCTTGAGGCGATTCAAGGGCCTTGGAGTGAAACCTTGGAGTTAGAAGATAGTTGTTAAGTCCCAGGGTGCTTGCCATCCCTTAGAGTTGCACCTTAGCCCATGTGCAGGGTGATTTCGAAGGCTTTGTGCTTATCCCTTGGATGAGACAAGTATTTCTCGAGTCCACTAAAGATAGAAAGAATATATTGATATTTATTTGAATATTTTCGAGTTTGATTTGGCCAGTGAGCCATAGTAAAGCCAGTGAGCTTCAGATGTCAGCCAGTGTGCCATAGTAAAGCCAGTGTGCTATATAAATTGGCCTAAGTGCCATTTAATCTCAGAACCCGAAATATTTGAAGTTTCAGGATGAAAAGTTGTCCTTAATATATTGTATTTGATCACAAACCAGTGCTATATTTGCTAAGTCGAATTGAATAGCTTGAATACCTTTAGAAATGAAAGAACAAGTCATAATAGTCCTGCTTCCTGCTGGGATAGTTGCGCACTTGATAGAATATTTGATCTTACAACCAAACTAGTTGGTTTGCAGAGGTCTTCTATCAATCTTGAAACACCCAAACTTATATATTTGGTGATTGTGAAGCACAAGGATTGCTTTGGGTTGAATATATATGAGTTTCTCTTGTTGTATATTCACTCTAGATTAGTCTCTGCACCGTTACCAAGCACATCACCGCATATGCCAGTTCAGTCCACAGGCCAAACTCGAAGAGAAAAGCTATTGAATTACTGAGAACTCAGTCCCCATCAAATCCTTCTGTCTCAATGAATGAAGGTGGGGTTTCTTCCTTCACTCCATGAAGGGATTCTGGAGGTGTATTGTTATTGCTTTTGTTTGTGCCAGGTACAGGTGGTATCCATGGTGATCCACAATGGATTTTCATCCGATCAGTTGACGAAGAAGTAGCAGCCAACAATTGCACTTGTTCATATCCGTTCAGGGAGGAATATCGTGCAACAAGGACTGAAATTTCTTTGAGAAGCTTCTCAAGAGTCAGTAGTTTATTCTTGTGGGAAAGATCTTCAAAGTGGTCAACAAGATTGGTTTCGAAACAGAAATGAACCCTACCAACAAGGTAAGCTTTTTTATGTGCTAGTTTAGTTTGAAGCTTACCGGCAGCAGTCCAGAACATGAGCATCCCACATTAGTGTCATGGCACAAGTTGTTGGATAGTAATCAGGTTTTTTTAAGTCAGTGGGTCTCTTCATATTTGCTGTGTTTGAATTACAGGAAAGACTGGATGGATCGGAGGAAGTTGATGGTCCATAATGATTTGATGCAATTGTCCTGACCATGGTCGCATCTGCATGCCAGATCTCAGGTGTGCTGATTACATCACGCAGAGAATCCCAATTTTGAAGAGAAGCTGGTCCAAGATATAGTTTGCAGAGGTTCATAGTCGCATAAGATGCTCTATCACCTTGGAACCAGGTCAGTGAATGTTCAGCGCTTTCAGGAGTGAATCCTGCTTGTGTTTTAAAATCAAGGATTGCCTGATGCATTCCCTGTACAGTGACTTCTTGCTCAGCATTAGTTCTGAGTGCTTGCACCTCAGTTCGTCTTCCTGGATGCATACGATGCCTGGCATGTGGGGCAGACTGGAATTGGTTTGTTATTTCAGGGAGAAGAAAGTGGAGGACAGGAACAAAATCACATAATACACATGCCCAGTGTAATGCAAGAGTGCTCTCAATGTGTTGCCATGCAATATCAGAGTACAACGACTCAGTAGTCATTGTTTTGCGGTTGTTCTGGATGACTTGTGAGAGGTAGTCATCAATATTAAATGCACCAGGGGCAAAATCATCAAGATGAATTGCAGTGGCTGCCATTCCAGCTTTGAGAACATTTTCCCAGCCAATACCATGCTCCTGAACAACAGTGTATTGCTGAACATTGTCCAGGACAAAGCACCAGCGAACTTCCTTGGAGGAAATTTGCAATGCTACATCAGAACAAAGATTTTTGAGACTGGCTGAGGTCATGGAGTCAAGTGCATTCCAAGCTGTTGAATCGGAGGAGCTGAGGCCTACTCTGCATAGTACATGCTTTATATCAATGTGTGCATTGCAGGCAAATAGCCATAAGGACATGAATAGGGCAAGATAACCATTGGCAAGCTTATTGCGGCTGAGGATGAAAGACACAATTGTAGTGACCTGTATCTTTAATATAATGAGTAAATATAGAAGCAACAAACAGAGAAGTTAATACACTGTAGGATGGGGCCTCTGCTTCCAGATTATGACTTGGCCCTTTTCCCTCGAAGCCAATAGACATTCAGTGATGTACCAGACACATTTTTCCCTCTTCTGGAACATTGTGGACAATGTTTTGATGCTGAAGTTCTTCAAATCTTCCCAGGTAACAAGACATGAGTCACTTGAGTGCTTATTCACTGAGGCTGCCAATTGAACATGGAAATGATTATCAAGTGGATGATTCATGGTAAGCCTGCCAACTGCTTTGCGGAGATGATTTCCAACAAGTTGGGTTGCCCAACACAATAATGCTGGTTGTAAATGGTGAATAATTAAAGGATCCTGACTGCCAGAGAAAGCAAGATCACATTTGGAGCAATACTGTGATTGGGATGATGGATTGCTGTACCAATGGTTGTACATCAAGGTTATAACATGAATGGGCTTGTGCGATGCATGGCCACTGAGAAATCGGGACACCATGTGACGGTGGAGGTCTGACCTGGTGTCCTCATCACTTCCCTTGGGAAAATCCATGAGGAAATCAGAAGCAAAGTGCCTGAAGGAGTCATAGAATTCATTGATTGTATTCAAACTTCTTCCATCTTTTTGCTTGGGCTCTGCTTTTCTGAGTGCAGACAAGGCAAAGTATGAGTGAATGGTAGCTGGGGAGGAATATTTGAGGATGGTGTAAATCCAGGAAGTCGGTAGTTGGCCACAAGAGCAGGATCAATGGGTGCTGGAATGGTTGGGACTGAAGGAGGTGGATCACATTGATGTGGGGGTCTGGATACTGACTGATTCATTGGAAGTAGTGAGGGTGAGTACTCTGGTACATTTATGCCTCCATCTACTGTGTATCTACGGTATTCAGAGGATAAATGATCAAGTGGGGGGGGGAATATCAGGAATAGGAGGAGGGGGCCCTTTCCTTTGCCAATTTTTCTTTGTAATAGATTCATCAGAGGTCTTTCCTTCCATCAGTTTCATTTTGTGTAGTCTTGACACATGAACAGAGTGTCTTCAGTGTGTTGAACGCATCGTGAAGGATGTAATTAGTGAAAAGGGCCTGATCACGTGCCATCAGATTACCAAGAATTAGTAATAGCTGGGTTGCAAGGTAAAATGCCTGATTAAGCAACAGACTACATACAGACCGTCCGTCCCATTTTTCGATAGGTTTGTTCATTGTCTGTCTACGAGAGACTAGAAATTGTGCAGATATGTACAACTTCGAAGATTGAAAATGCCATCTGCATGAGAAATGCTTTGATGGCACTTCGAGGGCTAAGGTAGCGCTACAGATCAAGGGGATTCCATCGGAGCAAACCGGGACATGATGTAGGGGGGTAGGGGGGGGGGGGAGGGGGGGAGGGGGTGGAGCCTTAAACATGTAACTGACATACCAAAATTTTGATGTATATATCAACAGAAATAGAAAATCTTGACTGTAATTAGCAATATCTTGATTAGAACTATTGGTTTCCGCACCATTTTTTAGCCAGAATTGGGCCAGGAACAACCAAATTGAGGAATTTCCCTGATAATGTAACACAGGCTTTGCGGACCATCTTGATTGTGAGGGAAAGCCAACTGGTAAGCACACTGTGTGCATTCCCACATCATTTACTCAATTTATGCTACTATAAATCAATCTCTCAATATGTCTAGCATGCAATTCTGTCTCATGTGTTAACATGACATTGCTTTTGCTAGTGAGATAAATCAAAGATAAATTGGTCCAATCACCTTAATAGCTGTGAACATTCCAAGAATAAAGTCCTCAAAAAACCTGTTCCAAGTTTTTCAGCCACCATCAGACCATGGCATCGAATATCCGCTCCAGGGTTGTTCTTTTGTCCGACACTGTGGGAATATATGTCTTGAAATGGTTGACAGGGACGGTAAATTGTGGGAATAAGATACTATAAAAGGAAGGATGGGGAGGGGGGGGGGTCCAGCCTTCCTTAAACACGGTAATGTATGTCATGTCTGTTGACGCAATTGTGCAACCCCCTTGCTACAGATTAGAGTCAGCAGTGCACCCATTACCACCATCGAAGGTTGGAATGACTGATGAGGTTTCATGACTGAGGAGCTCACTGGCAGGACATACTGTTTCCAATTTATGCCCCACTCTTCAGTTTCATTGGAGTGTTTGTGGGTAGATATTTACTTACTACCTTCTTACAAGTTGACTTTGAATGTCTCAGGGAAGAAAACCTTATCCTTGACCCACCCTGCAGCTTAGCTGGCTCGAGCGACAAAATATCCTTCAACCGACAGGGAAATTGCTCAATGGTGAAGAACTGTGAGAGATGGGTAGCCAGCAGCTCTTTTGAGCGATTACACATGGGAACCCCAATGGCCAATGAATACGAACCGGAAATTTGATCTAACTTCAGGGCCTAGTGGATGCGTATTGAAATAGCACGAGCAGAAACATAAGTAATCGTGCCAGCTAGGTGACCAGTAGTCTTACATGCCGGGAAACATAAGCCTTGGTAATAGTCACTACAACCATTTGTTTTCCTATTCGCACATGTCACCCCTACGATTGCGATCACCTTGACGCGTCTTAGCTTCATAACCTTTCTTTGGATGGTAGATCTACCTTCAAGAACTAAATCCAACCCGGTCATGCACCTAGCCATACTCTCTGATGATCGCTCCCGATGCAGGATGACTGTTGGCCAACAGTACAGCATAGACATGAAATAAACACGAGTCCGGCTTGGATTCCGTGTGTTTTCCGCATTTACAGACACGATAGCATAAGACCGTCAAGAGTTACAGTCTGCATGTACTAACTGATGCGTTGTGAAGTGTCCCAAATCTCTTTGTTCAACCAACTTGAACAGTAGAAGGATGTTATGTTGTTGACATTGTAAAATGAACATTGTAGCAGGGCACGAGGACACCAGACATTACGGAAATGACATTTTGCCGGTAATTTGAGGGTGCTGGCCAACAGCGCAGTTAAGTGCGAAGCATACTCATGGTGGTCGTGAGTGGTGTGTGCCAAAATTGGCGATATCTGGCACAGCAGCAAACTCGGCATATCGGCATCTACTTATCGCCCGATGGCAAGGCTGCCCGCACCCCCGAGTCCCGTCGGTCTACGTTGAACCCCAATTGAACCTCCCCAAGCATCACCATTCGTTACCCACTTTCGCGAGCTAGTCCCCTTCCCACTGTGTCACACGTGTATTCGGATGCTGCTATACGTGTCCTTTGACACTGATTAGTGTCCAAGAATAGTCCCAAAAAGTGACCCATCGATGACAAAACACAGTGGAAGTGAGAAGACGACTTGTGACCATGTAACAGTATAACCTCCTCGTGGAGTCAGGATGATTAATATGATGCTGCAATGGCAGGACTGGGGGCAGTTCAAGCTGTCGGTGGTTCGGTGTTGCAAGGAAGCACCATCGTCCAAACTCATTTAAGTTGCTCTTCCCCTTGTTTCCTCCGGCGATTTCTCACAATGATTACCACTGCTCCTAGTTGTTGATATGCAACTCATAGCACGTATCTGTGATCCAAGGTATGTACCGATTCCGGTGCCCTTCGGGGTTTTTTTCGGATACTACATTCCTTAGGCCCAAGGTTACATGTACACTAATTTACATCACTAATCATCTGCTGGTACACAAGTCCTAGGTCAAACCTGTATTTTAATCGGATCTAGACCACGAAATACATACAGATGTAGGTATGTATTGTTCTCGAAGGCTGGAGCCCAAACCATAACCAACTGCAACAGAACAGAAAGCACTTCGCAGCCAGATAAAACAATCTCAAGAAACACGACTTCTCAAGACTAAAGCAAACGTGGTCTCTGCACACAAATGAACAGCCTCATATTGACCAATGTCAGTGTTCATACGACGAACTCATGTCGCATGTCTCTTGTTTTAAAGGTATAGATTCAGATCTCAAGCGCCTAGGAGTCGAATGGGCGACTTTAAAGCTTGATCCGTTTTCTGTGTTCTGTGTCTACAGCCCACATCCCTCCTGTTCTACCCACTTACAATACCTCTTCTCTGACAGGCTCGCGAGCGGTCCTGCCTGCGCATTTGTTCAGTTTAGTAACCAAAGGAATATGCTACCATCTGCACAAGTAAACGGTATCAGACGGCGCATCCATGGGTGGTCGTGGCAGGCTGTAAGTGTCTTGTCCGATCCACGAATTAAAACTTAAAAATTTCATCTGTGTAGTTCCCCATTGTGATGGGTACGAGCGCAGTTTTTATGACACTCTCGGACTTGAAGCACCATCCTATGTTTGTGTTGAGGATAGAGATGGCCTTTTTAGTCGTCAGCATTACTCTGTTTCTTGTGAACATAGTCATGCTCCTCCTACAAGCTATTTGTGCGTTTTCCCCCCTGCGTACATACTTAAGGGGTTCTTTTCTGACAGTGCTTGTTTATTCCTGCAGTTTTCCCTCAACGTGCATGGTCCCGTCTTCAGCATCCGATACATGGGATATCCGTCCCGTTGATGGCAAGTATTTTTTTCTCCCCACGGCCAGTGAGCACTCTTCTCAAACTACTTCATAGGTCGTTTCATTTGCTACTATAATCGTCGGCACTATCAACTACGATGTGGCCTATGGCCACGTCAGTCTAAACTGCATTTATGCTTTATTTTGGTCAGTAGCATGCTCGCCCCCCGGATACAAATACTTATACCCGGCCATAGGGTGTACCTGGCCATTGCAATGGCAACATGTTTTCCCATGATACAAATAACCTTCAGTCAGCACCGCAACCTGCTGGAGTTTGCGCCTTCATGCGCATTTCCGGTAAGCGCCCATCTCATATTTTTAGTTCACGGTAAATGAACCATTGCCCAGGTATTTCCATTAGTGCGTGACGATGATAATAAGATCCTCGCCGTTTGTTGGGTCTCATGGTGTTTATTCTCGCAGATGTTGACAGGGCTAGTGTCAGCTAATACCCTGAGGGTGATCGATGCATCCGATACAAGGGCTCTAGGGGTTTTACTCGTCGGCTACGTTGTTCATGGTGAAGCACCACCGACGTCTGGCGGAGCTCATCACATTAACACCTAACACTTTCACTAGGTAGGTCTTGGACTCTTCATGGCTTTCTTCTTTCTCTCTATTTACATTATTCGGTACGTCTTCAGTATTCTATTCGGTCACCCTTGCTAAATGTCTCTAGACTTACGATCGTGTGTACACTGGTTCTAACAGCTGAGACTAATATTAGGCTGACAATCATATTTAGAACGGGTTCATGCAAAGTTCACAGTCGAATCTCGCTTTTGTCGCGTGTAGTCCGCCTGGGTTCTCCGCACTTACCTTGATGAGCCTTGGTGACCATGCAAGATCGATGTGCGTACTGTGAACTCATATCTCATATCTCGCGTGTTTTAACTTCCATGCAGCCTCACTGCTCACGGGTACATTACAGAGGTCGCAGGCGACGTCTGGTATTCGGCGAGCGTGATGGCAAGCCTGCTGCTCTACGGGCTGGCGCTGTTTTTCTTTGTTCTTGGTGTCATTACCTACCGATACCCATTCAAGGGACATATGGATGAGATTCTTACTTGTGTGTACCGATGTCTTCCTTACATTGTTTCGCCGCTGATCCACGTATACTTATGGCATCCGACAGGCTGGGCGATGACTTTCCCGAATGGTGTGCTATATCGGCTCTTGCAAGTGACCTCAGCTGAATTCTCCTTGTCTCTCAGTAGGATGGATAAACGCTACTCGCCTCCTTGGTGATATATTCGAATCCCAGGGATTTCTTACGTTCCACCTCGTCATGACGATTCTCATGTGCATCACATGGTTATTCTTGACCATCTTCACGGCAACGGCATTCTTCCAAGGAAAGATATTGAAGTCGGGGGAAGAGGACGATATCCATCAGACTGGAGACGAGATAATGGAAAATCATCCGACCAGTGCACCAGTGACATCTCCTGTTACACATCATGTGGGGAGTTCCAGTCGGACCCTGATTACCATTTGACCTCTACATTCGCGCATATAGAATCCCGCTCTTGCCATACTATCTAAACTTATTTATTCATGTCCAAATAATAGATTTAGCGTATTTTATTGATCCATGATTATAAACAGTCTCGCATCTTTGTTCCAATTGGGATCTGATTTCGGGAATCCTCTAGCTACTCCTACCGAATTCGTAAACATGCTAGACTTCTTCCTTCACATGAAGGTGAAAATCAACGAGCCTTCATAGAGTCAAAGCGTCCCCTTGAACCTTGCGTCGTTGTCATGCTCTTTGCCAACTCCGGTCAGGACTTGGCTGCATTATAATGCGCTTCGTAGATCGAGCTGAGGACTTGGGTACTTCGGTCGCGGTCATTTCAGCACCATCTACGTCTGACTGCATCGCACGTATATCATCCATGGATTTATGCCAGTCGCTTTGGCATGGGTACTGGAATTATGCGGAATCTGTACGTTACTTATTAACCATGCGAAGATCGTAAATACAAACTACAAGAAAATATTTCAGTAGTATTGCAAGAACTATGGATCCAAGTTAGTAGTGCCAATACTGCTATCGTCCCCTGGGATACTGGAGCCCTTAGTTTCATCGGCGAAATTAGGTCCCCCAAGAACAGTAGCCACCTCATCAGACTTGATCAGCCCCATTGCGAGAGCCCAATCGTCCCTCTGGGTTTCACGAATGAGGTCCTTTACCATGTCCAACCTCTGAGCATAGTCCTTCCGATCTCCCTTCCTCCTCACAACACACCCGAACATTTGCAGACACTCTGTCGAGGAGTTGCACAAGCTCAATAGA
The DNA here is from genome assembly GCA_030435615.1 of Armillaria luteobubalina. Lineage (NCBI taxonomy): Eukaryota > Fungi > Basidiomycota > Agaricomycetes > Agaricales > Physalacriaceae > Armillaria > Armillaria luteobubalina. Next base: position 461,847 of record JAUEPU010000039.1, read on the forward strand.
GCGGCAGAGCAGAGCAGCAAGCAAGCTATGTGCAGGCTTCCTACCGTCGATGCATTTCCGGCGAGCGCAGCAGACGCATAGACCAGCAGCGTAGCGAACCCTACGGCAAAGTTTTCTTCTGAAGTCTGACCCCGAAATCAATGGCCAGCTGTCACCGTCTTCAGATCGTCCACCGACCCCTGCAAACGCACCCAGCGGTCCTGACTCAGAAGTATGAACAAATCACCATTGACATCCGGCTCTTTTTTGCCCTTCCATCCTTCCTCGCTTCTCCTCTTGATAACGACGACATTGATAAGTCTGGCGATCACAAGCATCCCCAATACCACAACTGCCCACCAATCCCTGATAGCGACTAGGAGCGCAAAGACGACGATAGTAAATATCGGGCACGTGAGATACAAAAGGGTTGCGCGAATTCCAGAGACGAAGAATGGATTTGTGCGTGGAGATAAGTCGAGGTTGCATAATCGATTCGATGGGCTGTGGGTGGGTTTTAGGGATACTTCGGCGGTTACGAGTTTTCCAGTACGGCCAATATGTCGTAGATAACTGACGGTAGCTGGATTCTCAACTCGAAAGACATATCCATTCGTCATCGAGCCGGTGTTTGGCAATTCACCGTCATTGATTTTGACGGCAGACTGTTGCTGATGCATGCCTGGTGCAAGGACAAAGACATCAAGATAAGAAGCGGTTCCTGTCAGAGCCGTTCTCACTGCGACAGTGGATAGATCTGCTAGAGCGACAAGCCCAGCGGACTCGAGAGTGATGCCAGAGATAGAGGAAGTATTGAACATGAAGTGGACGTGACAGATGTTGAGGCCACGAGGGTTCGAAGAGAATAACAGTCCACGACAGTGTTATGCTCTAGGTGGTAGCTGTAGGGCAGCTCCGAGAAGATCAGGGATGTGCTGAAAGCAGTGTATGAATGTGATGGCAAGTTCATTCATCAAAACCCTTCCGTCAATCACAGCATGGGCTTCCGACGACCTCGTGTTTCCAACGCATCTAAACAATGGGTTCAATATATCACAAAGGTCAACAGGCCCGCAGAGATCAGCCTTCGATCGTTCTTTCAGCGTTATGCACGCTACTTCATAAGGTTCAACGCCCGGGAGGCTATGCCAGCGCTTAAGTTGAATAATACAGTCAAGCCAATCGTGTACTCTCGATGCGCTTGCATCAAAACACTTGACCCTCCCAAGCCGGTATCAGAGTATATCACACTGCTGTGCACATAGGTTGACACTGTCATAGACAACAGTAGAGTATGAGTTAGTCAAGGACTAACGAAACGACAGAACGGCACTAACAAAACCAGTGCTGTATCTTGCGCGCGTTCAATAGAACTACTAGTACCCTTCATGCTGATCGAATGTTCTTAAGCTAGGCCACAAGGGAAAGGCGTGTTCTAAAAGTTGTTGAACATTGAAAGATAGTGCCTTCGAGTGATACGCGGCCTCGTAGACAGAATCTCGGCATCTGATACGCAAGGCTTGGCTGTCTCCATGGCTATCAGTGCCTCGAGTTTCCGGAAAGACCGCATTGAAGAACGAGCCATCGGAGCAACGATAGCTCCATAAAGGCTGCTAAGCATCGTCAGAGGGTACCATTGAGCAAATCTTCGAGGGAGAGACAATTTTCAACATGATCAATAGGCAGATACGACACCAGCATACCTAGACACAGACACTTTAGGTACACCCAGGCTACGGTTAATATAGATGTGATCTTCAGGCCACGAACGTATTTAGTCAGGATTTGATTGCTCCGTGTTGTGGGTCTTGACATAGGCATGCTTTGGCGCTATGCACGTTGCTTCATCGGGATCAGACAATTAAGATGATTGACTGCTGCACCTTACGCTTTTGTCATTTTGACGGCCACCGAACTGATGTTTTATCCTAGCCAGTGTCCATACATTTCATATCGAATTATTGAGTGAATGTCACAGGTACCTGCGATTGAGGTAAGAAAAATATAACACGAAGATAAGAGAACATACTGTAGACAGGGGATCATGAAACTCATGGAGGTCTATCACATTTGATGATATGGATATATGCGATGCCTCACGCTCCAGCCGAGGCGGCACTGCCAGGAGAGTCACGAAGCGGCGCCCCAGAGGTGTAGTAGAGAGGAAAAAGACAAAAGATTTAGAGATAGGCTGTCCTATTGCATAGTTCACGGCGTGCAGTATAGACTAGTATTTCATAGTATTGGACAGTTGGCGACCGTCAAGGGGTGCTGAACTTGTAAACATGAGCCGGTGACGACAGACATAGTAACATGGAACATACCTTCCCCGCCTCGGAGAATTTAGTTAATCGGCTTCTAGGATATCATGGTGGCCCTCATGATGAGACTTTGGTCGTAAAGTCGGTAAATAATATTGAATAGTCCAAAAATCTGAGATTTTAGTGTACACACGCGCAACGACGAGCAGACAATGCACTATAAACCCTTGTAAGATTGATATCACAAAGAAGAAGGTCAAATTTTGAGCTCACTCTTTAGTCCTGGAAGGCTGGCTGCGCATCGAGCTTGCTCAACGGAGCGGTTACTATCCCCGGCCTTGAATCGTTGCAAGAAGAATAAGGTCTACGTCTCAGCGAGACGGCCAGGGTGAAAATCATGGAAATCGCCATCTTCGTCGTCAAGATTTAGGTAGGAGGTCATTCGTTGTCAGAGACATTGGCCGCAGTGACAGGAGGCTTCAAACTGAACTGCGGAGATGCAGCAGTTGGATGTGGCCTAGGGGTAATATCTGGTGTAGCATCGTTACTGCTGTCCCGAAAAGTGTACGGTACTGTACCGGCAGCTTCGAGAAAATTGAGATGTGTGAATCACTGTGAGAATACGACGTCGATGTTCGCGATGTGCCCCGGCCATATTGCTTCATCGGCTCTTCCATCAGAGGCACGGTTATATGCAGAGTTGAGCACTTCATCTGGAGTGGCACCACCAGGAGAGCCGCGATAGCAACACTAAAGTGGTATAGCAGAACGTGAAAAGCGAAGCAGTCGTGAGTGCCGCTTGCCACTATCCGTCGTTCGCTGGAATGCTCGCCATGAATCCGGGTCTGTTTGTACAGATTCTCGGTCCCCACGGTTCACTGTAGACCAGTAGTCGACAATATCATAGTCTTCTTGACGGCCGTCAGGGCACACTAGACTTGGTTGAATGAGCCAGGCACGACAGAAATAGTAGCCTAGAACATACCCTTCCTGCCTTCGAGTATTTAGATCATCACCTCCGAAGATATCGCTGTGGTCCTCATGATGATGCCTTGGTTGTACAATGGGTGTATGTTCCAAAAACCAGACAATCAAGTGCAGATATGCGTGACCTGGAATCGTCGATATCCTATGGACCGTTGTTGGGATGGATGTAACGGGGAAGTGACGAGATTTCTGAGCTCACCTTCGGTCCTGAAAGGCTGGCAGTACATTGAGGTTGTTCCACAGAGTGGTCAGTGTCCTCGACCGTTGAATCGTTTAACAAGAATGAGGTCAACCTCGCAGCAAAGCCGCCAAGGCGAGAATATCCCCTTCAGATCGATGTAGACGCAGCGGGCGAGCACTGCGGTATCGTCTTTGTCAAGGTGGACATAGATAGCAGGTCGTTGGGCACCAGAGATGGTGGTCGTAGGGAAAGAATATTTCAAATTGGATACCCGCACACTTGATCTCTTACCACCATCATCAATTCAATGCTCAATACTGAACGTACCACGAGCTTAAATACCGCGAGATTATTTGAATGCTCGACGTCGGCATGGTGGGCATAATGGAGATGGCAATGAGACTTGGCACGGAATGACATACTCTGCTCGCTTCTCAAACGAGTTTTTCGGTGTTTTGATGCTCAGCGGCGGCATCTAACCCTCGCATTCAGAACGACAAGGCTCTTTTTTTTTGCTGGCAAGATCGCTTGGAACTTCTATAAATAACGTGCGTTTGACCTCTTTCCTGGCTCCAAAAAATGCTTACCGTAATGTTACTAGACGGGCTAGGCCTGTACCGGGAGCACCAAAATTTTCGGCCATATATACCAATTTTCATGCGATATCAGGGTTTCCTCGATACTGTAACATTCATATTTACCGTCTGACACAATGGGAATAAGGTATGCGCTTCTATATCTGTTCCTCTTCTTCACTCAGGATACCCAACAGTATGCGTAAAATTAAATCAAAACAACTTGCTGTCAGTTTCGGTACACGATGGCGAGCATCCTGTCCTATTTCCGTCTCTTTGGATCACATACACACTGGCTTTCCCTGTACGCGGCAGACATGATGCCAGCAATCGAGCAAACCTTGATGCGCCAACAATAGCTGCTACATCCCCCCGGGGGGTTTACCAGGCCACCGCCTTACCCTCCACGATGATTCACGGTGCCATAGATCCCGTCAATGAATCGTTGGTTTATCGCGACCTCTGCAGACAAGATAGACATCTGCTCACCTCCATTACTTTGCGCCGGAGGCCTAAATACCTCCACCCTTTCTCAGATGTACCGATGCCTATCCACCCCCCCCCCCCCCCCCCCCCATTGCACTGGATCTACAGTGTAGGGCTTCAGCCTCATCCTGCCCTACTAGTTCATCTCTCTGTACCTTCTGCGCACGCACAATACAGTGACAGCGAGGAGGAAGCTCTTGTATCAATGTGGGTGGCAGGTCAAACAAGCTTGTGAAAACTGCTCTCTTGCGGTACGGACTGCCTTATTCTGTATCTTTACACAATCAAGATTCCGCTTCCGCGTAAATGTGTCGAATCTACAAGGTGACGGATCAGAGGGACGTAACATCTGTTGAGCTGATGACGCAGTAGCAGAGGGTTGGTAGAACTCTCATGGCGGCTGTCATTGGTCATAGAGGAAGACTGGGACACGCAGGCAGACTTGGGCCCGGATTGGGTGCCTCCAGATCCTCTTTCATGCCAAGCAGTTTACCATATGTGGCTTAAGAAGATTTCCATGTTGTCAGCGTATCGGGATCTTTGACGTGTTGCACTCGCTTAGTGACGTGCGAAGGATAGACTTTTCACCTCCAACTTCATGCTAACTCATTTTCTCATTTCGCGATGACGGATGCGCAACGCCTATCGAATGACCTCATTACCCATGTAAAATTCCCAGATGCTAGGGGTGCAGCCTTGTTCTAGTGACCCGACGGCTTGGAAGCTCCGAGATATTATGGAGTTAAATGGCCTGTGCTTCCTAGGCCATTCCTAGCCGACCGGGAAACGTGTCCAGCTATTGACTGCGCTTTGTGGGAAGCAAGTCGTTCAATACGTCCTCAGAAGATCGGAAGCTGTGCTAACCAGAGCCGTGCAGGGTATTCCAAGCAAGTAAGTAACACGCTTCGATGAATCATGTGCAGCTTCATTGATGTTTCAATCCGAATAGATACCAAGTTACCAACTCATGCTACCCCCAATGGCGAGCATCTCTCCGCACGCTGTGCAGTTGTGTATCCAAGAGCCACATCTCATTTAAAATGAATCACTTCGTATCCGAAGAAACCACTCAGAAGTCTCAGCGGCCTAAATATGTAAGGCCGTGGAAACGAGAAGGGGCCGTGGAGGCCAGGGCCGCGCCTCGCCTCCACGTGGTAAATTGCTCAAATACAATAGCTTGTGTTTTCGGTCACTCTACCACCCAAACCCCGTCTACCATGTTGGCCTTCGTCTCCCTTCTCGTCCTTCCTTTCGTCCATGCACTTACCGTAAACAACCCAAACACTACTGTCACCTCTGCAGGAGAAATCACAGTAACGTGGACCACGTCCACCGGCGACCCCGATACGTTCTCCATTGAGCTGATTAATCAAGGGTTCAATCGACAGTTCGCCATTGCAAACAATGTGGATGCGGACCTTCAGTCGATAACTTTGGCGTTGCCTCAACTTCCAACCGGGTACGTATGCTTTCGTTTTCGTTTGTTACGGAAGTAGTCGACCGTAACAATGGACGGCATAACCCTTTTCTGTATCTTTCTCCGGGTTGCCCGTATCGCATTACTAATCTGGCTTGATATAGAGATGGCTTTACAATCCAGCTGGTGAACATTTCCAACATCAACGACGTTTTCGCTCAGTCGGGCGACTTCTCTGTTGCTGCAGCAACGTCCTCGTTGACAAGTGCTAGCGCAACTGCCGCTAGTACTGCGCCCACGATATCGGGTTCGATACCCGCAACAACGTGAGTCGGTCTTTTTCATCCGCAATATACCGGTCTCTTCTGACCGCTCTTGTCTTCCAGAACGGGATCCGCGATCTCATCTGGCGCCAGTGCTTCAGGCTCTGTCACTGGATCTTCTGTCGGAACGTCTGGATCCTCCGCAGGGTCTGCTTCTGCTTCCTCCACTGGTAGCTTCAACTCTGCTTCCAGGCTTGAGTTAGGCTCAGCTGGCGTGTTGGCGGCGATGTTGGGATGGATCTTGACTCTGTAAATGGACTTATTACTTCTGATGACAATTTCGCTTCCTATTGGGCTGGTATAAGGTTTTTACGGGCCAGCCAGGGACAATTATCTCTTTTTGCACACTTTTGCACATCACGGACACCTTTCTTCCACGCACACGACCGATTTGTACCACCTATCTTTACCGATTGCTGATGTACCAGTTACAATAACACGCGCATTTCATTACGCCGCTTTCGATGAGCACTCCGACATACAAATACCTAACATACCTAGCTGAAGATTATCACAATATGTTTCCCTCCATTCAACATAATGTTCCTATTTGCATCGATGTCGACAGCAACTTCGTCTACAACTATAGAGCCTGCCCTCGGCAGCTTCACTAGACCATTCGTTCCCTCCGGAGTATTGATTTCCATGAATACCTGATTGTTCCGCCACCCCCATCTCATGCCAAACCATCCCAGCGATATCTCAAACCCTCCTTCAGCACCAGGAAGATCGCCATTTATATGCGGATTCATCGACCAAGTTGCACCCCGAGGTGATGTGATAATCAATCCCAAGATATAGAATGTTAGCATAGAGGTAGGTCTAGAAGACCGTCCATGTGCATACGATGTATATGAAGGATCATGATTGTATCCTCTAGAAGATTAGTATCTGAAATCGAAATTAGTCAAATACAAAAATAATGGAACGACGAGGTCCCCAAGAGAGTTGTTGGTCGTGAATTCCATGAGTAAGACGCTTTGTACGGACAGGTTTGTGTATAACATGTAACCCTATCCCCGACGCAAAAGGTCCTACGCTCTGTTGTCCTGACCAGCTTCTAAGCGTGCTTGGAGCTATCGAAAGTGACTGCAGTCAACTCCGGAGTCGTGGTTTTTCAGATATCTCTCACTCACCGCCAATCCACTGATAATTGGGGAGATGGTATCAGGAATCGTTCCAATTCTTTTCAAGACCTTCGCCTACAGCGACTTTCGGATCGTCCGAAGGGGTCAGATTATAAAGAACAACAAACCAGTTGGCATCTCCTGGGGGTAAAGGGTCGTCGTCAAGTTGTCTTGATACATTCTCGCACTTTCCACCCAGAACGCCCCGTTGTACTTTGCCTTGAGCACGGTAGCGTTTGCTCCCCGTGTTGCGGAGAGAAACTCATCGCCCATGCAATTCGCTAGAATTGATGCTGTCAGAGCACCTACTATAATGTCGGATATATTTCTTGAAGGAAAGATGGAATGTAACTTGTAAAGAATTGCATTTCCCTCTGCGTTGTATCCACCTCCGCCTATGCTTACGTCCCCAGTCTCTGGGGCTAGTAACGTTCATTGACCCGGTACTGTCTACTTTGCCTTCCAAGAAGGCGACAGCACGGGTATAGTTAGTCCAGACGGCACTGAGCCAAGAAAAAGATAGCAATTGTCAGCTTCAAAGATCAGGTTTGACAGAACATGATTGACGCGTTCCGAAGCGAATGAGTTGATATACGCCGGGGACTTTGTGAAGCCAGGGAAACTGAAGATGTATCGTCTGCTGTGTCGAAGTTGAGGGAAACAAAACCTCCGACCTACAAAGAATTCCTGAGCCCTGGATCCTTGTAAAACAAACAAATTTCCGCGCCTCGATTCCGAAGTCTAGCGTAATCCACGAACTTGGGGATAATGTCGCGCTTCCAGTATTCCCTACCAGATTTCTAGCAGCGGATGCTTCACCTCCATTTTTGCATATGTCTCGAGCATAGGCAGTCTTAGACTTAGGTGCGTAGTTAAACGCATCCCAAGGACCGCCTAGAGCGAGCGCGAGGGCAGCAGGAAGGAGAAGGAAATATAACAGCATAGAAATGGCGCTCGATGTCACCGGGGTACGTATTTAACTTACGGATGTCGCCAGCTCATCAAATAACAAGCGCGAATTTTCATAGAAGGCCTGATAAATCGCATGGCCCCATCACCCCACTTCTCGACCAAGTGCGAGTGCGAGAATACATGGCGGATTACGAGTGATACCAGCGCCACATGACGATGTCCGATGCTTAAAATAATAGAATGTCCCCAAGTCCTCTCGTGGAATTCGTCTTTGTAAAGACACACTTTTAACTCTATTTTCGTGCGCTTTCATGTTGATACAAACTTACTGGTCAATGATTACAGGACTGCGTCGTCCATCGCCAATAGAATTCGCAATCGAAGAATCCAGAAAGCAGCCATGCAATAGCTTGGATATAATAACACGGCAGCGCTTCAAGGTAGCAAACGGAATGCGACGTCTTCTGATGTAGAAAGAGTTCGCGTGTCGCGCTTCGTGTTATTAGGGTTTGGACTCCAGCCCTGGAGAGCCGTACCAAACGCTGATGAAAACTAGGCCAGTCCAAGGGTATGGTATGGTTTTGCTGAAGGCTTTAGGAACTATACTGTTGCGGTACCAAAAGAAGCGGGTGGCTCCATAGTCCACCAGACATGCCGGTTTTATCTAGAGGTAGTATTCGTTAAAATAATGCAGATAGTCATCAGGGAGCACTTACGGAAACCCGCAATTGACGCCGTGGACGGTCATCCATCGATGCTATGTCCCCTACGTAGTAATAAAACTTTCAGACGCCTCCAGATTTGGGTAGTACATTGATGGGGTTACAATTGAAGCTTCAAGGGTCAGCTCGTGTTATATTTCAACTTGAAGTTAGAAGCAGTTACTGGGCTGTGCAACCGGGGGAACGGAAAGCGTGAACATCAACGAGGCATTGAACGGAACTCAACTGAGCGGTCTACAAACCCCAAGAGAGCTGATAATATTCCACCACTCGTTCGGTGCTCAAAGTCTAAAAACAATCAAAAGACAGGGCCGGCATTCTGATGAGTGCAAGACCCGAGTACACGAAAAAGATCGAAGTTTTTCGATTCTGAAAATTGCCGTCCTGTGTGTGGGAATGCTAAAGAATACGTTTAACAGTAAACTGCACCTACTAGGGAATAATTATTGTCAGCGCGTCTTTGTAATGTATGAAAATCTGCACAAATTCAAACGGGCAAGGCGCCCGCCAGTCGAAAAGGTACCAAGACGGAGTCAGGACCTGGGACTAATAATTGAAATATATGTCCCACTAGTCTCGTCCTGGATACCCAGAGAAGAGGACAGATATAAGATAGACCTCAGAGCAAAACAACCACATCACATGACCTGTGACAAACTGTGACTAGTGGCGCCACTTTAATTAGTGGCCTCATTAATCTCGACACGTCGTCGTTCCATCCTCTCATACTCCCGATACAGTCAATAATCAATGTATTTGAGAATTATCCAAGTCTCGGAGAATAGTCTCTGGTATAAGACGGTGTCCCCGGTACTTTGTTACTGCCCAGGCTGCCTGAACCCCATTCAAACCCTTTTGGTAAGCATCCATGAACCTGAGGGAGTGCGTTGCAAATCTATGCTATGAGTACACCTACATTAAGAGAAATAGAAGCACTTACCGTCTCATTTTAATGATGTCAACCTCTTCTAGGCTTTTTAAGACATTTACTTCCAGGTCTTTTTCAGTTGATGGCATTATATTTTCACTTTTTCCCCATGAGAAGAGTATAAAAGCAAGCCCAATAGATATGAGATAAGTCGACATGTGATATACTTTTTTACGGGATTGAACGGACACGTCGTAGATGCGTCTTTTCCATTTCAGAGTGTAAATCCCACGGGGCATCATCAAAACGGCCTATTTTGTAAATCGGTCTGCAACAAAAGTTTCTAAATAGTAATATCTATATTTTGTAGGAAACAGTTTTCAAAATAAGGTTATATTGCGAGTGCCCCATGGGAAATACTGATTTTCGTGCAAAATGTCACACAATGTCACGTGATGTGGTTGTTTTGCTCTGAGGCCTATCTTAGGACATCAAAGTTGATGAATAATAACAGCAGCTTTTTCGTGTAAGCGGGCCGCTTAGGGCCGGTGCTTCGCTCGATGCCGAATGCATTCTGCAGCTAGATAAGCGGGAGGATTTGGCAGTTTCAACTTCCGATTTTAAACCTCAGATCAGTCTGCCGAGACACCTACAAAATGAGCCCCACATTTGACACGATTATCTTCGATATCGGAGATGTGCTTTTTACCTGGTCATCCACCACCAAGACCCGCATCTCCTCCAAATCCTTACGCGAAATCCTCGCATCCCCGACTTGGCAGAACTACGAACGGGGGAAGGTCAGCGAGCAGGATTGCTATGACCGTGTGGGGGAACAGTTCTCCCTTGACCCCTCAGAAGTCAAAGATGCCTTTATCCAGGCCCGGGAATCACTCAAGTCTGATGACCAGATGATTAACCTCATCCGCGAGCTCAAAGAGCAGTCGCAAGGTCGACTGAGAGTATTCGCTATGTCGAATATCTCTTTACCTGACTACGAGGTTCTCAAGACGAAGCCAGCGGATTGGTCAATTTTTGACCGTGTTTTCACGTCTGGGGAGGCAGGCGAGCGCAAGCCGGACATTGCATATTATGAGCATGTCTTGAAGGCGACCAACACCGTCCCTAGCGCCGCGATTTTCGTGGACGATAGGCCCGAAAACGTGCTTTCTGCTCGTTCGTTGGGTCTCCAAGGGATTATTTTTGACGACAAACAACGGGTGCAGAAAGAGTTGCGGGTCCTTCTTGCCAAATGAATACCACTACGATGGAATAGGAATAAATTCCTCGGTTTATTATTACAGATATCAGACTGCTTAGAAACTTCTCCCTCCGTGCTCTCCTGATCATAAATGTATCGTGTATTATATTGGTCATGTAAAGTGTCGCCTAAGATACATTATAACTTGTACTCCGTGGAAATATGAATGAGTTATCGTACATGGAATATGTGGAAGTCCGTATAAGAATACCATAAAAATAACAAAACTGAGTGGTGTGACAACATATCGAGTAGCATGATATCCGATTACAAGAATACATGTTCTATAGGGAAAAGAAGAGGAAAAAACTCACACCTATACACCCGCAAAAAGCTTCAACAATTCACCAACTTGCCACCGATCGACTTGCCACTTTGCGTCGGTACCTTTGCCGCTCGTCGAGCACGTCTCGGCTGTATCCAGCTCATTCAGTCGACGCAGAAGCTTCTCGTCCCCACTGACAGCAAGCACGAACTCGAGGTCGTCTCCGGACTCCATCGCCAGATCGTTCGACGTCCATGCCGACCTTCCAGATAGAGGAGCATGCGCAGGACCACCAGGGTGCAGGATCGCGCCCACCGCAGTCGACCGAGAGATATTGTTCGGGAGAACAAGGAAGCTGTTCGCACCGGGTATGATCCGAAGGCCATATCGTTCGCCTAGACTGCAGAGACATGAGATCGCAGCTGGATAGAGACTCAGAAGGATTGGCTTACCTATCAAAGATATGGTTCTGAGCTTCGGCAGCTTGTCTTCGAGCCCACTGACGATCTGCGGATTCCTCCGTAGGATCACCCGTCCAGAATCGCCATACAACCGAAGTCTGGCGCTCTTCAACGAACGAATTTGGTGTTCGTTCAGTGAACTAAAGGAAGAAGTCAGATGGGAACGATACCACAAGACTAAGGACTCACGTAGTTGAGCATTTCAACACAGGAAGACTTCCACGTCATGTTCAGATTCCCAACCATGTTGATCCACTGGGAGGGTTGCCCGCGTCGCGTTCTCGTTTTGATAAAACATCCATTTTCAGCACTGTAAGATTGGATTAGATTCTGAAATGAGGCAACGGCGGTGAACAACATACACTATACCAATATCAGGTAACTCTTTGGCCACAACACCGAGCGCACCCTGGACAGTCAAACCACTGAGTACCCACACCTCGTTTCGCTTATCAGTGTTCAGGCATCTGAGCACTTCGATCGCTGCTTTGAGTCCGGGATCCAGCACGTCTACGCCCTTTTTAAACTTCATCTTGGACCTGAACTTCTCACGATCCCACAACGTGCCCTCCAAGTCCACCAGAACCAGCCTTCTCTTGCAGTGCCTCCATTGCACGAGGACGCGTCCAATCTTACTCCTGTCTAACACCTCTACGCTCCTGCTATTGCCGTCTGTCCCCCGCTGATGTTCCTGCCAGGCGCGTGAGCAACGACCTAGAAATCCGGTGACGAATTTCTGCGCGCTCTGCTCTTCAACCCAGCCAAGAAGTTCTTCCCACCTACGGCACCGCCCCTCAGCCATATCTAGCTCACAAGTGTCGTTAAGCGCCTCGTAGATGCCATTAGCTGTACCAGTTTTATCCCATGGGTTAATGCCAATGCAGCTCCTAAAACCCCTGAAGCTCCAGCTACCGGTAAACTCGCTGAGAATGAGTACACCTTCCTTGCCGCGTTCTTTTCCTTCTTGGAGGACGACAAACTCGTGTGTTCGAAGCGCCATCCCTTCTCGAAGCGAGGGTAACAATAAACGCGTCCGCGCAGGTGAGCAGAGCGAGATATTGAGAGTACGTAACATCCGACGTTGGTAAAAACACGATGGGTTGGTAGGTGAGAGTCGAAAAGCGAGAGTTGATGGAGGATACTGTGGTCAATATCTGATCTGTGAGGGCAGAGTTGGGCATAGCTGCGTTCGGTGACCTCGGTGCATTGGAAGGTATCGCAATCTGGATGAGAACAACCTAAAAAAGATTCAGAAATCATCATGAAATGGGATTAAGATGTCCTTACCTTGCCTTGGTACTCGGGATGTTTCTGCAAAAAGAGTTCGAAAGCTTGAATTTTTTGCTTGACACCTTGGATCTCGTCCATCTTGTCTCGACCGACAATGAGCTTCATCCCCGCGTATCGCTGCTTCAGCACAGCTATCCATTCTGCCACTTCTGGTTCGCGTCTCCTCTCCCTCAGAAGCGCGACATCAATGCCCATGGGATACACTCCCACGTCGACAAACCTTCCTTTGCCTTCCTGACTGCTTCCTTCTTCCTCGGCCATGAGTTGGATGCCCCTCGGGAGCGCCTCGACAGCCAGAATACGAGAACATGTCTGCCTGAAATGGCGCGCGTAATTTGCCGTTTGGAATCCCACCAAATCGGCGCCAAGCATTCCCTTCAACAGCTTTTCCCGTACGGACAGGCACCGGAAGATTTCCGACGATGGGAAGGCGACGTGCATAAAGAATCCGATGGGACCCGCCACGCCTGCCGCTCGTAGCATAGCAGGAAGGAGCATCAGATGGTAGTCATTCACCCAGACCACATCGCCTTCCCGCCAGACTTGCTTGATCGTATCGGCAAATTTCTGATTGACCTTGACGTACTGCTTGAAGCTGGCGCTCTCGTAGAACATTGTAGTCTTTGGCGCATCAGGAATGGCGTAGTGCAGGGCTGGCCACAGGACTTGGTGGCAAAATTCGTCGTAGCAGCCTTCAAACACGGCGTCCTCGACCCAGACGACCTCGCTTTCGTAACCTCCAGCCCGAAGACGCGTCGACGTACGCTGACGGAGCGTGTCGCTCCAAGTATCCGTCTCCACGCCCAAGGTACCGACCCACACCTTCTTCCGCATCTGAGGTCGGACCGAACTGAATGATACCGAATCCACGGCATTTTTGAGACCACCATTACAGTGGGCGTTGGGTTCTATATGGAAATCGGGATTTGGACCGTCAAGGTCAGGGGAATATGGAACTTGGTCTGCTCGTCGAGAGAGAGAACGAGAAGAGGTGCGACGGCGTAAACGGCGTTGATTGGGAGTTCTGTAGGAAAGCGGCGGCGCCTTCGCAGGAGACAGCAACTCGCCCGTACTGGGAGATTTGGATATCGATGGAGGTGTGTTCATTTTGGAAAATGGGTTGCTGGACTCGTTGACTGGTGACGTTGGTGCACCTGTAGGATGCCGCGACTGTAGAGGTACGTCAGCATACATTTACGGAACTCCACACTGGGGTAAAGGTGATCGCCCCTGAACGACAAATGCCTCCTAGGCCTGCGCCAACAAGAAATGAGACAGTACAAATGCGCAGCGACGAAGCCTATATGCATAATGAAATCTGGAAGACAGCGAAAGAATGATAGAAGGGAACGCCTCCAAAAATGAAAGGTGATTGACAATACTCACTCGATCCTTCAAGTCCTCCACGATGCTCTTCAATGGGGCCGGCCTTGACAGCACCGCTGGCTTCGTCTTGTCATTCTGAAGCCTTAATACGACCTCCGGCATGTTTATCTCCTTGGGCTTCAAAGCAGAGGAGACGCCATTGGTCTTCGACGTCGTCCGAGGAGCGAGCTTATCCGGTGTCGACTTCCCTGACCCATCTGTACCAAGAACGATGGTATTGGGTAAGAAAAGCGACGCGATGAGAACCCTATGATTGCGGAACGACGACGACGACGACATTGGACGCTGCTTGGGAACGTAGTGGTGGTAAAGGTAAGGGAAAAGGTGGTGTGGTGGTGGTCGTCATAAGAGATGCGACACTTTGGGTCGAAAGTTGCCGGATTTTCTACACTTAAGTTCCCCATTTGGATTGGCTCCGCCAAATTTCCTAAATCACGAGATTCTGTAATGAAATTGGTCCTGCCTTTTCTGGCCATCACCCTTAGAAAGTGCTCGCAAATCCGAAATCATAGATCCCATCCCGAGTTGTTCCACCATCATCTTTCGTATTTACTTCGGGTATTTACCACGGGATCAGCGGGCGCAAAGGGTGCGAACGTGCGCTCTACCACAGGTGTGATGATTAATCATTAATCATATATATATACTATAGATAGCTATACGATGGAGCGATGGGGAGAATGCCGATACAACGACAGAACTCGGTAAGCCTAAAATATCTATTAATTCTCGCAGTATGTGTGAACCTTGAGTTATGTCTCCCTTACCAGAATCTGACGCGTTTTCCTTTAATAAACGACTGGTCCATTGATTCGTCCTCCGACTGTTGCCGATGTAATTCCCCTTCGCCCTCGTGTACCGAGCAAAGCTTCTCATAACATTAGCGGCTGACAGGTCCTACGCATCGGTACGACTCCGAGGATCGCGAGTAAATTGCTTGTGAATCATGCGCAAAACTTCTACTCGTGTCGTAATAGAGGTGTGATATGTACGCATGCATATAGAACTTCAAGTCCCGGTCTACATTCAGCCACAAGGAAGCATAAATAGAAGGGTCAATCTTCAACGTTTACCACTGGAAAGATACGAGATACACTCCCTTGCCAAGACCAACGGGTTCTCTTTACTCCGACGACTCAAGGAGATATGACGTTTGTGTTCCCGAAAGGAAGAGGTAAGAAAAATAAGCTTCGCATGGAAAGTTTCAGAGAGTAAAATGGGACAGAGATAGATGGATGGATGGATAAATACTACCGGACTTATGCAAGTCTAAAAGGAACACCGGGTACATTGTAGGGGAAGTAAAGCACCATTACCCATGTAGATGTGGGGCCAGCATAAATACAAGCGGAACTTGGAAGAGTTATAATGCGCTTTGTACGTGAAACATTAGAGGCATACTAGTAGATGCTACACATGGAGGGGGGAAAGCCTACGACTTGAAAGATATCTGCGCAGAATATTACCGTACTTCTGCGTTAGCTTTTGTTGGAATATGTGAGAGCTTTCTGGCATTCCGGTATTCCGGCATGCTGAATAAGAACTTGGCTGTATAGAAATTACTAGAATAGGTGTAGATTGGTATAAATACGAGAAGTCAACAGGCAAACTCTTCAGGAGTTTGTAACCCAAAGACTATAGGTCTAACAAGCATTGCACTACGGTAAAACCCAAAATACAACAGCTTTCGAGAACTTTGAAGGAGAGCGGGGATAGGGAAACAAAGGTGTTCCTATACAGGTGATGATTAAGCACTTTTCTCTGCATTTCTTCGCTACGGCCGATATTTACGGTTCTGGTTAGAGATAACCCAAGCGCCGGCATTTGCCGAGAAAGTGAAATGATCGATCGCCGATGCGGCATTGGGGCAAAATGCCGGATAACATTGTCCTTAGATAGCGGCCGGTCCTACATTCCATAGGAGCGACGGGCGCAAAATCGTTTTGAAATTCAGAACTTATAAATTGCATAAAAATTCAATGCCTCCAACCCGGATTGAACGAGTGACCTTCGCATAACCCCATTATTGAGATACAAGTGCGACGCGCTACCACTACGCCATAAAGGCATTGACAAGGAGCCATGCGCAGCTTACTAGACTGACAGCTCGCTGAAATGTCTGCTTCCTTCCTTACCAACTCCTTACATTGACATACATGTTTTTTAGCTGTTTGAATCTATGGTATACGTCGAATGGAATATTACTGCATCAATAGCACAACCTCTAAATATTTGAAAGCTGAGACTTTTCCGAAAACAATACTAATATTCATGTAGGCTACCGGCGAATAGCTACACTTTGCACTAATAATTGAGTTCATTCTATCCTCCTACAGTATTCCTAAACATTGCTGCGATGTCTTTTCATGATTTTTGTGAAATGAGATGACTTATGCCGAGTGCAGCTCTCCCGGCCCGGTGAACTTTTTTTGTGGTTGACTGTCATCAGCAAGTCATCAGCACATCCGCCACGCTACCTCAAAGCAGCGAGACGCATTATGCCAGAGAAGCCGTGATTTATATCCAGTCGATCAGACTTCTTTGTACTCAAGGTGAGACGTCCACGAGCACCAATCCACCTGGCAAGAGCCTCACAACCCACCGATTCGTGACGGCTGTATTTTCGTTCGACTTGTGCTTCATTAGATCGAAACACAGTCATTCCTTAGACAAGAACATCTCATACGATGTCTTGGGAACCCTACTATTCTTGGTCTGTCACCGGACACCACTATGCATGACAAGTAATCCGGAAGAGCCATGCCATGCAGCGGGCCTTCTGAACATCTGGTGATCACTCTTTTCGTCATTTGATGAGGCAGTGAAATTCCGCGAGTGATTAAAAGTGATCCCCCTTGGCTTCCGCCTGGCCATTCATATGCTGCTTTACTTCCTTCTCCTTCCTTTTGTCCTCGCGCTGGCTCCAGGCGGTCCCTGGGATGCGTTTAACTATGCGCCAAAGTCAAAGACTGTTTATCCTCAAGGCGTTTACAAGATCGTAGGTTCGGTGTCTGGTGGCAGCAGACTGGTAGGGAACATCGGAAGCGTAACATTGTCTCCGAAGTCATGGATCGCGCTCGATTTTGGAATCGAGGTGCGGCAAATTTTCACCTTTTCAAAGATTCATGCCTCAAAAACTTTGTGGCAGGTCGGGGGACTTGTCTCACTTAGCTTTGACGCCATCGATACTACGTCCTCAGTATCTCTCGCTTTCACAGAGTCGCCAGAGTTTGTCAACCCGCTTGCTTCAGATGACTCTTCGTACCCGTCACCCAACATGACTTACGATGGCGTTTTTACCATTCCTGCGCCGTTGGAAAAAGGATACTGGACTCAGCCTTCTTATTCCCTACGTGGCGGCTTTCGATATTTTACCATCGTGTCCCATTCGAAGACTGATCTCAAAATCTCCAACGTCTCTTGCGCTATTTCTTTCATGCCTCACGTTGAAAATTTAAGAGCTTATACGGGCTACTTTTCTACTTCGGATCCTGGGTTCCACGATCCGGATTTTCTGACGAAAGGTTTGATCCATGGCGCATGATTTTGTACTCACTAACCAACGATTTGTAGTATGGTACGCTGGTGCATACACCGTACAGACAAACACCGTTCCCCTTGAAACAGGCCGAAAGGTCCCATTCGCGGCAGCTGGTAGTATGTCTAATTTCATCGAATCCCTCTTTCCCATCTCAATACGGATCAGGTTGGTTCAACAATGCAACACTCGGCGTCGCAGGTCCAATAATCGTTGATGGTAATATGCCCCATTTGTTGCATGTCATTCTAGGGGACTCATAAACTTACAGGTGCAAAACGTGACCGGTAGGAATCTGGTATTCCGTTCGAGTTACAACATGTCCTTGACTGTTCTATAATTGTGCAGTGCAGTCTGGCCTGGAGATATGGGTATCGCAGTCCCTACCCAGTTCGTCTCCACGTTAGATTTAATTCCCACAAGGAACGCGTTATCTACTATGTTCGCTGCGATCAATCCTCAAACGGGTGCATTACCCGAATCCGGTCCTCCTCTGAGCCAGCTCGGCTCAGACACCTATCACGCCTGGACTCTCATCGGAACACGTTAGTCTTTGTCTGTGAAAGCCAATCTTTGAAGCTGACCATGCTTGCACAGATAATTATTATCTCTATTCGGGAGATCATGATTGGCTTAGTACTGTCTGGACCAACTATACTCGTGCCGTTGCTTTCTTGGAAGGCAAAGTCGACAGCACAGGTTTAATGGATGTCACTGGGCTACGTGACTGGGCTCGTCTAGGTGGAGGTGGATACAACGCTGAGGGAAATGCGATCCTTTACAAGGCGAGCTGCATATCTTCTTCCAGGCATCCTCTCTAATGTCTCGGTAGGTTCTTTTGACAGCGTCTGATCTAGCGGATTACATGGGCGACGAATCCCTCTCCC
This sequence comes from Armillaria luteobubalina, assembly GCA_030435615.1. Classification (NCBI taxonomy): domain Eukaryota; kingdom Fungi; phylum Basidiomycota; class Agaricomycetes; order Agaricales; family Physalacriaceae; genus Armillaria; species Armillaria luteobubalina. The sequence continues at coordinate 480,773 of JAUEPU010000039.1, forward strand.
AAGCTTGGGGAGCAAATTCCACTGCACTGAAAGTAAAGTACAACGAAGCATTCTGGGTGGAAAGTGCGGGAATGTATCGAGATAACTTGACAACTACGCTTCACCCGCAAGATGCAAACTCCTTCGCTGTTCTCTATAATTTGACTCTTTCCTACAATCAGAAGGTCTCTGTAAGCGAAGGACTGGAAAAGAATTGGAACGATCTAGGACCAGTGGCTCCTGAGCTCCCGGATACCATCTCGCCATTTATCAGCGGCTTCGAGGTAAGTGAAGTGTATCGTAGACACAACGGCTTCAAAGCTGACAGTAGTTCCCATCATTAGTTGCAAGCACACTTTGAAGCCGGTCAAGACAACCGAGCGCTGGATCTTTTGCGTCGTGAATGGGGGTACATATTATATACGAACCTATCTGTGCAAAGCACCTTGCTAGAAGGATTTGCGGCCAATGGATCTCTTGGGTACGTCGTAGATTCCATCGTTTTCATAGGTAACTCACGTCAACCTCAGATATCGATCTTACAGAGGATATAATTACGATGCTGCATACACATCGCATGCGCACGGCTGGTCTTCCGGACCTACTTCTGCGCTTACGTTCTATATACTGGGACTTACCATAGCGTCGCCCCGGGGCGCTACGTGGTTTGTGAATCCGCACGTAAATGGCGGACTTCCTGGTGCTGAAGGCGGATTTGAAACCGGGCTAGGATGGTTTGGCGTAAGATGGGTAATGCAGGCTAATCAGTTCTTTATGGAGATAAGCACCCCGGAGGGAACTAATGGTCGAGTGAAGCTACCCACCGAAGGATCTGTGGTGGTTGATGAAGAAGCTGTCGACATTGCTGCAGATAGGGAGATTACCTTGAACGGAGGTAGACATACTGTGGTCATCATCAGCTAGATAATTATATATCGGAACGGCTCCCCGTCGATAGTTATGTAATTGAATGGATGTACCTTTGCACGTGTTGGGAATAGACGTCGGCAGGCATGATGAACGTTGGGGGGTATGGCTTGAACAAACGTATATTGAAGGACGAATACGTAGTGGTGGTGGTACAAAGCCAAGAAACGATAATGATCGGTACGAAAATCAAAACAAGGTAAAATAAAAGACGGCGAGCCGTCGGCCTGGTGGCTGTGAAACCATTATCCTCAACAGCACGGCCTCTAGTAGTTACACTTTAGGTACATTGACGATAAGCAAGGAAATGTATTATTATGATCGCAGGGAAGGGAAAACATCCTCTCATGTTGATTTTCCAAGCGAGACACGCTACCGCTACACCGCACAGGAGTTATGGACCCTGCAAAAGGCTTATACTAGATAAACAAGGATTTCGGCCCTCGGGCCGGTGACAGGCAGACAGTCATCGTGGGAAACATTTGGGCGGTGATTGCTATATCGGGCTCAAGCCTTCGTCTTCACTAGCCACGATGACAACATTGACGTTGGCTTATTTTTTTATATCTCTACCACTGATATGCCTATCATCTGTCAATGAAAACCCTATTTTACTGATCTTACGTGTCTTCAGAGCCCTAGGAGAACGTAACTTACTACTAAGAGCATGTTTTGATTATGACACATTCGAAGGGTACCTCTTGAGGTACGTCGTTGGACGCCATTTAATAACGAAAATTTTCTAAGCCTATTTACAGCGACCAAATTCTCAGAGGTGTCGTGTCCTCTTCCTACACGAAGAAACGCGCTACTATTTGAATATTTCACCCTGAATATGGGACCCCCCCAGCAGGACTGACTTACATGGTATGATTCTGTCTCATTTTTAATAACGCACATATATCAGCTCAAAGATGTGTCATAGCCATTCTCCAAGTCTGCTTAAACAACCGACAGTCTCACTGGTGCTACGCAGCGTCTGTTTCATTCTAAATTATTTGGTGACAGGAATCATTCCGACCTACATGCCTTAATTCTTCTGCTTATATGCACGTACATGCCGCCGGTACTGTGTTCGCCAAATCGCCATGCATCCTCATTTCGCTAAAAATGTACCTTCCACGTCACGGCCTCCCTTTACTCGCACGTCATTTCAATGAACGGGTGCTTCGCTTTGATCTCATTCAGACCCTGTATTTCCCGCCCAACACGTATACTCCTCAACGTGTCGCGTAGCTTCCAATACCAGTGTATCATCTTGTACTCACACTACGTGGGCCATATAAATTCAGGAACGTGTAAGCCTGATTTTAACTCTTGGAACAAAGGATCGCACTTACACATCTGTCAGAATCTCCTTTGGCTGTCGTAAGAGGTATCGTTGTACGCCAACTTCGAACAGAATGTTTTACATCCGAATATATCCTGTTCTGTCCGTGACAACGAATGTATCTGTAACACGTCGCAAGTAGCAGAAAATTGCCGTGCTGGTACTTACCATCAGAGTGACCCGAACTTCGCCTAAGCGAACCCTTGGCGCCTTGCCAAGGGAGAATTTGTGTATGTGATTTGTCCGTCTGCAGTGCAAAGTCTCAACTCCTACAAAGGACAAACGCCACGTTGACCATTTCCACTTTTACGAGAAAACGGGTATCGTAAGAGGACCACGTCATTTCCGAGGCTTGGAACCCTGATTATCATTGCTGTTAGCACATGCTTAGCGTATCTCTACCGGGATCTAAATCACGTCGGTGATTTCAAGACGTGCATGCAGCTTACGGGTAAAGCCAACCCCACCCCAATACTAGTTATACGTGGACCCAAAGGCCTTGATGTTTCTGCTTTTGGTTTCATAGGCAGAAATATGGACCTGGAGTCCAAGTCCTTCTCGACTACCCCTACCGTAAAATGGTAATTCTGATCGCATCCTCACTTGCTGCTGATGAATCTCATCAATGTTTACAAACGGTGCCTGGTACTTATCAGCGGTGCAAGACACGTAGTGTCGCTTTAGTTTAGGTCCGGACGACTTGTATAAAGATGACTCTGTGCAAGACTGTGATTCCAAGCTGCCGGCAAAAGTTCTTTACCGCTATCTTACAGCCTTAGGCGTCTATCATGCGCACTATGCATTTCAACTTCGCCTTTCTCTCTGTCCTTAATTTCTTCACTGGATATGCCTTCTCACAGGTCACCTCGATCTCATATGATCCTTCTCCGTACGCAGCAGGGGGATATATTACTGGGTAAAATATAATGCCTTTTCTTGGACTGTTGTTGACTCCACATGTAGTGCGACCCTCGATAACTCCTCCGACATTCTATCTGGTGGGACACTGTCCATCAACAACATCGATGTAATCATCCCGCACAACCTTCTTGTCAACACGCCGTCACTCACGGCTGTGGCATGGAGTGAGTTATTCAATGAGGATGGATCCATCAACCTTCCGCTCTGGCCTGAAATTAGCTGGGAAGCCCAGGTTGGTCATTTCTTCGTAATTGTCAAACCCAATTCTAAGTGTTTCCGAGGTTTTCGCCAATTATATCGGAGGTCAATATATCGCTGGAATTGTGTACATCTTCCAAGAAATAGCAAACCTCAACGAAGGGTTCATCACTGCTATTGACTATGAAAAGGGAGAATTCCGCGTTGGCGGTGACTTCAATGATCCGACCACTGGCGTCCGCGTCGTCATTAATGACCCAGGTCTGAAAGTTTACTTCCTCCATCAATCGTAGCCAATACAATATTCTCATAGTCGGGAGATTCGGTAAGGTTCATGGCGACTGGCCGCTTTGGACTGCCGATACAGATAACCCTTCGATACAAGCCAGCACTGGATTCCCATTATGTCTTCCCCGAGCTGACCCCGCGGTTGCCGATGATCCGTTATGTCCTGATTCCAACCGACCAGTGGATACATCTGGAAAGCCCTTGACTGGATTGTAAGAGGCTAACATTACGCTGATCGCATATTGGCATTTGACACCGCTATCCTCTAGTACCTTTGCAGCACCCCCTGTTCCTGCCGGCCAGCCCGACCCTAATTTATTTGTCCCCTTGAAAGTCGGTGCGTAACTTCACATCTGTCTCCTTAGCTGTGACAGCCTACTATTGCACAGGCGACTTCATCATTTACAGCGGAACTATTGTAGAGGATACGAATGGCCGTCTCATCGCTGCGTATAGCATCGAGGGAAATTTGGGAATCTATACTACCCCTGGAACCATGTAGGTCTTCCTTGGCAAATTTCCTTCCATCCTGACGTTTTCTTCAGTCCAGCGTATCTCCGAATCGAAACGCAACAAGCGGGTATTAACGGAGGTGGAGTGTATTATTTGTATAAATCCTTTGTTTTCTAATACCGTTATGTAGATCCCGCCGGTGAAATCCAAGAAACAAGAGTACGTTGGTCCCTATTATGCGTTACCTTTCTCAATGTCCAGTAATAGGTTGAAGGTTATACTACGGACGAAACTGCGACCATACAAATATTTACCATTGACGTGGATCCATGTACTGGAGAAGAGAGCGAGCGTTCCTGGGGTACCGCTGTTCCACGCGCTCTGGATAGGAAGGGACAATGGCGGTTCCGGTCAAGATCCACTGCGCTTCCTCCATACATCCGCGAAGTGGGCGTCCGAGTTACTGGGGGTACAGTTGCCACACCAAACGGGATCTTAGCTGGCCAATTTATTTCTCCTTATCCTCCTGATGGGTACATCTTCCCTGAGCTCATCGTCTTTGGCGACCCTCAGATTCCTCACGAGTTCAATCTGATGCCTCATCTGGCCTCGGGAAGTGGACCATGGCTGGGTGGGATTCCTGGCGTGCCGCAGAAAGCGACTGGCCCAATCGTTGGACAACTGAATCCATGGCCCGGTATGCGGTTTTGTCTTGCTTCTATTCTCCCTCTGTTTTTGATCTGATCTATGAATAGGTGTTGGCTCTCCTGCGATCGAAGACTGTCCCTTTGTTAATCCTCTTGTACCAGTTGCGAATGCAGGCTTTGATACTACAGTTGTATCTGGAGCAAATGTAACGCTTTTCGGTGGTGTCAAAAATGATATTGACAGTGAGCCATTTTCGATTCGTGCGCCTTCATGTTACAGACTTGTTTCAGTAACCAATCTCACCTTCTCTTGGTTACAAACGTCGGGTGCGGCCGTTGAATTGGCGAATGCCAACAGTATGAATGCTACATTCACGGCGCCGGCCGTCTCGACTGTCTCGACCATGGTCTTCACTCTAACAGTGTCCAACGATGCTGGCAAAAGCAGTGACCAGGTTGTCATCAACATCAATCCGGGTCCGACCGTTGACAGTGTTAGTTATCTATTCTTCCTGTTCTTCCGGAGATAACTGATCTTATTATCTGAAAAGATAACTATAGAAGAAGCGTCCTGGAAGAGCGGGAAAGGCTCTGGTACTCTTACAGTTATTGCATCGACGAATGTCGCCTCCTCACAGCTCTTCGTATCCGTGAGTATATCGTACAAAATCTCTCTGATTTTCTGACCAATGAGTCTCCTAGGCCACCGATCCTGATGTCGATACGATCGCGATGACGTCACTTGGAAGTGGTCGATTCCAGGCTCTGGTTTCCATAAGACCGTCCCCTGTGTTGGTAACAATCACATCCAGCCTTGGAGCTTCTGTTACAGTACCTGTATCATAGTCCTGTGAAGTACCTTCTATGTGGCATGTATATCGACAGCTTGCTACATATATAGGATCGTAACGAGACTACCCGTATCAGACTAATTCGTACATCTCTTCAATTGGAGTGTCCCCGTCCCTCTCGTTACGTTCTAATTGAAGGGGATACGGAGCCTACATCTCGGATGGACTGGCCGTAGAGAGTCTTAGAAGAGCCCTTCGATCAACGAGGGTCACCCAATGCCTCATGGATCTGCAGATGCTGGTGGCTCGACTTATTCTCGTCCACACGAAGAGAGACTCGGATCTGGCGTGCAGCATTATCGAAAGGAAAAGATGATAGGATACGATAGGATGAAATTGCAGAAGTGCTAAAGGGAACGAAGATATATCTTACCCCAGAATTAGCGAACATTTCAGACATATTGGAAGTTCAGCTTCGACTTTGTGAGGAACTAGCACTGGACATAGAACATATTCATAACAGTATTCCTAACAGCAACTGTACTGGTAACCAAGAAAGTAGGTAGTAGTACATATGAACAAGGGGCGAACTACGCTACCAACGCAAAGCATTTGGTCCCTCGCTCCGTCAGTAATCTCATGCGTTCATAGGTTGTGTGAGCAAAGGGTCCCATGCCAAGAGTGACGTTCTCCAGCTTCTCCCTAGCGTCAATCATATCTATCACCAGCAATTCATCCAACTCAGAAAACCAAATGAGCTCCAATACCTTCAATTTCGGCGCTACTTCTTCATCAGATAACTGCAGACAAAACGTCTCTGATACGGGGTGTGGCGCATTCTCGATGTCGTCACTAAATCCGTATTCAAACCCATGCCATATCGTCGGCCTCTCGCACGACTCGTGGACCACCAACTCCTCCAATAACGGTACAACCTCCAACAGGCTGATCAGCTCGCTAGCCCACATCACGACACCTTTCAAAACAAGTTTACGCAACTTCGCCGCTTCGGAACGGACGACAAACGACTTGAGGCATTCAGGAATGAAAGTCCTCGCATTCATGGGATACGGTTCGACCATCTCCAGCGTGCGTAACTGTGGCATCTCAAGTGCAGCCAGAAAAGACGAGAACACTACCCCCTCACTAAGTTCTCCGAAAATGATCGTAAGCCAACGTAGGTTGGTCCTCAAGAGTGAAAACCCATGCTGCTGCGCTGTGTCTGGTTTCATGTCTTGCAGCACGAGCCTCTCTACATTGAACAAGGAACCGATTGTTGGTATGAGCCTTCCGTAAGGTACACTTTGGAGCACAACAGTCTTTACAGTCTGTTGTTTTCCTAATTTGGGAAGCAAGGAATATAGCAGGGGATGAAGGACACTGCCTTTGAACTGTATGTGTTTGAGCGTCGTGGCTGATGCAAAGCCATCGCAGACGTTACTCGTGCCCCGTGCAAGGTCTTCCAACGTCAGCGTCTCCAACATCGGAAAGCCGGTGATAGCGAGGTCAAACAGGGTGTAAAGAGGCGCAATATTGCCGGAGGAAAGGTTCAGCGCGAGGTGTCGCCATCGCGAAGCATGAGGGATAAGGAGGGGGATGATGACGTTTGAAAGGCGATGCAGAATACGTTCATGCGACGAGCGAGGATCGCGACTTGTGACAGGTGGCGGAAAGCGTAAGCGGATGGAAAGAGGAGCAGTCTTGGATCTCTCTGCATATCTTTCTACCAGTCTTTCGAGGCTATCGCTATCCTTTCCACCTCTGTCGAGGCGAGGAATAAAATTGATGTCGATGCACGCCCATGCAGAGGGCATGTCGAGCACTATTTCGCGCCAGCGCGTGCAGACCGACGCGATAACCATCGGTGTTGCAATCATGATCAGGTTACCCTGCAGCGGTAGATCTGTATGAGGGTCGGTGGCGCAAGCATAAGAAAAGATGGTGCATAGTAGCTCGGTGGGAAAGAGTGTCATGGTCTTGGTGGAAAGAAATTGTTCGAGTGAATTAGAAAGTGAGGAAATTAACTGCTGGTATTGGAAATAGAGTAGACCAGGAGCTATTTGGGAGTATTCATGAGCATCTGAAAGGAGTCGTGCTAAACGAGGATCCATGATGAGAATACTGTAGGGTGAGGGGGGGAAATATGTCGCAAGGGCGAGAGAACTAGACAAAGTCAGTGAATACAAAGCGAATCTTATGGGAAACATATAAACACACCTCCCTACGGAGCACTGCCTGCAGACAAGACCAATGTCTGCGGGACGTCCTCAACAGACAACGTTGAATATGGTGGTGGGTAACCAAGCGCTACCTCGGAACCGAATTACCAATTCCATCAACCTCTGTGAGTCGATTCAGTTGCCGGTCCGAAAATCCGGGGGATCAATGAAAATGAGATAAAAACTATGACATAAGTAGGTAGGGGAGTGCAACTAGGCGAAATACGCTGAGAGGTGAAGATTAAAATGTCCAAACGAACATTGACTGTAGAAAAAGAAGCCCAGTGCTTAGTAGCCGTCCTGCAAAAGCTGTAAAACAACTTCGTCCGTCAAAAACTCGTAGTGACCACCCTTGACGAAAACAACATGCGCATCAGGGAGGCAACGCTTTGTGCCCAAATCGGCCCACGTTGTTCTATCTTCTTCCGCAACAGCCCCCAGCGCTCCTTCCGGGGCAACAATCACCGTTATCGGCACCTTCACCGTCCGCATCCACTGTGCCATCAATTCGATGGAAGCCTCGCCCGTTTCGTCCGTGGTTAACTCATACACAAACTCGATGATGGCAGTGAGAAATCCTCTGATATTGCGGATGGCTTTTCGGAATGTGTCGCTGGCATAGACGCCCTTCCAGCCATCCAAGAGAAAGTTCTTCGCTCGCTGGAGCGTCTCGCGGTTAGAGTCCCGGTCCATGAGTCCCTTAATGGCACTCATGCCTATGTCGAGCATATTCCGAATGTTCTCCGGAACCCTTGGGTCAGGATTCCCTAACTTGTTGGCCGAGTACACGAACATTGCTGGAAAGTGGTCTAGCATGACAGCCTGAACGACCTCATCCCCATTGTCCTCAAAGAGTTTCAGGAGGACGACGAGGAGGACGCTGGACGAAGAGTAGGATGCAAAGCGGTAGGGACCATGAGGCCTTTCTTCTTTGATCTTTGCAAAATAGAAAGACGCCAACTCGGGTAATGAATTCAGAGGAGTTTCGGGTGTAATGGTCAAAGTCCAAACCGCTGTCCTGAATTTATCGGCATAGGATGCATATTCGACGTATACCCCCCCGGCGCCTGAAATTCCATGACGAGATGTCAGACGATTCTTTTCGTATAAGAAAAGTGACTGACCGTGAATTACGATCAAGGGTGGCTCGCCAGCACCGCCTCGCAATTTGACTATGTTTTGAGTCAGATCTAGAGAAGGGTCGACTTCACGATGCGCAACTTCATCGGCGGCTTCACCCCTGGCAGATAGTTCTGTCGTTGGTGAAGCCTGCGCACTCAACACGATTCCGTGAATGAAAGCACTCATAACACTGATTGAAGGAAGATCAAAGACAAAGTTGGGAGGAAGAGCTCTGACGACGGTCACGGGGACCACTTTGGACTTGCGCAGCGCACGAAGAACTGAGTTTCGGATCGACGTTGCTGTAAGGCTATAGATGGGATGGGTTAGAACACTAGGGCCAAACTAAATAAAATCGCTAGCAGACCTATCACCCCCAACAACAAAAATATCGTCTGTGTCGCCTACTTTCCTCTCGAAGACAGCGGTGACAATTTCTCTAATCATGGACACGACATTCTTGAGGGTCCACAGCTGCGGAATAACAACATCCGTCTGCGATATGCCGTCGACAGCCTTGTACAAATCTTCTATCTCTTGCTCGTACGCTTTCAAGATATCATTCCGTCGCAAAGTACCTTTCGCAGTAAATTCAAAAGGCTTTGATGGGTTTGCGACTAGAATCATCTTTGAGGGGATAAACAAACAATATTTTAGAAGCATGACGAGAGATTCACCTCCTTGTAAATCCGAGAATGCTGTGGTGCTTGCTCGTTAACTTTCGTGATGGTATCCCTGCCAATCTCCGATTGAGCAACGCCAAAGTGAGTATATAAGAAGGCTAACCAGATGCTGGCTCGGTATTCCGCGAGTCGTGCAGTATCACTTGGATCAAATAGTTCCTCTGGTGTGGGTAGGATGAGGACGCCTGGTTGAAATTTAGATCTACCAAACATCAAGGCTGCTGCGACGCGTTCGTCTGTGACTAATCCAGCCTCTAAAAGTTACCCAGTTAGCAAAAGATCTACACGGTCCATTGCCTGTTCACCTATTGGGCTCGGGTTTGTCTGTGCAGAATGATTAGGCTCGACTGCGAGGTGTGCAATTCAATGAACTTGGCTCACCTTTTCCTGAAAAAAAGGTGACAAGGATGAGCTGCCAATGCCAAGGTCATGAAGAAACGCTCACCCCCGTGCTATGCATGATTTGATCATCTGTAAATCAATATGAGGACATCAGATAAGAAATATGAAGCACAGACTCACCAGCTCGTCCGTAAATCTTGAACAGTTTCCGATTTGAAGGATGCAACTGCACCAGGTCCTTCGTATCGAGAGCCTTGACTCCATCGATTTCCATATTAAATACCGCGGGTGAGTGACTTGGGCTTTCCTACAGGCCATGTCACACGACATGTAAAATACCAAAAGGTGATCGCCTACTTTGACGCAGAGACGATAAATATCCTTATGGTCTGTTGGGATAAAGACGGCATCGACATTATTCGCTAGCTATGCGGTATGTCAGATTAGAAGTCCTGAGAATATCCAGGAAGGTTTTACCTTGATCCACTCCCAGCCTTCGGCAGGAGTACTCTCTGAAGCGACTCAGACTATGGCGTGGCAGGGATAAAGCAATGCACATACTGGGAAGGATTTCTGAGACTCCACATTCGGTACTACGAGCGACAGTGCGTACTAGGACAGCCACGGAAAAGTGCATGGCACTCACAGTCCATAGAAGGATATAATTGAGATGTCATTTGCGACAAGAGTATCGCCAGCGTCCTTCTCAAGCGGTCCACCGCCGAAAGTCTGGAGACATATTTGTAACACTCGTGAATATTAAATATTCTGAACGACCTACAACTGCAGTCATAGATTTCAGAATCTCGATGGCCATAGGATCACGAGCCCACTCCTATAATTACCGTTTGGTATGTTAGCGACGCGAAACGACAAGATTCAGCTCATACCACTAGGAATGAAGGTACAGTGATGACTAACGTCGTTCTAGTACTGATTACGCTCGATAAAAGACGCCCAGCGGTTGGAATCAAAGGCGGCTCTACCGGCGGAAAGGAAGCGACAATAGCACCAGTTGCGGTCTGGCAGAGAATTAACAATGGAAGAACCGTGCTTGAAGAACGTACCGAAATAGAGATAGAAAAAAAACCCATGGCGTCTAAAGAAGACTTGAGCATTCCGCCTTTAGAGAATATGGATGGGGTGATCCTCACGATACATCGGTGTCGCCTGTACTCCAAGGACTTCTCCGCAGAGATCCATTTCCCCGTGGTCTATAAAACGTTGAGATCGGGCCAAACTAGAATTTGACTACTCACATGGTCTCCCTGCACTCCGTAGCACGTTCATGTGGGTGGTGTGGATAGGACTAGGAAAACGAGTTGATCCTGAGGAATGTATAATGAGCGCCGTCTGCGACCAATCAGGGCGGACAAGAGGAAGCGGCTCATAAGATCCAGGCTTCTCTGAAAAAAGATCGCTGAAATGAGGCATTGGGATGATGGTGATCTTATCGTTGACATCAGCTTCCCGGAATTGTCGACATATAATGTCTGTTGCGCTTTGTAAAGATGCATCCTGGCTGGCAATCAGATGCCTGACGCCCGTGGACTTGAGGAGATGGACAATAGCAGCAACTGAATTGCGGGTTGAAATGGGGAACGGAACGAAGCCGAGACGCATCAACCCAGCTATTACCGCGAAGTATGTGATCAAATCTGAAGACTGCGTTTAGAGGAATGACACTACAAGGCACCATAGACTTACTGGTATTGGCAAAGATACCAACAGTGACGGGAGCATCACCGTGAACGTACTTCTTGAGATAATGGCCAGCGGCGTGGAAGGCAGCAACCCCTTCCTCCCAAAGGATAGTACGAAATCCACCATTGTCAGAATCGTCGTAACGAAATAACGGGTGTTTGGGACTGTGAATAGCATTGTAGTCGAATAGTTCTGGGAATGTTAACGACCCATCGAGTGGAGGAGGTTTGAAAGTCGAAGGGGTGACGTCTGGAAGTGTTGGTGGCATTGCATAGATAAGGCCTCGCTCAACAATTCTTTGGGAATTATACGTCTTGCGTAGAATGTTCCCATGTTATTAAGCACAATGACCGCGCGAATCTCGTACTTTCCGAGAGGCACGCGAGAGAAAAGCATGTCGCCATTTCGCTTGTCCAAAACGTGTTCATACTAAGCAAAACCACAGGATATCAGAAAGTTTTCAAGAATAAAAGAACACCCTTACTGGATCCGCCGCGCGTGTGACCATCGTCGCAACAGTGAAAGCCTCCATTTAGACCATGCTATATTTCTCCCTCGCTGATGTACTAATGCAATTGGAGTCATCAGTTATGGTCAACAACGATTGAAGCGTATCCTTCGATACTGGTAGCTTCCAAAAATGAATGCAGAGATACCATGAACAGGTATACAGTTTTACGGTTTACCTCGCTTGAGAAGAAGCAAATTGAAAAGTGACGGCCTTCCTTTTTCAGTATTTGAAAAGTAACTTCGGAACATAATACCGCCAAACACTTCGAGTTCACTCCCCACCCCTCGAATCACTTCAGAAAACACTAAAGCCAAAGTTCCTGCGGAGCGTCGTCCAGCGGATAACGTAGAAAGGATAGGACTAAAACTTTGAATCCTGTATTTTGAGTTCGCCTCCGGCCCTCCTTCGGCTTCGAATGTCTTCAATTCAATACACCCAACTTTCCGCAGTCCACTTAGTACCGCTAGTGGATGAGGACCATCACATTCGTGTGGCATTGACCGATTCCTATGGTCCAGAAGTTTATGGTATTATAATTGCAATATATACGTATATTGGAGATTCAATTACACGAGGTGGCATTTGATAACGACCATCCTCAGGTGCTACAACCTTCCCCTCCGAAGATCCTTCGGAAAACATTTCATATTCCAGCAAGCACAAAGCATCGCCTCTCTATTGATACCACGCCTCAGTTCCTGAATCCCCTCCTTTTCAGGATATTCGGACGTCCAGACAAATGCCTTCGAGGACCAACGCATATTACCTACCTTGATATTGCCAACGGACAGCGTTGACATCGACATTGAGGAGCAACTTTCGCTCACTATCATTACTCAAGAGACTTTCGACGACAAGTCAGGCTCGGCTCTTAGCGATCTTCTTCTGGCAATCGACAGCTCGTCCAGTGCTCTCGCTGTTTCGAAGGATATGACTGAGGACGTACTCGGCAGCAAGGATGATATAGAAACGGTTCTATTTGCTCTGCACTTCGAAGACAGTTTGAAAATATCGATTTCACGGGATATCAGCCAGAACATTCCCTCAGGATCAGACCACGAAATGAATATTATAGTAATCGAATCGATCAGAATTAACACCATCTCGAGGATTCCTTATCCGGCAGACCAATTCCGACTCCACGACTGCAGTCAAAAGTCTTAGCGAAAAACCCACCGAAAATGTTCGTGATACATCCTTTTCTCTAAATTACAACTCACACATCATCTTCTAGACTCCTATTGAAATAGTTGAAAAAGACGACTCTCTCATCACAGATTCGACTGAACTTCTCTTTGATGAAGCTGTGGCACCTAGATTCCCGGACTTTTCCCCAAACATGCTTCCTTCAGCCCTTCTAATAATTCTTCTCTTCCCCCCATGGTATGTTCTCGTCGTGGCAACCATTTTACTATCCCCTCAGCATCTAAAATACGCCGTTTTCTTCTCGGTGTACATTGCGTCATCTCAAGGGGTCCGCCGCTTTGCTCATCGGGCCGAGGTCGATTTTCCTCACGTTATGATTTTCTTCGCTTTCATCAGATGTATCGGCACGGAGCACTTACTACTGGGAATCACGCTTGGAACTCTTACCATTGGACAAAGCATTATAGCGTGGCATGACTTCCATTATGACAGTCAAATCCCTGTAGGCGACGATGACAGGCAGTCCTTGTACCTTATCACGGTGCACCCTTCGCTGCTCCAAGTCATTCACGCTCAAGAAGTCGCCACGAGGGTGTTTTGTTGGGTGCGAGGAAGACGAGACCGATACGAATGATGATTCGGATATGGACTGATCGGTTCGAACGACACTGGTCCTTAGTTCTTCGCCTTTATCTAACACTTTACTTGCATGTCTCCATTCTTGAAATGTCAATTATAGGCTTGTATTCTAGCATCTTGATCTGATCACACGCTTCACGATGAATTGTTTCACGGAGAGGTTGGTAGAAGAACTATGCTTGTATTGTATAGCAGTTGGACTTAGAGGACACCGTCATAGATGTCTTCCCTGCACTGTCTGCTCTTTGTATAATATTAGCTGGTCATATGACCCACTCGTGTATAATTCACTCGTTCAGGCAACCTAACTCCGTTAACTATGCCGGTCGACTCTTCCAGTCTTTCAGTCTATGTACAGGCTGTAATCTTGCAGATGCGAGCCAAGCAGAGGCGTGTAGTGTACACCGGCTTGCTCCTGCAGATCACTGCGCATGTTCATCCTCAAGAGACATATTAGTAATGTATGTGTCCCACGCCGCAAAGCTACTAACTCACATATCAGCAAACATTGTCCGAGAGATTGCGACGGCTCACCTGAACCCTGGAGGTTCAAAATTCCACATGTTGATGGCGTCTAGCTCGCCAGATATCTCTGCGTGCCCAATCTCAAAGACTAACGACTGAGATGAACTCCACAAGTTCTCAGTCAGGTCCAACGGCAGATCTGTGTGCAGGTAGGTCGGTAGATAATCGTTCAGGTATGTCGAATCTGTAGAAATCGAATCTCATCAACGAAGATCCACACCAAAGGAGGGAAGGCCACAGTACCAGATGGCTGGTCCTGTTGATCGTATGAATCCCAGATGGGAGCAGGTATAGGAGCAGTACTACCCTGCAGATGCGTAACGGGTATGGAAGTGCCATCTAGCGCATTGGTAGTCTCGAAGGAGGCCATGCCCTTGAACATTTTCCTAGAGGTCCCTTTATTGTCACGCAAGTGTGATACTTAGAAATGACAACTCACAGTGAAAGACCAGCAATCATCCACCTATCAAAGGACGAATGTCAATTTGTTTATCATATAAAATACGCTCAGTGCACGTACGTGTCGGATGCATGTGTAAAGGTAGCAAGGCATTGTTCATAGCCAGCCAGATCTTCTGCATGCGCGGGATGACCCACCCGTTTGCCGCTCCAGATGTTCATGGCAAGCACAGTCCCAGAAATGAAGGCCACTATCTAAATCAAATGATAATTACTGAATAGGGACGTAACTAGGCATTTCCTGCTCACCAGAAGATGGGGCGTGATAATCTTCAATCTTGTCAAATGAACTTGTAGGATTCGAGAACAAGATCTCGCTGCCATCGCAGATACCGGAGACGGTGTGGAAAGTGAGGAGCCCGAGCGTAGAAAGGGTCGATGGGTATAGATTTGGAGCATATGGTAAGTGCTATATAAAACCGATGATTGATACAAGAATATCTTATTGTCACGGTCGGGATCCCAGCGCACTGAAACGTGGTCAGTAATACACTGAACCAACAGGATGAAAAGCATACAATGGTCCGGGATGGAATTCATCCAAGCATTCATAGAAGAATCTATGTCAGAAATGATCTTGTCCCCACGATCTTTCCTGGGAAGGCCCAACTTGCCTTGACGTTTCTTGATGGAATACAAATTCCTTACAACAACTGACATGATCCCGCTTAATTGTATTTGTGCATTGAAATAGCTGATTTTGGAAGGTTTGTTGCCCGGTTGGCAAAAGCGCACTTCTCCGTCCGAACATATGTCCCAGTATTCATCATCACATTCAACAGGTAGCTCCACGTCGAAACTGTAAAATTATGGATGTTGACCAGACGCAATCTGATATAGTCAAAACAACATACTCTTCTTCTTGCATCATGATAGGTCGTCCTTTGTAGAGACTTATGAGTCTGTCGAGTGTGACAAGCGCCCTAGTACGTACAGTGCAATCAGCATCCTCGGCAAAACAAAGCACGATAAATTTACCAAAAGGATCGCTTCTTCAGTTCATCGTCAACTGTCGACTTATGCCCCTTTGGCTTCTTCCTATGTAACCCGATTTCTACCACGTACCGTAGTCCAAGTCCGACTACCATCCAGGTAAACTCGGGAACGCAAGTTCCAAATGAGTACACCACTGCGAGCTTTTGAAGGCAACCCTGAGCTTGATTGGGAACGAAAAGGAGAAAGACTTATGACAGTCTGCTGAATGTCATTCAAGCAGGGAGGACGCAATAACACTTTTTTGGCGACAGGCATAGACTCAATAAATGTCCATCCTGCAGAAAGTCTTGAGCTGGGATCCGCTAATACCCTTGGGTCGTCCGAATGACATGATGCAACTGCTAAAACAAACAATAGTGTAGCAGCGAAATTTTCATCCCGAAGATGCAACCCGTCGGCGACGTTTTTCACGAACGTAGGTCGATGCAGGATTGGCAGGATTGGATTCATCGTTTCAAAATATATGACGACTAGACTTGTGATAAGATCGTTATCAAAAAAAATGTAACAAACTTCCTCGGCGTCGGCCGTAGCGCGTTCCCACTGGTCAAAACTGGTTAGTGATGAAAGTAGTGAAAGATCTGTTGGATAAGGGGGTAATTACCAAGCGACAGGGAACCCTTGAAGGCAAACGCACAAGGGTGTCCCACTCTATGTACAGGCTTTTATACTACTTGTGAAAGAATATACTAGAAAATTCATGTAGAAAAGAGAAACGTAGCTGAATAATACTTACCAATCCCGACGGTGAGTCTGGCGAGTGTGGGCGCTTGCGATGATCCGTACTAAAAATAGCACAAGATCAAATGGCAGGTAAAGCAGGACACACAGGATATAAATTAGAATAGTCGTGTATTTGCATCGTAGTCAAGCTACCGGTCAGTTTCTTTTTGGTGGAAAGGGCGCTCATGAAAAGCGCCAAACCACTTGATGGCCCAAAACATCTCTCGCTGAGGGACTTGTCGTGTTCTAATGACAGATTCTTCATCCTTTCCCCAAGGTCCAGTTCCGCAAAGTCATCATCAAGCTCTGCCACTTCAGACATAAGACTTGCAGGTCGAGATGAACCTCCTCGCAGGGACAGAGCCATGTGTCTATTTGTGCTTTCGGGTAGAATGATATCGGGATTGTGCTATACTGATTGAGAAAAGGCATGGAGCAGACACAATTTTTTCGTACCTCTTTGAGCGTACGCTCCAATTGTTCTGCACGTCGTTCTAAGTCCGCTACGTAACTGATAAAATATCAGTTCCATATCAAAGTTTCGCTTAGTCCACAGTCGTCGCACCCAGCAGTGTATTTGAGTTTGTGTAACTTAGAAGATGCAGTCGAATCTTGCCTAAGGATACCGAAATCAGTGTCAAATATAAGCCTCGAGACAGACAAAACTGACACGGGCTTCGGACCCTGTCTCTGTACGATAGTTGCAATAAGCTTTTAATCTTTTGCAGCAAAGGGAAACTGGCCTTTGTTGGAGCCATATACGTGCACTCCATATCGAGAACGATGCAATTTAAACAGTGGTTTCCCTGTTCAACAATATAATAACCTAGAAATCAAAATTCAGTTGTCTCTTTTATCTGATCTGAGGTGAACAGGTTATACATTTGACTAGCAAAGGTTGTCAGAGTCGAACAAAAGGGTTTACAGAAAAAAACTTGCTTTTTCTTACGCGACACCTGTCGCATGCACGAGTTCTTCTCCTTTTTGTGAGGGATAACCCGTCGTCCATGGTGGCTGGAAAAAGCGGATATGTTGACGACAATCATGGTTGAGAAGTATCCAGAATGCCGGCATAGCCGTACTCACGGATCTCCTTGACATACGTAAACATAATGCATGGCTGTGTAGGATCGTGTCTTGGCAAGTGCTTGTTTGGTGCCTCTACTGCTACAACCATCCTCATTCATAGAAAAGCGAAGAATTCTTGGCTCTTTCTTCACTGACAATATCTTGGCAACTGTTATGGGCCAAGATTCTGCCGCTTAGTTTTGATCTTTAAATTTGGTTTTTTCTTTTGATTGGGATCACCGGGCTGTTTTCACCGCCTTGATTCTTCACAGAGCATCTACATAGCTACGGAGTAATAATCCCCCTGTTTCTGATTTGTATTACATGCCTATCTTTTTCCGAGCCTATCCGAGGTGCACGGCCGTATCTATTATAGAATCATTGTCGCAGTCACTGCGTTTTCTTGCCAGTTCTACGGACACCTGACAGTAGAAATACCTACGTATATCAGGTATATTCCGATGGACACGGATGGATCTGGATAGATCAAGCCTCAAGGGATCTGACTGATGAGGCACCAGATCATGACGCGTTCCAAACGGCAACATCCCTTTGCTTCCCTTCTTCCAAACACGTCGTCGCTTTCTTTCGCTTAGTTCGCCAGGCACACGAGTGCTTCTGTGAGTTCCAACTAAGTCCTTGCATGGTAACTTCCAGGTATGACTCAATGGCTCTTACCTTCCCGCTAGTCTAACCTGGCTACTATGTTTCTTTCAGTGGGGGGCTTACTATAGTCCTTACTAGACATCTTACAATTGTACTTAGCTCAAAATGCGATTTTTATATGGAATACACAGTTGTACGTATTCCCGGCGCAGCAGAAGCGTGGCTGGGTCTGTTTGTGCTGCATTCGCTCTGCCGACTCTTTGTGGATTTGTTGACATGTTTTTGCTTAATCTGCTGTCTAGTTGTCAATTTAATTGAGAAAAGGCCTTTCTCAGCTAGGCAAGCAGAGAGAAACAAAGAAACGGAGGTTATCTCCAGAGTATGCTCGTGGTACGAAGAGAAAGGGGGAACGAGATCACATGTTCTCAGCGACGCGTCTGAATCCACGTAGACTTCATTCCAATCCAATACAACCTTCACTCCGCTTTCAAGCCTAAGGCCTTTGTGTGTGATATCTGATAACATCCGGTTAAAGTGACACTGAATGATAGAAATAGGCTTGCTATGTTTTTTCGGGTCCGCTGTCTGGATTCTGGAATTACGACATGAATCACTATGCATATATTTATGATGTATGTGTTAGGAATACAATGATTCAGTAGTGGTATGAACAACTAGCATTGGTACGCTACCTGTTAGGAATACAATGACTATAACAAGGTAGCATAAGTTAACGATAGCATGAATAAGTAAACGATATACGCACTTCAGTAAGTCACACATAGTGGTATGAACAACTGAAGTGCGGAACGGAACGGTGAGGAATTTATACTACGGAAAGGGGGTTATGAATCTATATGTGGTAAGTAAGTTCATAAAGTGAAATGAGCGCTCGTTACGAAGGGTTAGGATTCATACTCGACAGTATGTACTGCTTTATACACAAAATATAATTGACCTATTCTAAACATTTCGTTTACTAGGGCATCTATTATAATTCCGAGGCCAAACCAATTTCAGCGTCTCATTGACCGGTTATTGTAGATGAGACTAGATTACGTAGATATAAGTGTCTCGAAAGAGATACCCTTGTAACACGTAAATAGTCTAATTGAGATAGGGTTCAACTTTACCTCGAAAGGAGAGTTTAAGTATTTGATTCAAGCTGATTAACCGCGCAGGTTCAGCAAAATGCTTAAGATCACTCAAGGTTGTGATGCGTAAAGCAGGTTAAATTGTAAGATAAAAGTGATACAAAGATAAGACTTCGTCTATATACTAACTAGTTACTGCGGAAGATGGTTCCTCAATCTTCTAGTAAATACGATACGACTCATAACGAGTCGCTAGACTGCGGATTAGGGTAAACGAGATAGGAAGTACTGGTTTGCATATAGTCGTTAAGGTCGTAATCGAGAAGGAAAACATATCAAGATGGGAAGGATGTAGACCGTAGGGATAATGTAGAGAATATCATAACACCAGTACATGACTGTACATCTATTCAAAGCAATCCAACGAAGACTCGAACACGTTCAACCATGGAGAAACGATACCTGTTTCTACCTACAAGGCAATGTTCAGTACCCTTCTTGTAGAAGCTGTATAACAGCCTCGTCTGTCAAGAATTCATAGTGTCCCCCTTTGACGGAAACCACCTTCGCTTCGGACAGACATTGCTTCACGCCGAGGTCTGCCCACAATTCTCTATCTTCCACAGAAACACCCCCCGCCGCCCCAGCAAGTGCGACGACCACCGTTATCGGAACCTTCACTGTCTTCATCCACTGTGCCACCAACTCAATAGAAGCAGCTCCAGTCTCGTCCGTAGTCAGATCGTAGACAAACTCGGCAATGGCAGTAAGATACGCCTTGATCGTACCGACCGATTTTCGTGACATCTCGTTCGCAGGGCCACCTTTCCAGGCATCCATGAGAAGATTCTTCGACCGCTGGAGCGTATCACGATTCGAGTCCCGCTCCATCATCCCTTCAATGGCAGCCATACCCGAGTCAAGCATTGCCTGAATGCTCTCCACTCTGGGGTTCGGGTTCCCAAACTTGTTGGCCAAGTATACGAACATCGCCGGAAAGTGATCTAGTATGGTGGCCTGAGCGACCTCGTCTCCATTGTCCTCGAACAGCTTCACAAGTACGACGAGGAGAAGGCTAGATGCCGAGTAGGACGCTAGACGATATGGACCGACAGGTCTTTCCTCTTTGATCTTGGTGAAATAGAAAGCCGCCATCTCGCGTAGAGATGTCAGGGGAGTATCAGGCGTAACGGTCATAGTCCAAACTGCAGTCCTGAACTTTTCAGCGAAGAACACGTATTCGAAATATAATCCTCCAGCGCCTGGACTGATATCAGAGATGGAATAAGTGCTATAAAGAAAAGTACGTACCATGGAGCATAATCAAAGGCGGCTCACCTGAACCTTCTCGTAATTTCACTAGGCTTTGACCAAGATCAGGGACAGAATCGATTTCGGGGAATGCTTCAGCGTCGGCTTCAGTGGCAGAACCAGCTCCTGGTGCAGCGCGTGCACCCACAACAACTCCATGGATGAATGCACTCATAGCGGTGATGGAGGGAAGATCGAAAACGAAGTTGTGTGGTAGACCCCTGATGACGGCCACAGGGACAACTTTGGACTTGCGAAGCGCACGAAGAAGAGAATTTCGGATGGATGTTGCTGTTAGACTACAGATCCAGAGAGTTAGTGTACTGAAAGGCGAGCGAAAAGTAGCATACCTATCACCTCCCGCTAAAAAGATATCTTCGGCGTCACCTATTTTCCGCTCGAAGACCGTCGTGACGATATCCCTAACCATGGTCACGACGTTCTTCAAAGTCCATAGCTGCGGGATAACGACATCTGCATGTGACACATCGTCGACAGTCTTGTATAAAGCCTCAATTTCTTGTTCGTACACTTGTAATACAGCCTTGCGTCGCAGAGTACCTTTTACAGTGAACTCGAAAGGCTTTGCCGGGTTCGCAATAATGATCATCTCCAAAGAGAATTAACGAATGGCGCTAGATGACTGAGAGTGTATGCCCACCTCCTTGTAGATTCGAGAATGCTGAGGTGCCTGTTCGTTGACTTTCGTGATAGTGTCCCTGTAAGTCGGAGAATGAGCGATATTCGGCAACAATAACCAGGGCTTACCAGATGCTAGCTCGGTAGTCGGCCAGCCGTATAGTATCACTCGGGTCAAAAGCTTCCTCCGGAGTAGGTAGAATGAGAACGCCTGGCTGAAATTTGGAACGACCAAACATCATGGCTGCCGCTATGCGCTTATCCATGACTAGGCCGGCCTCTGTATTCAAACGGGTTAGCGCAAACTCATACGTACCACTGCCTGCTCACCGATCGGAACAGGGTTAGTCTATAGAGCGTAATTAATACTGGCGTATGAAAGTACAACAAAGGTCCTCACTTTTTCCTATCAAACGGAAGACTATAACAAGGTCAGAACCTTGCGAATGCACATAAAAACTAACCCCTGTACTGTGCATGATCTGCTCGTCTAGAAACTGGATTGAGTGTTACTTTTACGATAGCTGAGAGTATCGCCTCACCAGCACGTCCGTAGACCTTGAATAAATTCCGATTCAAGGGATGTAGCTGCACCAAGTCTTTCGTGTCGAAGGCTTGGACACCGTCAATTTCAGAGTCAAGGACTGTAGGAGAGTGTAATGGACCGTCCTGAAGTGTTGCATAGTTGGGTGCATATGTGAGGCACAGGCCGACGATAACCTACTTTGACGTATAAACGGTAGATATCCTGCTCGTCTGTGGATATAAAAGCGACATCGATGTTTCTTGCTACCTACGGCGCGTGTTAATGAAATGTCGATGAATCGGGAAATGCTTACTTTCATCCACTCCCATCCTTCGACAGGAATGCTGTCTATTTGGTAGGTAAGCCGGCTGTGGTAGGAAAGGAGTACTAAACATACTAGGCATGACCAGAGATACCGTAGATTCAGTGCTATTGTCGACATGAGTATTTTATGGTCACACAAAAGATATAAAGGCTCACAGTCCATAGACAGAGAGTAGTAGGACACCGTTAGCGACAAGAGTATCACCAGCATCTTTTTCTAGAGGACCACTTCCATAAACCTCGAGGGTCGTGAGCGTCGGCTATCCGGCTATAAGACAATGACCTACAACTGCATCGGCAGCTTTCAGAACCTCGATGGCCTGCGGATTGCCAGCCCATTCCTATAACAGATGTTAACGATACAGTATGATATCCAACAAACCGTCCCATACCACCAAGAACGAAGGAATGGTGATGACCGTAGTTGTGCCCGTGTTGATTACACTTGCTAGAACACGTTCAGCCGTTGCTACCATCGATGGCTCTACCGGCGGGAAGCAAGCCATAATAGAGCCAGTTGCGGCCTAGGTGACGCATATTAGTGAAGTGAATCGGAAATTACCGAAATTGCTACACACCGAATTTGTGACGGTAACAAAACCCATGATATCTAAAATGTGGTGTCAGCTTTTTAGTAACCGAGAGTGAATATGACATGTCACTGACGATACATAGGAGCTGCCTGCGATCCGTGCACTTGGCCACATAGGTCAATATCTCCGTAGTCTACCAAACATTGAGTTCGAACAAAACTTAAATCTAAATACACCTACACGGTCTCAGTGCATGGTGCAACATGCCCTTGTGCGTGGTGTAAATGGGACTGGGAAAACGGGTTGTCCCTGATGAATGCATAATGAGTGCTGTCTGGGACCAATCAGGGCGAACGGGAGGAAGCGGCTCGTATGATCCTGGCTTTGTTGAAAAGAGATCACTGAAGCAGGGCATCGGGATAGTCGTTATCTTATTGTCGACGTCAGCCTCCCAGAACTGATGGCAAACCGTGTCCGCCACTTTCTGCAACGATACGTCCTGACCGACGACAAGATGCCTGCAATTCGTGGACTTGAGAAGGTGGGTAACGGCAGCAGCAGAGTTACGGGGTGAAATGGGGAAAGGAGTGAACCCGAGACGCATCAAACCAGTGATTACTGCAAAGTAAGTGATCGAATCTGGAGTACGGTGAGAAGCTTCACTCTATAAGGGCGCGTATATACACTTACTGGTATTGGCCAAAATACCTACGGTGACAGGAGCTTCACCATGGATGTGTTTCTTGAAGTAGTATCCTGCGGTATGACGGCAGCAACGCCCTCCTCCCAAGAGATTGTGTGAAATCCACCATTGTCGAGGTCGTCGTAGCGAAACAACGGGTGCTTAGCACTATGAATGGCATTGTAGTCGAGTAATTCTGGGAACGTTAGAAAACCGTCAAGCGGAGGAGCTTTGAAGGTTGGAGAGGAGACGCCTTGAGGAGCTGGCAACGACATTTGAGATGTTGATAAGATCTGAGTCATTTCATTTATATTTGTAAGGGTCAGTAAAGGTATTCCCATGGTATCAAGTCAGTCGGCACCATGAGTGCGAGAACATCGTATTTCCCGAGCCTCGCGCGCGGTCGTTTCAAGTCTTGATACACAATTGTACTGCGTCAGCAGAGAGAGAAGGTCCGGGTGGATAAAAGAATTTCCTTATCTGTGACCTTCTTTAACGGCAGGCGTGTGGAATTAACGTGCACAGCACATTAAGAATTTCCATTTGGACGTGTTATTTTTGAACATTGCTGATTTCTAAGGCGTGCAGTCATCTTCGTTGACATAAGGGTCGAGAGCTGGATAAGTGCGGGCATTGTCGCCCGTCGGGTAGGCTACGCCTTGGGTCTTGCGTATGAGGAAGTAAACTTTTGAATGGCACTTAACTCGAGAAGTTACACAGACTTCCGACTTTGTGCTCTGCGTCGCACTTACCATTGGGCCCTGCCAATGGAACTCGAGATTGCTTCCGGTGATTATTTTCCAGGGTATTTCCGCACAATAATCTACGACGTTCAAGTTGACATGCAAGTGCAGCGTAACAAGACGCGTCGCTTCGGATGCACAGCTCGAGTGTTTACTACGTAGCGAACGCCAGTCACAACAAGCTGATGACCGCAACTGTAACCTGAAAATTCGACACTGGAATGTGAGCATCATGACGGCACATCATACTTGGAGAAAAACAAGATATTTTTCCGTCACAGCACGAGGCATTGTGAGTTGAAGAATTACTCACTAAGGATGGATGAGAAGAGCTGGTTCCGAGCAGGCCCAGTAAATTTGCAATTCCAGAACGCGTTGTTGACGCGATAATTAAATAAGCAATTATCCCTTCTTAAGCTTCTGTCGTCCACTTCTCTCGAGCGCCCGCAAGGATCTGCTGCAATTGGCCTCGGGCAAGTACTGTAAGTCCTCATTGACAAGTGACATGGATTAAGTCCGCCCGAAGCCAAAGAACGGTGTTTGCTTACTCCAAGTGACTTTACAAACCAGGATCTGAGCCGGATAAATTCATCCGCGAATGCTTCATCGTGTGAATACGCGAATTCCTGTTATGTATCCCCTCCATCTTACGTACATATGTCGATAGTCGTACCTATGCACCTCCAAGCGGTTCAGACTCTCTTCAACAATTGGGGCGTTTCTAGATTGCATCTCATACTAGGGAAAGAATACCTTAATTTTTCGCAGTGATGTCACACTTTGTGCTGGTTAGAAAATACGAACTAAGTCAAGTTACTCCTGCAGGAATCAATTCCGATCCTAACGTCCTGCCCTTTTAAGTTCTTCTCTGGTCAGCGGAACTGCGCGATGTACGCTTGTCTTGAAGAGATTTTGAACTTTGACCATCGAGGCATGTGTGAGAATATGTTAGAGTTGACTCAATATCTCCTGTAACAAAGGAGAAAACTTGGTCGGCGCTGCTTCGGCTGTCCGCGACTCTTGACTAGGATCGGATGGGATCAAGGATACACTACACAGCGATTCCTGTCGGACTGGCTGTGGGGAGAACACGGCACTTGGCATTCGACAAACATGCCAACTGCAAGTTCGTCAATGATCCAAGTCATACTGCATTGCGACTTGTCACTTAGATAATTTTTTTCCGGTCTCAACGTCGACTCAGGGTATCCGATGAAAATACTGATTCGTTCAGACTCGGCCGGGTCGGCCCCCGAGGCTCGGCGCGAAATCTTTCTTCTAGCTAGGAATACTTGACAAAGAAGATAGTGACGGGCGGGTGTATAAACCGACATACTATCAAAGGTATTGCACGTGGAGTCCAGGACCGTCATAATTTCAGTAAAGCAGTAATTTCAAGTAGGAGTCAAGACGATACGCGGTAAACTTCCCAACGATTTCTACTTTGTGCTCACAATCACTCTCACATGCTGCCAAAAGTCAAAATATGCATCCTCGTAAATAAGTGTATTTAACATATGTAGAGGTGACATAGAAAGAAAGATAAACGATTTGGAGCCACCAAATACTCGACTCTCAAACAAGTACCTGTCTTCCACGAAGAAACTGTGCGGAAATAAATATACTTTGTTGGAATAAATAGAGACAAGACGCACAATCTATGGTAATTGTAATTCGATCGAGACTTATCCTGAGAAAACGGTCGGTCCGGGCACCTGAAGCGTACCAATTTAGCGCTAGATTTTGGACTAACTGAATCCAGAATACTCACCGTATAAGCCGTGGGTGTAGGATAATAAATATCTGAGGCTGGGTTAACAACTCCTGTTTCAAGATGAGTGTTAGATTGAAAACTCACTAACGGTGAGTCCGGCATCTGTAATTGGCATACAGATCAATGGGTGGTCGCTCTCGATAATATGGACTCACCATCAGCGTCTACATATCCAGGAATCTCAACCATGTCGGGGCTAGCAGATCCTCCGTCCGTAATGGAGATTTGCGCGCAAGAGATGTACCATTGAGGCGCTCCCGTAGAATGGAGACCAATCTACGAACTTAGCCTTCTTGCGATGCGGGCTTGGATAGAAGACTCACCTGCTCAATGCGGGCAAGGTACTGATAACCACAAGTCAAAACGATGCACCTAGCAAGTAGAGAGAGGAACTCACTTCACCAGCAGGAACACTGGAAGGGATGGTAGCGTTGAGGGCACTGGCGCCGTAGTCAATGAAGGAGAATGAAGGTTCGAATACCGCTCCCCATTCAGCAATCTATGGCTCTGTAAGCCGAGAACTAACCAAAATATGAAACATAACCAACCTTGAACCAGTTGGCACCACTTCCATCCCAGTCGGCAGCAGTCGAAGGAGCCTTGCCCAGGTAAAGCGCAGCAGGGCCTTGATGGTAGATCGTGTTGTCGAGTTGGAATCCAACAAGGTCACCAGCAGCAACGGAAACCGTCGCAGTGGCATTGGCTGGACTGACGTTGCATGTAATATCATCTGGGAGTGCGTCAGTCGAGATACCATTGAAATGAGAGACGTGCAAACCAGAGGTCACATCAAGGACAGGGGAGTTGCTCTGAGGCTGGCGAACCGCCGCATTGGAGACTGTGTCGCCGGCGACAAGAGTCGTCCAGATATCTGTCTCGTTGTTGTCAAAGACGTGAACGGTAAGAACAGCAAGACAGTCAACACACAATGCGCTGAAG
The DNA here is from genome assembly GCA_030435615.1 of Armillaria luteobubalina. Lineage (NCBI taxonomy): Eukaryota > Fungi > Basidiomycota > Agaricomycetes > Agaricales > Physalacriaceae > Armillaria > Armillaria luteobubalina. The sequence goes on from JAUEPU010000039.1 coordinate 507,615, forward strand.
CGGCTTGGAAGCCAGAAAGAAGGGCGAGAGAAGCGAAAGTGAAAGCGACCTTCATCGTTCAATAGAATCAAGTGAGAAGTAAAATGGCTAGGGAAGAAATGGGACTGGTGTTGGTAGAGGCATTTTGGCGAGTTTTTATACAAGCTTGGGGTTTCTACTAAGAGATGTCGTATAGCAACGGGCAGCCGAAGCCTTTTCGAATTGCGCGAGCTTCTTCCGACGCAGGTCGGCGGCGCGTAACAGAAGCAGGTGGTTGCGATTGGAGTTCCAGAGTGACCTAATAACGGTGTGTCTTTGTTAGTTACGGTGGTATCAATGCATAAAGAAAAAAAGCAACCGGAATAGCGTCGCTCAAAAGCTTGTAACAGACCTAACAAGAACGGATTAGATAGAAACAAGCTTAAGGATAGCGGAAGTCACCTTTGGATCTTCCGTCGGGTGCCGTGTTGCTGAGATTATGATTACAGCTGAAGGAACCACGAAAGTCGAAAATTGCTCGTTTTACCAGATGTGCCTAGATCCAAGAAATCGAGCTCGTGGAGCACTGATGGTACATGCACCGAAGAATACGGAGAGGTCCCGGTACTCATGTCCGGTCGTTCTCACATGTCAACTATCGTCGGAGTAGCCGAGGGCCATGACGACGAGCTACATCTACGTAGATTATTTTGGTTTAGTTTTATTGAAGAACGTATACAGGGCTCACGCCATCCGCAGACATCTGTCGGCCCATACATTTTTGTCCCTGGCTATGGCTATCAATAAACTATCGTCTTTGAAGTAGGCGTGAAGGGCAAACCTGATAGTCGGGCGGTTGACCCGAGAAACGAACGTGTTCGCGATGCTCTCGGGGGAATATTCACCGCCCTTCCTTGGCAACGCAAGCTCAATGCACTTGCCACGGAAAATCTGCGCATCTGGAGGGCTTAGTCGTGCTCAAATACATCTGCTCCACCTTCCGCCTTGCATAATTCGCCAGGTGGACCTCCGCAGTAAACCAAGACCACGCCCAAGAGAGCTGTCCCAGCGGGCTTCTAACATTCAGAATCGTGGACACTAGACGCTAGAAGATGCTTAAAGGATAGAAGGGTCATGATGAGGATTTTAGAGCTCGTTACCTGAAAGAGGATCAAAGAAAGGCCGCCCCCCTGCCCCTCCCCTACTCCCCCCACTATCTGCTCTTCATTTCCGAAGAACCTGCGAGGGTATATGGGCTGCAAGTAGGTTGACCGCACGTACCATGGGAAGGAACCGATCGAGAAGAGAACGTGTGATCAGGACGTATGGGGAAACTGCTACCATCGTTCGCTTCAAGTTGACCTGGTGAAACATTGTACGAGAACCACTGGAGTATGTCATAAATCGAAAACCTGTCAAGGGGAGAGTATGCAATAAGCAATGTTCAGCGTGCGTATGGCGATGCGATTTCACGGTAGCGCGTGAACTTCGGCGCTGCCGCGTTACCGACGCCTTTTTAAGGCTTAGAAAAGGGAGCCAAGACTTGGCAAAAGAAAGTCGGCTTTCGGACCGGTGTGCCGTGTTCAACCTGCACACCGTGACGTAATCACAGCAACTTTTCTCTGCAAATCGCTGAGCTAATGCTGAGCTCCGCGCTCTACTGGATTATTTGTCTCTGATATCAAGTGCAGGTGTACTTCAAAAAGCAAGCGATCTTTTTTCTGCCTGTTCCTTTGTCCCAGCCAGTTTACCTCTGAGGCCTGACCTGGCGTCGCGGGGAGAGATGAAGTTCTGCGTAGAATGGTCGTTATTCTTTACCACACCTTCCTTACGCCTGATGGTGCATAACTATTGGATGTGCCATATCTCAAACCCTTACCACGGCAAGCGCAAAGGTCGCAATGTTCTTTAGTCTGCCAAGCCGTCAGATTATCAAAGGTGCGAGTACCGCCGTACGGATGATCTGGCAATGATTCTATATCTCTCGCGTTCCCACTGTCATGACCTGGCTCAGCATACTCTGTATGACGACCGAAAGTACGTTCATTCCCTACTTCTTCGAGATGCCCGACTTTCCCGGTCGGTTCATAGCTGTTTTTGACAGGCACTTCAACGGGTTTAGCGCTGGCTGACATGGGACGATTATATCGTCTTTGTAAAGTAAGAATAATCTGCTGAGGTAGACGATGGTGATGATGAAGGAAAGCGACACTTCTGCGGCGCCCTGTATTTCTGGATGCGCACGCTAGTAAAATTGTGGAGCTACTTAGCAAAGCACTTCGTATCGAAGAGCAGATGCTCAATCGGGAGCTTAGAGGCGTTATCAGGGAGCAGAATTTCCAGGACATCGCTGCTGTTCCATGCGAATGTTCTCCTTGCCTGAAGATGCCCAAAAATATCATCCTCTGATCATCACCACGCTGAGAAGACAACCAGAGAACGTTCCTGTCTCTCGAGCGATCTCTTTTCGTGTCCGCATATAATGTCGTCCAGACAATCTCGGTCAGGGATAGATGTGACGCCGTAGGGTGCTCACAGACGGTGTCGAGCAAAGGAGAAAGGCTGCAATACTGCGGCGGGTGTCGTAGTGTGCTCTACTGATCTACTGTTCCCCGGAATGCCAGAAGAGTGCACGGAAGTACGGCCCTGCTCTACACAAGGCTGTTTGTCGGAAGTTCAGTAAAATCTGCGAAGTCTTGAAGTTTCCAGCAAAACCTGGCGATGTCGAGGACTCAGTGCTGGATGAGTGGTGCGAGACGGTGGGTATTTCTCTGAATGGCGTCGTTATCAAGCCGCATTTTGAAGACCTGGACTTCAGACGGGAAATCGAAGAGCGTTTGAACTGGGGCATGGAAGTAATATAGGTGCTGTCAACGTCTTAGATGTTCAGCGCTTTTCAAAAACTGAGGAGATTCCTTAGATAGATTAAATTCTACCCCATGATGACTCTGAAAATAAACCCTGGTTGACGATGGCCGGCATCAAAGCTCTACAGCCTGAGAGCGCTAGATGTTGTCAGCCGTGAGAATTCACGTAACAAGTTCAATGGGATAGGTCAGCTGACATCTGGTTCTTCACAACATTGAGCTATGCGTTCCTCATCGCGGCCGTTACGGAGCGCAACGGGTCCTTTGGCTCGCTATTGCAGTCCATTGCGTTATCGTAATGCCCTACCTCACTTCCCACTTCCAGAAGATAGATGAAATCGCATCGACGGATCGCTTTTCATACTACTCCGGGAGCGGGCGGACATTACCTCAGCCCCAACACCAAAGATGTACTGTTACTGCGAACAGCTGTAAGGGATTTTCTTTGATCAAGCTGTACAGGATTCTTTGATCAACCAAAATCGATGGAAAACTCACCCCGCATTTGAGCTTAAGAAGCTTGGTGCTATAAGCGCTTTATGATGCAGTTTGCACCGCAATTAGAACCTCGAAATCTAATATATAGTATACTCGGAGTCATGTCTGTGCACTCTGACGTTCGTCCCTTGTTTCATCCGTAAGTTCTCATGGTTTTGCTTCACGAATGCCTTCAACATTCTTTTCTTCAGAAATGACCGTATTCCATTTTCGTTGTCTCTTCCTCCTGTCGACAGCACAGACCAGAGCGGTGCAAGATGATGATAAAAGCTCAGAAGGCTCGAAAGGTAGAACCACCTTGGACATCGTCTGGAGCTGCCTTGCCACCATATTCGCTTGTACATGGCTTGCCGTGCACCCCAACGTTCCCAGCCGCTACATGAGGGAGAAGGGCCGACTATTTCTCAGTCTGCACCGTGTTAAGCACATGTTACTGGCTATCATTTGTCCAGAAGTCGTAATCATGTGGGCGTTCAGGCAACGACTTGTTGCATCGACGCTATCTAAACGTCCGTTATGTCCTTCCATTAAGTACGTTTACACAGTGCTAAACGGAATCCTTGTCTCCAGATTTGGAGCTATCGATGACCCATAGTTTTTTCATTAGTATGGGCGGATTTATAGGGAAAGATGAACGTCCGATCACTGCTGCCGATTTCTTCGTTCATGACAGCCCGGATAACCTGCTGGAAGGCATGATAGGTGGAGGAATACGCTCTGACCTAGACATATCGCCCATACTACGAATTCCCAAGGAAGAGCTGATGGACAAGAGCAAGGGAGATGCACTTTCGAAAAGCATTTCTCTTCTTCAAACCACTTGGTTTGTGGTTCAGTTTTTTGCGCGAAGAACTCTCTCTCTTCCGACGACCCCGCTGGAAACTGCCGCACTAGCCTTCGCCCTTCTGAATTTCTGTAACTATATTCTATGGTGGCACAAGCCCCTGGATGTCCAATATCCTCTGAATGTCCCAACCATCCCCACCATTCCCATCATCGGTACTGTGGACTCGGAATCGATAGTGTTCTCCGACAACATGCCAGTGCTTCACCGGTCTGAAGCCCCCGTTACCAGCACTTTGGAGTCGAATTTTAATCCCACCAGTTATGCCTACACAGGCCCAGGAAATAGCCCCTCAGTGCCCCGCCACAACAGTACTGCCGGTGCATCTAGAACCAACGAGCAATTCTCCCCAATGGAATACGATATATCAGATTTCATAATCTACGAGTCGTCTCGCCTCGATTCGGATGAGTGGTCGATCTCTCTTGCCTCCGCAGATAATATTGATATCCCTCCTCTTGTGCCGGTGGCCATCGGAAATATTGTTCCGACCGCCGAAAGGATCTCACCTCGTCCAGTGGTTACAGGAAGGAGCATGGTTACAGAATCCGGGACGCACCAATGGCGAGATCTACTCGGATTCCATCAGAACTTCTTCAGAACAGTGGTACCGGTTGTCTGTGCCAGTGTTTGGAGATGGCATCGTCAGATCCTTTTAAAAATATTACAATTAAGGAATATGTCAGGGGACTCGACTTCGAAGGCGACTCTGCCGATGCTATGGGCCGGACCACTGAGTTCGAATCAAACGCGTTACATTGCGTATTTTGGAGGATGCTTTGGAGCACTATTTGGTGGTATACATTGTCTTGGGTGGACATTCTTAGGTTCCTTTGATTCATCCTTGGAGCAGCTTCTGTGGAAAATTTCATCGTTAATAATTGCTACTATACCGGTCATCCTTGCTTTAGAACTTTTGTTTTTTCAATACTTCAGCTGGGTGCCTTTATTTATGGGGTGTTCTAGTCGGATTTTTACATTCATTTATATATGCGCAAGAGTTTACTTACTAGTAGATATGTTCGTGTCTCTCAGATCCCTTCCACCAGGAGCATTAGAGGAAATTGACTGGACGAGATACATTCCTCATATTTAAGTACTAGGTAGCATCGGATAGGCAGAAATTTGGACTTTACTCTTTGTTGAGATCTTCTTGATGTGACTTCGATTCCCAACGGCCCATGCCAGGCCGAAGCATGAGCGGGTATCTGTCCGGGTTTGTCATAACAAAAACAGGAATAATCCTGGGACGAAGTCGAAGGAATACCCAAACCCGCCCGGGGCGTCAGTGCAAGCCGCAGCAGATACGAAGCTTCTGGCGTTCATTGCCATTTTCGGACAGACTCTGGAATCTATTGCCAAATGCGGACACCCAGGGCAAGCGGCGTGAGACAGGCAGACTATTCGACCAGGCTTGCAATCTGTAGAGGAACGTGAGATTCACGTATAAGGACAGCTTCGTACTCCGACCCACCCCTTTGCTCACGCAATAATGCCTTGGACAAAATGTTGCCCCATGTGTTAAGGGCAATCATTCGATTGTAGACATGTGGCGCAAGGGGGGCGATGGACAGGAGACGAGCGGTGAATGGCCGCCGACGCTACGCTTGCACTACCGTCATCGTAAAGAAACAGGTAGAGTACTTAGATTTCCTAGCGAGCGGAGAATTTTACGTCAAATGATGCAAGTGGAGAGACGCTGCTTCGAGAGGTAGAAACGGTTTATGAGTCATTGTGATACATTACTGTTGGGCTTGAAAGGTATTCAGGCGGACCTTGTCGTATGAATTCTCTTTGATTTCTACGTATAAAGATAAACACATGTATCGTTCGTTATATGACTGATGGTACAGAGATAGGGAACGTGTAAACCACAGGTGGCGCGATGCTGGATGGATGTGCTACAAGTGAATGTATTGAGGGCAATGAAAAGTGTAAGATGTCAATGATATGATAAAGAAAGAAATAGACGTCAATAGGGAAAAGGGACCGTGAAGAAGAGCGACAGTGTATGAGGAGAAAAGAGCCTTCAGAGCAAGGCAGGGGGTGAAGCCCTACCTACGTGCAACTCGCTTCCGTTCCCGACCACTGTCGTCTTCAGTGTCCATCGCCTCCGAAGACAGCTGAATCGAGTTAACGTTCTGGTTCTGTAGATGGCTGACGTTGCTCCGTGTGCTCCTGGTGCGCCGCCGGTTCCCCCCTGAACCTGACCCGTGATTGCAACTTGAGGATGACGAGGTGGAGACGGGAGCAGACGAGCCGTCAAGCATCATCATTACTGCATGTCGCCGCTTGGCGCCTACGACGACATCGGGGACGGGGAAAGGTGGAACGGATAGGGTATCTTCGGAAACGAGGTTGAAAGGATAGTCTGAACTGAGGAGTGGGAGGGGAGAGATGATCGGTGAGTCTCCTCCTCCCTTAGAATTGGAAGATGAAGTAGGTTTCGCTCTATTTGTCGAACGCTGGGTCTGTCGCAGCGTACTTGGTGGTGCTGGTGGTGGGGGAGACGGGGTTGACGGCTGTGGTGAAGGCCGTTGAGCTCGAGGCCAAGGTGAATTCGGTGTCGGCAATGGTGGAATCTACAAACGTAAAGATGAGATAAACACAATGGATTCCGGATTTCCGGGCGCCATACCTGCTCCTTTGCCTCCACCTTGACTTTCGTGGGCGCCGACGCTGCCGTCTTCCGCCCACGTTCCTTCTCCTTCTCTTCCTCTTCGACCTCCTCTTCCTGTCGCGATTTCACGGCATCCAGTCGAGCGTCTATCCAATCCATGACTCGGCCGATAGACATGCCATTTGAATCTGCAGACATCCCTGGCTCTGCTACGCCACCGACCGAGACTCCTCGCTGTATCATTGCCATCAGGTCTTGACATGCAGCAGCATATCCTGCACTGTACGCTCGCTTTGAGGCGTCTCTTGAGGATCGGTACAGGGTCGTGATGCTCAGAGCAGCCGCTGGAAATTCGTCAGTAATTTTACCTGGCCTCCAAATAAATATCCAGTACCTTTGAAGTTATTCAGCAGCTCCGCCTCTGCATTCTGGTGCGCTGTTGGCAGGGAACCAGCGAGAGTATTGAGGTCCAACGACTCCATTCGTGGTAGTGAAAGAAGAACGGTACGGATTACGTAAGACCTAGACCCCTGCTTAAGGCGTTTGATATACAAAGCGCAATATAATTATTTAATAGATACTTTCACGTTCGAAAGAATCTTCCAGAATATTGTTTCTAAATAGTAATCATCAACATTGAGGCTCTCTAGACCGAATTTGTTTCATCCCGGGTAACGAGAAAATTATATTCTATATCAAAACTGAGTTTCAATCACTCAGAAAAAAGTAAAATTCTAAACAGTATTGGCTAATCAAAAAATCAAAAATCACAAAAAATTCAAAATTTCTTTCATCCCGAAACTCTGCATCACCTGATCGAGAGGAAATACCTCATTTCCCCCACTTTCGTACATACTGATTTCAAGTATTCTGTATCCAGAAATCAGCTACAACTGAAAGAAACTCCATTTCAGGGCAAATATGAACGACATTCCGAAACTCTATTAGTATCGGGCGCAGGTTTTTTGTCTCCGAAAACCCTTGACTTCCTTCCGCCAGAAACCAGGTCAGAAAACCCAGAAAAGGACTCTCACCAACAAATACCGTACAGAAATTTTACTTTTTTCAAAGTGTATTCTACAGTCAAACTAGCTTCCAATTGATCCTACGGTTCTACAGATCTGTCAATATCGCGCTCTTGGATCATTCGTTCACAGAGCCTTTCCGGGTGCCTCATCGCGCTCAGCCTTTGCCTTTGCCGACGCCTGCAGCTCACTGAAACTTCCAGATTTCAGACACATATTCCGGAATATGCCATCCTCTTTCTGTATCAAGTGAAGCGGCGTATCGAACTCAGCTATCCTCCCCTTGTCGAGGATGATAAGACGGTCGTAATCAATCACGGTCCGAAGTCGATGCGCCACTGTGAACGGTCAGACGACAGACGAATCAGAATGATTATTACGCTCACCCGTCAATAGCAACGATTGCGTGAACTCTTCCCGAATGGTCGTCTGGATCTTCGCATCCGTAGCAAAGTCGATGCTGCTTGTGGCCTCATCCAGAACAATGATGGAACTGCGTCGGAGTAACGCTCTCGCCATGGCGATCAGCTGCCTCTGTCCCTGGGAAAAGTTGGTACCACCCGGGGAAACCTTTGTGTCCAAAGACACGGTAATCTTCGCATCCACATCAGTAGATGTGGCTGAGACAGAATCCGTGGTGTCTTCGTGGATGGACGCAGGACGAGACGTTGCAGGTGTCGACAGTTCCGAAGGAGCACGAGATGTCCGCCGTGAAGCGTATTGGCTCTGTGATATCATCTGTACGCGGTATAAAGCTTCCATGCATTCAGCATCGTCGTGCTCGCCTACAATATGCTCAGTAACGTAAATATGATAATACCGAGCAGACTATACCAAAGGGATCCAAGTTATCTCTCAAAGTGCCAGAAAAGAGGGTCGCATCTTGCGGGATAAACGTCTTCTAGCGTGTTAGAGTACCTTAGGAACAAGGGTACAGAAGGACTCACTAGTCGCGACCGAAGGTCGTGGATACCAATTGTCGATGTATCAATCCCATCGATGAGAATACGCCCTTCCGTCGGATCTACAAAGCGCAAGATACTCATAGCCAAGGTCGACTTCCCTGACCCGGTCCGGCCGAGAAGACCGATCCGTTCCCCTGCTTTCAAGGTAAACGAGATGTCTTGCAGAACCGCAGGTAGCTCAGGAGAATATTTGACGACCAGATTTTCAACTGCGATAAGGCTGTTATTCTCCGAACTGGATGGCCAGTAGGCAGGCGGTCGATGAGACTCAATTACGGCAGGCGGTTCTTGGGGCAGCTCTAGGTACTCGACAACCCTCTCCACCGAGCTAGGAATCAGTGATTAGCCGAGGATACGTCTTCTCAGATGTATTCGGGCTTACTTGAGATCCAGTTCCAGACCTGTGATATATAATTAGACTGTATTCATGCTAACCATTCATACAAACATACCGGTCCAAAATCGGCATGCCCAGTACACCGACGAGGTGAAGCTAAGAGCACTAGTAATACAAAGACCTGCGATACCTGCCCCATTGTCGAGGCTTGATATCGAGAATAGAGAGGTAACAAATACGGCCTTGAATTAAGTTAACAACAAAGGTTACAAACATTTGAAAGGGACGAACAGTAGCACCTGTCAAATGATCAGCTACCAGAAGGCCTCAATTGAGAAGAACTTACCCAGGGCGTCAAAATTCAACAAAAGCCACCGATTTGTCATCCAGAAACCATACCACATCTAAGCGACATCAATCCCCACTCTTTGATAAAGTAAATGTTAGTTCAATACCTTTGTGGTTGTGTCTATTTTCTTGTGGAGGTTGTCCAAAAACCTCTTTTCTGCTGAGAACGCTCGGACAGTGACTATACCTTCAAGCAACTCTCCAAAGTCGGAAAAGATGGGCGAGCGAGTGTTGGACTGCATGCGGCGAAGATCGCGTCCAGTATTCAAGTACCCAATAGCAAGCTCTCGATAGATGAAGCCAATGAGTGCAGCCGGAACGAGGAATATGGGAAAGACAACCCTGTCCATCAATTAAGCATGCCGTCACCCATCAAAAAAACGAAGAACATACGCCACAGTCAGGATTGAAGCAAAAAAGCTGGCAAGCGATGAGTTTACAGCTTGCATAGATCCGGCCAACGATGAATCGATAGTCTCGATGTCCTTGCCGAAGCGATTCAGCATACGTCCTTGAGGAGTAGTATCATGGAACCTGAATGTTGCTCGAACGACGGTGACAAGGAGTTGTCTGAAGAGAAGTTCAGCATGATCTAACCAAAACAAGAAGCGAGATTAAGCCGTACTCGAAGAGAATGCGTGATGCTCTGAGAGCGCCCGTAAACTGAGCTGTCGTTGACATCACGCTTACGATAGCGCCTGCAATGCCAATCGCGGCGTAAATACCAACATAGAACAATGGGTGCTCCCGGGCATCGGGAAGGTTAAAACTGGCGAAACTTATTGATGGAGGAGCGTTATGGAAGTTGTGAATGTGGGACTGAATATGTCCATCGAACACAATTTCATGTTCTGGGGCAGAGAAGACTCTGTTGTTGTAAGATATCGAGGTGTGGACGTCTCCATAAGCTTCTCCCCATGTCTAAGAAAGATACCATGAGCATGCATGTTGTGAATCTTGCAAGGGGATAACGTACCTTAATCCAGAGCTTCTCAGTGATACCGAGGAGTTGATTAATGGCCACGAAGGATAGAAGCAATCCCCAAATTAAGTATGACCTTTACAAAGAGAGCGTTAGTACATATTCGATCTCCAAAAAGAATGTGCGCACGAGGCCTTTAGATAGCTTTTGTAGATGCTCCACTTGACACCACCTGTTTCGCGATGTTCGTCTTTGATGAGTTTCCGAGGTTTCTTCGCATCGATGTCAGTAGGTTTATCAGTGATTGCCTCGACAGTGTCTTCCGTGGAATGTTCAGCTTCTATTTGCTCTTCGTGGGCCTCCAGCGCCGCCTCCTGTGTTATCTCGTCCAATAGTCCTTGCGCACGGAGGTCCTTGACGGTCCCCTTTGCATCGATACGCCCGTCCAGCATGCGAACCAAATAATAAGCCCCCGGAAGGACCAGTTCAACATGATGGGTAACAAGGACCTGTAAAGACATTCATTGAGCAATCCTAGTAATGCCCCTTTGATATGAGGAACTTACAACAGTCCTGTTGGCCAAAAGGGGTCCAAGAAGAAGACGTTCGTACAAAAACCTTGATGTATGACTATCCTGTGGGACAATTCTCAGCTCCATCGCTCCCTCCCGCTAGAAAAACAACAACAACATACCACAGCGCTTAAAGGGTCATCGAGAAGAACATATTTGGTACGGGCATAGACAGCGCGAGCAAGAGCAACCCTATAGAGTAATCTTCTTTAGAATACACATACCTAAAGCCTTTGAAAAATCTTACCGAGCTTTCTGTCCTCCACTTAAACTAACACCGCGAGCACCAATTTCCGTAGCATCGCCATCCTCAAGCATGGCCAAGTCGGGTTTCAAAGCGCAGCACTCTATTACGGCTTCATACCGTTCATCATCTAGCGGGTAACCAAACAGGATATTATCCTTGATGGACTGGTGGCGTAACCAAGGCGCTTGGGCAGCATAAGAGATCGCGTGCATATTTCCATACTCATCGATTCTAGACCTGTCCTTTGCCATGATGATGCGACCACTGAGGAGCGTCATTTCACCAAGGACGGATATCTATGTTATCATAATCACTCAGATAATAGTCAACTGTGGTACGCAACAACGATGACTTACAAGTAAGGCCGTCTTGCCACTACAACGGGAGAAGAGATAAGTTAAAACGATGATAGAAGAATCAAACACTTGCCTAGCGGTGGGGCCTGTGACAATGCTAAGTTGACCCTCGGGGAACATCACCGAAACATCACGAAGCTCAAATTTATGGTCGATAGGTTCGCCCTCAATAGTTGTCTCGGCTTGGCTTTCAAGGGATTCCGTAGAAGACGCAGTCGACAGTTTGTTGTGGTGGTTGACTTCATCCTCTTTGGGTTTCTCGACTTCATTCCACTTCAACGTAGCGTTCTCAAGCCCTAACCCGTCTTCATCGGATCCAAGGAGGAGAGGTTCTGAAAGATCTTTCTTCAGCGATGAGACCTGTTCTGTAACTTCCTCTTCCTGGAGGTAGACTTCGATTCGTTTCAGGGCAACGCCGGTCTGAACGTGATCTCAGCGAGAGTTCATACCGGGTTCTGTGCACTCACCTGAAGAACCTGAACGATCCACATTGGTATGATGTTGAGCGGTCCCCTAAGCAATCTTTATGAGCCACAAGTATTGAAGCGTCGAGAATAATTACAAACCGAATCATGGCAAAAAGTGAGATGGCCTAAATGACGCGTCAAGCCCAAAGCAAAAACGAAGACGAAGGGTAAAAGCATACCGTAAAGGCGGTACTGATGGTCAGTTCATTGCCCTGAACGACATACGCGAAGAAAGCGATGATGGATACCAAAATGGGAGCAGTGGTCCATAAAACGTAGAACATTATCCAGTTGATTCTGCCTATCGAAGCCACCAAGTTACTCCTAGCCTAAGCTTGGTAATAGAACACTTACTTTTAATCAGCCACTTCAGCTCCTTGCCTCTGGCCGCCATAGCGCGGTCAATCCATCGGTCCTCCCAAGCAAAGAACTTGATGAATTTAACCTGAATGTTGATCCGTTGGCGTTGTACACAACGATGAAGGCGAGAAAACTCACGGCTCCGATGAGTTCATTGAGGACGCCCATCCGCTTATCCTTTTCAGCCATGTAACCCTTTTGAATCCGGATACTTCTCTTGGAGAGATAGCTATTCAAAGGCCAGCCGGCAAGTAGAATGACAAATCCAGCAAAGGCAGACCATCCCAGCAACCTGAAAAGCAGGGTTAGATATCTTCACACGTTCAGACTATGAGACTGACTGGTATAGGAAGAGTCCGCCGATAATTATTTCAAGGGGAGCTACGATTTTAGTCAATACAATGCTTTGGAATTGGATGATATATACATACCGCCATAGATGTAGTACGCCCCGGTGACCATGTTCGAAATCTAGACCAAAAATTAGGAGGGTATAAAGATGAAAAACTCAGCAAACCTTATTAGCATCACCGGCCATCAGGTTGACGATTTTACCGACGTCGGCACCGGCTTTGGGATCATCGCCTTTGTCGTCTTCCTTGGCCTTGTCCTTTCCTTTATCTGGCAGGGTGAGTGTTATGATGGAAGTGACTAAGAGATGACAATGAGACTACCTGTCCCGTTCGCGGCAGTAGCGTCCTTCTTGTCCTCGGTGGTTTTACCCTTATCCGAATCAATGATGCCGGAGAAATCTTTTCGCTTCAGAGCTTTGTCGTAGATTGCTGCCATAAGTTGAGATCGAATTCTTGTGGCTGCTCGTCGCCCAAACCATAGATGTTGCAAATCTAACTCGGCCCTAGCGACGGATATTATGAACATCAAGAATGCATAGATGTATGCATTCGTGCGACGTTCTGGCGTCGCATTGTCATCGATGGAAGCTAAAATTCGGCTACAAAACGGTTAAACATAATACCAAAAAACAGACTTCAGTGCGTACTTGAGGAAGAACGGCGTCGTGTAATTGAAGATCACGCTGAGAATCGTGAAAAAGGCATCAAGAATGATGTCCAACGAGTTAGATGCCCAAATCTGGCGGAGGAGGGAAGAGCGACTGAACATAGATGAGACGCATGAACATACACAGATATCAAAAAGACGTACATGACACTGCTGAACTTTATGAATAAAGGGCGAGACTGAAATGTCGGGCTGAGGTTCCAGACGTCGATATCGTTCAAAGTGTTGTATCTGCCCTGTTAGCCGGTAAGTCGAAAGATGTTTTCGGGAAACAATTATACGCGCATTTTTTATTAATGGATAAACCCAAGAGAATGTAATCCATCCGAAGAGCGTCGTATAGTCTTCTGGACTGACGGTGACTCCCTTTAAACGATGTCAGCATATTATCCTGACTCTCACTAGACCACTAGGCATACAATGGACTTCCTATCAACCCGTCTGCTTGGTAAATCGAGCGGCATGTTCACGACGACCCCAAGGACCACCAAGATGATGACTAAATTGATCGAATATGCCAAAATGAGTGTTGTTGGTGGTAGCGGAAGATCGTAGACAGAGTTTTCGTATAGAGCGCCACCTAGCAGCATGATTCCACTGAAGAGATGCACTACGTACAGCGTGAACAAGTCGTATGGTGGAGTGGGAGAAGGTCGAGCAACGGGTACCACGACCGTGTAGAGCCACGTCAGGGCTATCAAGAGCGGTTGTATTCCTACCCAGGCATCTTGTGGGTACATAGCAAGACGATAAGAGCCGTTTCCCAGCCATGATAGCGCCTCCACAAGCCCCAACAACGCGAAAACGACAGTCTGCCACAGAGGGACGGCATAATCAACCTCGACCTCCCCTTCGGACTCCTTTTCGTCTAGATCTAGAGCTTCTGCCTCATGAAGAGGCAAGAATGTTTGCAGTGGCGCTTTGACACTGTCGACATACGGCCGGACGATTTCTGGCACTTTGATTGGAATGGAGGATATGCAGAACGCGACGACGAGTACTGTCGGTATCAGTGCTGACCAGGAACCTCGAATGCAAGTATCCTGTAGGTCCAGAGGACCGGAATCTCTGCAGATACCCATGTCCTGGACACTGTGGATGGTGATGGTGGAAGAAAAGGGAGGACATCATTCGAAAGTGAAGGGTCCCCGGACACAGCCACCTAACCCGCGCAGTCACGGCTACATGAATGACTAAACATCTATTTTAGAATTCTACTTCAAAGAAGTTAGAAAAGGGTAGTGGCGACGTAAAACAAAAACGAACCAGTGAGAGGTAGACACGGGTTATTTCAGGACTGTATCGACCCCTCTGCAAGTAGAAGATACAGTAATGTGTTATGCAAATAGTAATTTGTGCAGAATAACAAGTATGTTCGTTGATAACTTGCTTTTAAAGAATCGTCCTCAATCTATGTGAATTGTTTTTGCTCACAAAGCACGGGTCCTCTCCCACAGTTCATATGATGCACTGCACCCAATGAAATTGATAAAGAACAAGGTTTACTTTGGCCCAGAGCATACGCATTGCACGCAATGACTCGGTGGGAACGCTATCTAATTCCCGTCTGACGATGTCAGGTCCCAGGGTTTGCCTTCACCTACGTATTGACGGCTGACTCGACGTACTCAGCCTTCAACACATGGCAGAGTATTTTGAGTGTCCGACAAACGGCCTTAAGTGGCGTAGAGCCGTACTATGCACTTTTCTATTACTCCGATGAATGGCAATACGGAACTCTACGTCACCCACCGCAATGTTGAAGTTTTGGTCGTGTGCGCGACAACGGCATGAGATGTTCTACATACACCTGGCTGAAACCGTCCGAACACGAAGAGATCTCTGGGAGGCACAGGAACGCTCTTGCTGCCTTCTCGGTGCCGTGAGGTTCAGGGGTAATATTTTGGGGGCTCTTAATCCAAGGAAAACATCCACAATATCCTGAGAATTCTGTCCCCCTGACAGCGCCCTTAAGTTCCTAGATGTACGCCTATTATTAGATGCGAGGGACTTACTGAGTAGATCCACAATCTTACTAGCGTAAGGTATCTAGGAATCCAGTGTGTACTGGCCGTCTTTCTCCTGCGCAGGCGACACTCCCCTTCATCATCGACATCATCTGCTCCAGCAAACTCTTCAAGGAGCCAAATTACAGTTGTTCCTATCTTGGCAGGCGCAAATCTCGTTCACATGTTTATCAAAACAGCTTTGAACTGGGCAAGGAAGTCGGGCATCTCGAAAAAGTGGGGAATGAATTTACTTTCAATCGTCATACAGAGCATATTGAACTAGTCATAACACTGGGAGCGCGGGGAATGTGAGATTATTGTAGGATCATCTGTAAAGCGGTACTCCCACCTTCGATGGAAAAATCTGACAACTTGACGGGCCACGAGAAACGAAATACCGTGACCTTCGGCTTTTGCACTTGCTATGGTGAGCGTTTGAGATGTGGTACATCCCATGGTTGTGCACCACTAAGCGTAAGGAAGATGTGGCATAAAGCATCGACCATTGCATGCCGAACTCCATCCATCTTCCCTCGACCCTCGCTATGCCGGGTTGGAGGTAGTCCGGCTGAGGCAAAAAGGAATGGGCAAAAAGACGGTGTTCGCCACTTGTAGTGCATCTGCACTATTGATTTAGAGTTTCCTTTGGTGAGAATTACCTTACTAAGAAGCTCCAATATCTACAAACATGGAGCATCCAAAAGGAAAGAGTGTAGTAGGATGTCCGAGTCTTTCTGCCAGCGCAGAGGCAGAAGGCAGAAGGCAGCGTCATTGGAGAATCTTGTAGACGTTTGACGTTCCACGTTCATTGTAAGGTATGAAGGTAGACTTCCAGAGACTTGAAGGGCAGAAATTTGCATACGTTGTGACATGAAAGTACAGGTGAAAGCGGTGATTGCTGTTTAGAGTCAGTGATCGTCAATCGATCACGTGCATTTCCCTCGGACCTCTCCGACCGATTCCGAACACCCGAGTAAAATTTTCCTTCGCCCCACCATCTTCCGGCTTCTGCGATGAACTTTCGAAGCTGATATACTGCAATTTGTTTTGTTATTCTTTTCACACCTCTTGGGTCTTGATGAGCCGGAATGACACCAGGACCTGATCAAAATAAAGATAATCATCAGTCGTCGACTGCACTGTCTCCCAGATGCTTAAACCGACGAAAACGGAACGTCGAACATCAACCTCCTTACCCGCTGGAAAATTTCTGAGAATACACAACATGATAAGAAAGTTGAATATCCGTTCCTTGAGTGACTGATGGATTTTTTGTACCCATCTCCAGTGATTCCACACGGCAAGCTGCGACTTTGTAACAAGGTTTTTTGACCATCAAGATATTTCTCCTAGACCAGTGTCGAAGCAGTTAAGATGCATGGACAGATCAATGAAACGAACAATACCTCTTTCTATCAAGGGTACGAATTCAATGGACACAGTGCTTCGCCCACTAAGGCGGTACGGGTGTTTCAATGTCCGAGATGGCCCTAAAAATAGGGATGGGACTGTTTCAACCCAGCTTTTCCCGGCGCTCCACCGACTTGAAGATCCTATCCATTCATGATCCGCGACAGCCCATCAGAATCGTCAAGACGAATGGAGATGTTTGACAATCAATCAGTGATATATTACAAGCTAGCGCTGGTACTCGGGCTCGGTGGCTGCGTGGTCACTGGTAACAGTTCCGCGGGGTGCTTGGATGAACGTACACATTTTTCCAGACACTCCTAGTCATATCGGACGGCAAGCGAACGATTCATGCTGCACTGAAATGCAAACTGGTCATTGGATGATAAGCAGCACTTTGGTACCTGGCAGTTGCCTAGCCGGGCGCTGGGTAGGCGCTCGTCAAGACTGAAACTAACTATACTTATCACGGATTCTGTTCTCATGATGACACCGCCGCGACAATCTCATCCACATAAAAACTCCAGGTCCCTTGACGTATCTTCCACACTACCAACATCTTGCTCGCCTGTATGTCGTGTCCCAGCGCTGTTCTTAATACCATCGACATGGGTGACCTGCCATTGACAACTCCCCCGGAAGCCGCAACCGGAACCATTCCTCAAAAGAAAGCTCTCATCATTGCCATTGGGAAGACGGCCGGCGAAGGATTAGCAGAATTACGGTGTCCACATCGCGACGCGAGAAACATTGGGCAACTGCTAGTTGGTAAGCACTGGCTACTATCATTTGTATCCATACCTATTCAGCCTACCAAGACGTTTATGGCTACAAGGCCGAAAATATAGTCACACTTTGGGACTCGAATGACAGCGATTCACGTCGCAGTTCGAGACAGCCGACCCGAAAAAACATAGTAAGCCTATTGCTTTCATTAAGTGTCACTCCAACCAAATGTTATCAGATATCACATATGAAGGCCTTTACACATGACGCCCAACCAAGAGACAGATTTTTCTTTTACTGTGAGCATTAAACTCGGTGTTCTTGAGAGGACGCAAATGAATACTTGGTAGATTCTGGGCATAGCACGCAACAGCAGAATGAATCTGGTACCGAAGAAGATGGGCAGGATGAGTGTAAGTCTATCGCGTATACACTCTCAGTCGTATTGCCCCTGTTTATGACGCGGACGGCTCATCAGGTTTGGTCACCAAGAGTGGAAGTTGCATCCGGGATAACGTGGGCCACTCAAGCGTAACCATATATCCATCGATGCTCAATATACACTTGTAGGACCTTCGAAGATACCTAGTAGATCCCCTCCCTGCCGGATGCCAACTCACGGTAAGGCACGTTTCCCAACGCCTATGCACCAATTTATTTGACATTCAGGCTGTTCTGGATACATGTCATTCGGGATCCTTGTTAGGTTAGCTCTGCCTCTTGACTCGTCTCTCCTTTCTTACTAAATAAACGGCTGAATCAGACTTGCCGCACTACCGTTGTAATCGCGTTTTTGGTCGACGCAGGTCCGAATCGTGGTGGAAAATTCTCACAAATGAATCAGATGTGCCTAGTACGCCGGGTGAGCCTTTAATATCTCGAGGTATCTCGATGGCGTGCTGAGACCCGTTTCGGCAGAAAATGACACATCTAATGCTCAACGTGACATTGAACTCCAAGGTAAGAAATCCCATTCGTTATCATAAATGACAGACCTATCTTATCGAAATTTGCAAAGCCTTGCTCGATCGATTTGACACTATTGAAGAGGAATCTGATACTGACGTCGATTCCGATGAACGCGTATTCAAAGGCAGAGACAAGATGTGCCTTTCTCCGATCCAGACAGATACTGTTCCGGATTTTGTAAAATCTCCGGCGAGTCTCCAAAAGGAGCAACCGTGGTAGGTGTATTTTTTCTGTTCCTGCGCAAGCTTAACACGGGTCTAGGTGTGCGTTTCTTCATGCAAGGATAGTCAGACAACTTTGGAAATTAAAGGCAAAGGATATTCGATGACCAATGTGCGTGATTTACCGCACGCTTTAACTTTGAAGGAAAGGCCTAAATTTTGACATCTGAATCCAGGTCTTGATAGAATATTGCAAGTACGTTCCCGTAACATCTTGGAATAGGTAGGACTGACCTATGTCGCAGGACGCCAACGCAATCCTACACTGAAGGAACTCATGCTGCATGTCATGCGAGTTTCTTATCTTTTCGCGCCCTTAACTTGCGGGCTGACTTTTTTCTTTTGCAGATACGAAACTCGAAAGATGACATAGGCCAACGACAGACTTACGCAAAAGAGGTGAAGGCGTGGTGTCAAAAGCACGGACCTATCCCGGCGTCGCATTCACCGGCCATTAGGGAGTATTTGGATAAGAGTATGAAGCAGGATCCACAGGCATGCCTATTTCCTCCCTCACGTCTTTCTTATTCTAACGTCTGGGTTTCAAAGCTCTTCAGCGGTCCCGGTCCAGTAGTAAGAAACACCTTATTCACGATGTATGACATTTGTTGATGTTGATTCAAACATTTAGGATATGGAAAACGTCTGTTGGGCTCCTTGAAACTGATCAAATATCTCTATTTAATGTGGCATGAGTACCATATCATTGCCCAGGCATAGTCAACTCTCGTTCGCTTGTATACTATGGGGATATTGTGATCTGTATACCGTTATAATATATACATGATAGTCACGCCGAGTTGGGGCAACCCCTGAAAACGCGAGGAATAGGTCTAGGTAGCACGTTTGTGGCCACTATACTACGCGTGATCTACGGGCGGCGATCGATTGATTTCAACTGTTGTCAAATTACTACCTAGTGGCAGTGCGCGAAGTAGATCTATCATCTCGCCTGGTGTTGGGCTCGTAGACGTTCTATGATTTTGGACCCTCCTCACAAAAAAGGAGCAGTAAAAAACTGCATTTCGAACGCGCTCACAACAACTCGAGAATTCGACTTATTACGTGTATAACTGAGCCATCCCCTCAACTTGCCGCGGCGGACTTTAGATGGCATTCCACTTAAAAGTTAAATTAAATTAACAGCTCTCGACACTGCAATGATAGGATGTCCTTAAAAGCTGGACGGTTCGTCTCTTTACACCGCCCACCACCCGTTAAACCCCCATGGACGACATACAGCTGCCCAAACTTGAGACTGCAACGGCCCAGCCGAGAACTTCGCCCAAAAGGAAGGCTCTGATTGTTTGGTGTCAAGGGATCATCAGTCTCTGGGCTGCTAGAACTGCGGTGTCCGCATCGTGATGCGAGGGAGATTAAGGATCTACTCATTGGTGAGCCCTTTTAATTTTCATTTATATACGCAACTCAGACTGGCTCTAGGGGTCTACCATTACACAGATGTGATTATGCTATTAGATGACGGCGACCCAAGTCATGATACAACCCACCAACTTACAAAAAACCTGGTGATTATCATATACTGGAACATTCTACCATCCTTCGAGTTGACTCCATCCCGACCATCCTAGATGGAACATATCGAAAACTTGACCCAAGGTATCCAGTCGGGGGACCGTTTATTCTTCTATTGTAAGTTTGAGCCATTGTTTGTCTCTTGTTTGAATACGGTTTTTCAATACTGGATGCAGTCTCAGGTCATGCTGCCCAACCTAAAGAACCTCTCAGGTGCGGAAGAGATGGGATGGACGAAGGTAGGTCCTGTGATAACAAGATTTCCTGCAATCCATGACGACAATATAGTTTTATATAGCAGTAGTGGTCCTTGCATCCGAGATAATGTACGTCTCACTTCGCGCTGAGTCCTGTCCCTGTTGTTCAATCTGAACGGCCAGACCCTTCGGGAACACCTCGTCAATAAGCTCCCCGAAGGGTGCCATCTTACTGTAAAGTTACTCTTACACGCCCGCATCGGCAGAAAAACTGACTAATCTCTATGTCGAAGGCTGTTCTGGATGCCTGCCACTCAGGTACCTTGCTGGGTATGTGATTTATCCTGGTATTATGTTTCTCTCCCTTTAGTTGAGCTCTGTTTATATCTAGACTTGACTCATCACCGCTGCAACCGAGTCTTGGGTCCACGGAGATCCAATTCGTGGGAAATTACTTCTACATATACGGTCACACGCATTCCGGGAAACAGGTAAAGCATCGTAATGCAATCGGTAAGTTTTCATATTCCGTTACTTGACCTGTTAATCGGCTCACGTTAATTCCAGATGACTGGGATATCCTCTATCCTCTACTCACCAAAAACACTCTAGGTGTGAAAATTTATTCGCTATCTGCTAACACAGCCCTTCTCAACAAAAAATCTCAAGCATCAATACGAACCGTACTGGAAAGCTATGGATCTGATATATGCGGCAATGTGCAACCTAAGGAATGTATACTGAACGAAACAGATAGAATGTGCGAATCTCCACTTTCTGGAATGTTTTGTGATGGTTGTTGCGAAATACCTAAGTATTCGAAGAAGGCGAATGTGGTGGGGATTTGCCTCCCTTATAAAGTTCTATCATGCTTAGTTTCCTTTAGGTTTGCCTCTCGTCGTGTAAGGACAGCCAGTTGACGTGGGAGATGGACGATGACTGGTCAATGACCAAAGTGAGCAAATGCCTCTACTCAGCTCGGTTACTTTTCCAACTCTTATCTTTTCCTCCAGGTATTGGTAGATTTATGCAGTACGTACCTTCACTGTCTGGGATATCGGCATGAATCTTGAACTGGAATCGGTCACAGAGAGCAATCCGCATGGACTCACGTTGCAAGATCTCATGGTTCAGATCACGTATGTACAGGCAAATCATCTTGTTTTTTGAGCTAAAAAAAATAAGATGTATATCCAGACAGGAAACAGAGAAAGCAAGATCTAGGCTTCAATGTCGAAAACAAAGCTATGCAATACGAGTTCAGTCGTGGTGCGAGAAGTTTCATCAGAGCAGGAAAACCTATTCCTGCTTGGGAGGAACGCAAAATCCTAGATCTTTTAAGGCAGAATTTTAAACAGGATCCACAGGTAGTGCTTGGCACCCGCATCGTCTCTCTTTGCTGACATAGATGAAGCTTTCCAGCGAACCTAGCCCAATAGTAGGAGGCTTTTCTTCCACCGGCCACGACACGAGCTGATAATGATGTATTCTTCCAGGACATGCCGAACGTTTTTTGGGAACCCTAGTAGATGATCTCTGAACACTTTTCGTTTTTTATTCCCGCCTCTTTATGTTCTTCTTCAAGTCGCGCTACTCCAAGTCCGACTGATCTAACTAAGAACTCCCTTGAAAGATACTCTTATAATCACTTCTCGTGCATGCTACTTGTACTGAAATTAAATTCATCATTAAGGCCAAACAACTAGAGACCCAATTACTTACAAGGAAAAACTACGGTTAAGTACCGAAGCATTGTATATCGGAGAATAACGTTGCGGTCTTGAAATTTCAGAGCAAGAATTGA